>VUYV01000025.1:837153-953750 GCA_008711295.1 Anarhynchus alexandrinus
GATGCCTACTGAGGCACCACTTGGGGTGGCTGGCCCCACATGTTAAGAGATGGTGCTTCACCAAATCACCTTTCTTACCCCAAAGAGGAAATAACATTTATCTCGCTGTCTCCGCTGATTATTTCTTCTCAGGTGTGTGGCCCGTCAGGACCCTGGATGCTTTCTGGCTGCCTATGGAAGGAAATGGTTCAAGTACCAAATGCTGTAGATCGACCTGTTGTGTCCTGGGGAGGGTTTCTACTCTTCCCCTCTCCCAGAAAGACCAGTTGTCCTTGATCATTTTTTCACTTACCTCCCTTGTCTCTAAGGGCTGCAAAGTGACAGTCAGTGTACGCAGAGCAGGTCGGTACGTTTACAAAAGGACTAGATTATTGTTTGTAACGAAATCCTGATGCAACAGAAAGCCTTCATAGGAAGGTCCTTAAAAGTTATTTTTTGCCCTCAGAGTGTTCCAGCAGCTCAAAGTCTGAAAGCTAAAATTTCCGTAACAAGATGAGAACAGACCAGAGTAAGACATTCCACAACAGACCTTTTATTTTCCCCCAAATTGCTCCATTACAATCCCCATCCAAAACGATCATCCCTTTAAAACAAACTCTACTGAAATTCTCAGCATTGTGAGAAAGCTGCTGCTTTTTTTTTTTTTAAGAGCGATCTACATTCTGATGGGAACACATTGTGAAGATAAACCCAGTGAAGCTTCCTACAGACAGTCATGCTGCAACTCTGCGTCCAGCAGAGCCCTCTGCTCTGCTCAGCCGCCCAGCACCTCCCAGATTAGCAACAACCTATATTTATGTTGCATCCACGTGAGGGAGGAACTACTGAGGCAGAGTGTTCGACCACCTGCGGGTACCGTGTTTCAGAAAGAAGAGGCTGTTTTCAAGAGGGCTGAAAAAACCAAAGCTGCACCGCTACATCTGGCCTGGGAGCAGTGAGTAGCCCATAAAAAGAGAATTTTACTGACTGAAGTTGCATAAAACGGCACTGCACTGCTGATCTGGAAGATAGGAACTGCTGCACAGCAATTCATTTGAAATGAACTTATAATCTAAATAATCTTCATGCCTTAAACACTGTTTGCATTTAAAGCCATATTTTCCAAGACTGTGGGACAGGAGGACACGCTTTTATTGCCCTTCGAGTGCTTGTACATGTCTGCGCAGAGGGGCACGGGGACGAGCGGGCTCCAGAGAGGGCAGGAGCCCGACGCAAGAGATGGTACGTGTGAAACACAGCCAGCATCGCCGAGCTGGGCAAAACTTACTCCATTGCGGCCCAAATTTGCAGATTACACAGTTCTCTCCTTGGTTAGCAGTCTGCTCATCAGAAGACTTCTTCCAAGGCAAGGCTTTTACTATTATTAAAAAGCACACATGCCTTGACTTTGTGCAACGTACCTTTTTTAAGCCAAGTAATTTCTCTCTTATTCAACACCAGAACATGCACAGTGTCAACTTATTTCAATCTTTGTGTAATTCTGTGTCTCAGAAAAGGCTATTAGGAAGGCTGCGCTGCAATACAATGAATAAACAATACAGAAAAAGCCACATCCATTCTGTCTAGTCTGCGCATTACAGGACTTCCAGAGCAAGACAACACCCCCGACACCCATGCAGTAGTGCCCTCTGCGGGATGTACCGATCCCAGAGCAGAGGTTTCCAAATCCCTTGTTACTACCCCAGGAAGAAAGGCTCAGGTATCAACTCTTCAGGCAGAGCCCATGGTTTTGAACTCAATTACAAATTCCAACTTTTCTTGTTTATGCACATAGCCACGCAATCACCACGTCAACCGTCCCGTACTCCGGTTCAGATTACTACAACCTACTTCCACTTCTGTATTTAACCAAGCTTGTAGCAGCTGCCAGCAAAAGGGTAAATGGTGACTACTAATAAGATCTAGTAAATTAATATTACAATGACAAGATAATCGACTGGTCACCTCTCTAAACATACTATTAAGAACTAACTACAAAGGTAACATAGCCTAAAATTTCACATAAACTTATATACTACAACTTCCTTGATGTTGTATTTCTTAGGATATATATAGCACTGCTTTTAAAAAAAAAAGTTTACTTCTAACTACTAAATTAAGGCAGTACTTAACCATTCTGTGAGAATTTCCTAAACAGAATGTCAACTTTAGCAGTCAGCTCTGAAGAAGCAATGAAAATTTCCAGAGGGGAAAGCAACATCAGTTTTAAGAACATTGCAGTGCAGCTTTTTGGTACTTCAAGGTATTACATGGAGTGTGGCAGGCTGGTATTTGTATTATTAAAGCAAATAAACTCCCATTACTAAAGCACAGGAGATAGGGAAGGTAATCATCACAAAAGATTTTACTAACTGAGAAAAGATCAACCGTATGAGCAAAAAAAACCTTTCAAACGTACAACGTGGCAGTATTTTGCAAATATAAAGTATTAAGTAGATTTTATAAAGAAAAGGAGCGAAAAGGCTTTTGATTTCAACAGATTGGCAACGGAATTCTCAAATACATTATGTGAATTAATAGCAACAAATGGGGCTCCCATTTTTGCTTTGTTCAGAGCCCCATCAAGGCCAGAGGAACAGAGCTGGACTGCACCTGTGCTACGCTCCCAGAAAAAACAATCCATAAGCAGCCACTGCTGTTAAGGAGGATTTTTACACTGGAAGTTATTCAGGCTCCTTCAATCCATTAGTCTTTGTTTTTAAACAAAACTCAGTTTACATGGATACAATAAATAGTTTATTAACGGAATGTATGCGAATTTCTCTCTTCCATCCTTCCTCTTACTCTCAGCACCTTCCACACAGATGTCAAAGTCAAGAGATGTCAGTCCAAGCCGAGGAAAAAATTGAATTTCAAGGCAAACCGAAGAGAGGTTGAAAGTTAAGACTGGCACCTTTGAGTGCCTAGTTCCTCAAGTGTTTGTCTGGTTCCCCAAACCTACAGGCAAATTGGTGTTGCTTCTTTCCACACCTTGATCTACCTGCTTCTTCCCAATTCGTGCTCATTTAAGCTCTTCTTCGGCAGGTCGCATGCTCCATGGCAACAGTATAAACGTCATGCCTGCTCTAACGCTCTTCCAGCTATTGCAATATCCCTTTAATATTTTATTTAAAAGCCCTACCGTTATTACGCCATCTCTTTCTGATTTTTTGTAATAGTTCAGTTTAGCTTTAGAATTTTACAAAAATGGAAAGAGTCTTTTCTTCAAAATATAGAGCACCGTGGCCAGGAATAAGGCAAGGGCGAGGAAGATTAGCAGCTTGTCCGTCAGTTCCCTCCGATTGTACTTTGTTATTAGCTTTCGCCCCAGCTGAATTGTCCCAGACATGGACTTAAATTCTTCATTTGCTTCCAGGATGGTTCGTGAAGAATTGGCTGAAATTAAGGGGGAGGGAGGGGGGAAAATCAGTCGGTTGCGCTTCAAAAATACATGACAAAAGACATAAGCATGCAATATTTGGCAATACAGATAGTGCCTGTGAGATCCTTCTGGGTCAGACTGACTTATGGCTATGACAAATGCAGACTGTGCTCTTGCAGAAGCTTTCACAACTCAGTAGTCCTGAAGTGTGAAGGAAAACTGCAAAGCAAAATAAGAGCACTGAATGGCTTAAAGGTCCTATGTCCTGTTCCTGAATTTTTCATTTTTAGGTTACCAGTTCAAATCTAGTTCACATTTTTTATTAATAAAATCAGAGGTATCTGAGAGCTCGCTGGAAGCTGACTGAAGTAAGGATGCTGCTAGAACCACCAATTTAAGACAGAGAAATCTCCATCACTATCAGCATCAGTTCTAGCAGCAGCAGGACAGGTCAATATTTGAATACATTAATTGCACAACTGAAACTGTTCCCCCCAGCCAGGGCAGTAAATCACTGCGGTTCAGACGGGGTTGCAGAAAGGGAAAAAGCAAAATGCAACAGTAAGAGACCCTTAATTATTCACCTCAAACAATTTAAACAGTTTTTAATAGTTACTTTTGACAAACGTAATTCTTTTTTTCCTAATAAAAAAGAGAAAATCAACTAGAAGAAAAGTGTGTTGATTGGTCTCAACTAAAGAGAGAATTTGAGAATATGCCAATACAGCAAGATGAAGCATCGGTTCCTTTAAAATTCTCTTTCCTTGTGAGAAAACAAACAAGCAAGCAAGCAAACACCCCAAACTCCTCAGCCTTCCTCCTTTCAAATTACTAAATGAAAGCAAAAGCCCAGGAGTCCCCTTTTTCTTATATTTCAGAATGCAAATCCCGTACGACAGTGAATGCTGGTATATCACTTTATCCTGAACGGAATGATTAAAGAAAGGCCAAACTCCAAGCATGTCTGGTTCACAAAAACAAGCATAGTAGAAATACGTCTGTAATATTTTGCAAATCATTACATCCCATCTTAGAGGCATTTTGATCAAAGTGAAAATAGAAAACTTGTTTCCCATCATTCATGACAAAGCAGAGCCCCATATATTCAGTGCATACTAGGAAAAGACTTGCTCAGAAAAAAGGGAATTCTAACTACTTATTCAGAATTTGCAGCTGGGTTTTGTAAATGACCTCTCGTAGTTTTTCCCTTGATGAACTTCAAGTGCTGTTCAGTTAGAAACAGGGTGAAAAAGTGTCTGCCAAACTGTCTGTTTAATGGGAGAAGAAACACGCTGCTCTTGCATGAACAAACTGTGCCCAGCTGCCATCCTCAGATGGGGGCAGAAAACAAGGAGGGCAAAAGTTGCGTGATTTATCCTCATCTTTAAACTGTTCTCTCTTCTGCCCAAAAGCGCAGCCAGTAAGAGGCCCAGGCAACACAGAGCCAACCTCTAAATGCTTCATGCATCATCAGTTCTGACAGGTCACTTGATTTATTGTCTTAGGAGTCTAAGCCAAAGAACTGGGTGAAATCTTGGTTTCACAGTCCCTGATGCACTGCTGACAGAGCGAGTGACCTTGGGTTCAAGTCACTTGATCTCCTCGTCTCTTAGTCATCCCAGCTGGAGACTGGGTGAAAACAGTCTTCCAGCCATACTGAGTTTCCTCTGTGCATGGACTTGTACCTACGCTTTTATTTTCTCTGCTATTACCAAACGCATGCCAGGACAGTAGCACAGAGTAACACCAAACACACTCTGCTTTTACAATTCCTTTCATGTGAAACTAACCCAAAAGCTCCTCATCCTGCCCCCTTCTCCTTTTCATAATCATGAAACAGAAACTCCAACAAACAGCTCCGTGCAATGTACATTATTATTCTCTGTTTATGTCCAACTGTTAGAGGAGTTCTGCTGGACGGTCCTTTAATTATCATTGTAGCATGTTCTCCTACAGCCAAGCAGGTTTCCACTATGCTCCACACCGTGTCAGTTTGCCTCTCCCCATCCTAACAGAAGTGGAGAAAGGTGCTTGAATCATCTAATCCATACCCCAACACCCAAATAACATCTGTACCTAGGGTCTGCACGGTCTCCTCACTCTGCTGGACTTGCTGGGACATCATCCGGCTAATGCCCATCAGACTCTCCGTGATGTTACTTGCACTCTCTGCCAGACTTTCCTTTGTAGTCTTCCTGAAAAAGAAAGGGAAAAAGTAAAGCAGGAAGGGATAAAATTGTGTCTTTGGGTACTGTGGGGAAAATGCTGCTGCCAGGGAGCTTAGAACAGAGCTTGGCACCAAACACTTCTGCCAATATACGAAAGACACAACTAGTTTTTACTGCATGAGAAATTCAGATTATCTTCACTGAACAGTCAAAAAAAAAAATCACAACATATTAAAGTCATGAGCCAAAACAACTACTAGTGGCTCAGAATCTCACTGGGGCCCATATTTCATCACTTATTCATCCATGACTGTACAATTTCATGAGCTGGTATGGAAGCACCGATACAAACTACTACTTTATTATCCTGGGTATCCCATTTGTTGCTTCATGATACTAAATACGGCAACTTTTCAATACAGAAATTATATAAGCTTACAGTTTTGCATGTGAAAACAGCCTGCATAATGATCCATTAATTGTTTATAACCCTGGCTGGAATTAATGCAAAAGAGGGTCAGAAAAACTATGAAGGCTAACTTATCCCCTTTTCCACTTAGACAAGCCAACGCCAAGAAAACCTGAAATTATCACTATCCTTAACAGTTTAAACCTCCACAAAATGTAAATGCACTCATAAAAGAAAAGCTGTATCCCCGTACAGCAGGACAGTCTAATACCTTTGTCTTAAGGAGTCTCTTCCCTGCAGCAGTTGATCTTTCTCAGAGTTGTCGATAGCAATTTTGCAAGCCAGATTTGCCTTTCTCCAAGCTGCCTGATTGCTGAAATCAGAGGAGTGCAATGCTGTAACACAACGGTAACACCTTACAAGTGAAAACAATTTCCACAAAGCAATCACCACTGTAACCGAACACCCCAGACACATGCATGGACTGTCCCTATATTACACCACAATATACTGTCCTGTCATTTCTTCTCCTAAGTGTACCGTTTATGGAGCAAGGGAAGAAGAAAACCGTGCCAGCTGCCAAATGACAGACTCTCAAGCCACCTTCTTACACGCTCAACTGCTCAAAGGGACACCCTGTGGTCTGGGAGTCAGGACAAGAGAGAGGAAAGCAGAAGGGAGTGATATCCTTTCCATCCCTGATCCTCTCTTGGTCTTGGGCAAAACAGCATCATGTCAGCGCCCGCGTTTGCAAAACAGGATCCGAAAGACGCTGAACAGAAGTCAGATTCTCTCTGGTTACAGGGGACCCGTAAACAGCACCGGCTGCCCGACACACCTGAGCATTTGTTTCTTATGGTTTTCCACTTCCCGCAGTAAGGCTTGTTTCTCCGACTCTTTATCTTGCTCCTTCGCCATCTGTTCCAGCTCCTTTGGTGGAGAGCAGAAACGTGAAACTCTGACCAAGGGCTGCTGCCACCTGCAGCTCCCACAGCCCGCCCCGGCCGGGGAGGGAATTACCGAGCCCATAAACCGACACCACCCCACGGCCGGGACCGCCGATCCCACGACCCGACACCCCCCGGCCGGGCCTCCCCGCCGCCCCCGCCTCACGCCAGCGGCCCGAGGGCAGGCCGGTCACCGGGGCGGCCCCCGGCCGGGAGCCTCACCTGGATGCGGCCGCGGAGATGGTGAAATTTCTCCTTCACGGCGGCGTTGAGCTCCGTGAGGGCGCTGAGCGGCCCCGGGCAGTCCCGGATATCCTGGAAGACAACGGCCCGGTCAGCGCGGCCCGCGTCGCCTGGCCCGGCCCGGCCCGACCGGGGCTCCCCGCGGCACAGGCGGCGGCTGCCCCGCAGCCCTGGCAGAGGGGACCCACCGCGGTACCTGCACGGCCGCCTTGATCTCCAGGTCGAACTTGACGATCTCCTGGTGGCAAACCCGCACCGGCACGGAGGCGGCCGCCGCCATCTTGGGAGGGGAAGGGCGGGGGAGGCGGCGGCCCGGCCGGCGAGCGCCCCCTGCGGGGGGCCGCCGCGGGGCCCGGCGGAGGGGCCGGGGCGCGGAACGGGCGCGCCGTGGCGAAGGGCGGTTCTGCGCTGAAGAAGGCGCACCGCGTTCCCCCAGAGGGCTTTGAGCCTCGGCGGCGGGCGACAGCGCCAGGAGGCTGCGGGACAAGAGGCGCCTCCCGTACCCCTGGGAGGAGGAACGAGCGGGCGAAGCGACGGCCCTTTTGCCTTTTCCACAAAGTCCTCCGCTGAGGCCGTGTGTGAGCCCTCTCCCTCAGGCCGCGCGGGGACAGAGCCACCGGTGCTGGAGATGGAGCCCGCGGCCATGGCCGCTGCGGGACAGCGGTCAAAGGGCCTGGGGGTGGGCTGCAGGCCAGGTTCCGCCGGTGGCCCCCCCATGCTGACCCAGCGGCCTTGCCAGGCAGCTGAAACACGACTTAGGTCCTGACCGACCTACGATCCCTTCCCACGGACCGCTGCCGGCAATACCCGCAGACCCCGCACTCCACGCGTACAACGACTCCAGGCGATATTTCCTCCACAATTTTTATTTTAAATTACAAAGGATGTTGCATACATTGATGAATTTGTATCTGAATAGAAGTGCTAGGGATCAAGGGTGACAGAGTAAACAAAGTCAATAGTTTAATTGTGCCTCTTTTAAAAAAAAAAATAAAAACTGCACAACTATTAACCAACATTAAACATTGCAACTCTTAACAGATCATGCTTTTAACAAGGTAAATTTATTTTCTAACAGAGACAAGACTTTCAGTAAGTTTTTCTGAGCTCCAGTTGGAAGTTGAGTATAGAATATCAAGGACAGCATTACAATCATGACCCCAAGCATAGGCAGAACAGAATGCCATGTTTTGTTTAAAATGCCTTTTTTTTTTTGCTTGTCAACCACCTATGTCTGCATGTGCCATCAGCCTTAAGAGTTCACCCAACCACAAATACTGAGCAATAAGTTTTACTTGGACATAATATTCTGGGAGGATAGGTGATTCAAATCAGAGTGTATGAATATCCATCATTATAACAAAGATTAATAAAGGGAAGTGGTACTACTGGCTTCTGTTCCTTAATCAGAAGATTTTGATAGGGCGGAGCGTGCTTTTGCCAAGATCAAATCCAATCCTGAAGTTTTCCTTAGAGTAGCTAGTTAACTCACCCAAATTTGACTCATACAGACACCCAACTACAAAATAGTCTTAACTCAAGAAAAACTCTGAACACTGATGTTATCTAAAAAGTTTGGATTTTTTTTTTTGTTTTGTTTTTTAATGAAAAAAAAAAAACAACCCACCAGAAAAGTGTAGCTTAAAATAGCTCTGGCTCCATTTTTAGCTCCACAGCTCATTGGAAAGACAATAAATGCATAGTCAGTATTTGCTCTTGTGGAAGGAAGTTCATGAATGTTTAAGAGGCTGAGGATTATAATTCAGTGCGAACACACACATCACGCTATAAGCATTGGGGGGAAAACATGGCATATAGTGAAATGTAAATTGTAGAAAGATAGAGACATTTTTGTATGCTGCAAAGAAGATAGAACCTAAAAGTGCCGTCTTTCATTAATGACATTAAAAATCCCAATTTATATTGGGAGATATTAGAGAGTGGTGTTTTCTCAACATACTAATGCCCTTAACACAGTTACAAGAAGAATCAGTCACTGAAGCAGTAACTGTTTGAAATGTACTTCAAACGATCCCTGGGGTAAACAAAATAAACCTCAGCTGTGTGCAAGGCTGTGTCAATAAGCCAAGACCACATCTAGCAGCACACTTCACTAGATGATTCCAACTGAAGCCTCCAACTTAAAAAGAAAATAAAATCATGATTAGATGTGTTCTTGAAATTCAGGTCTCAAGCCCAAATACAGATCCTAACATTCACGGTACATAATTGGGTTATGCTTCAACAGAATTTCAGGAAGACTAGCAAGCACATTTGAGGAACAGAATTGCATTTGCTATTTCTGCTGAAGGCAACTTGTATACAACCCTTTGAAATTCTTCTGATAAAGCCTCTTAGAGCTTTAAAAAAATATCTACCTTTAAATGATTTATGGAAAATAAAAGCACATCCAGTCTTTATATTTTGTGAATAAGCTAACTGTTTTATTAATGAAGGCAAATACCAGATAAATATTAGGGGGGGAATCTTTTTAAAATAAATTTGAAACTGACACCACTGTATTTCAGAAGTGTCTTGTTGCTTTTAGGTTAGTTAAAAGACCCTTCATCCATTTTAGGTTTTTTTTCTGTTTGGTTTTTATTTTATTTTTTAAAAAAAACCCTTTTTCCTGGCCCTTAGTATGGAAAAGAGTCTATCTATAAAGGATTAGGAACTGAACACAGCTGAGCCTGACTCTCACATCAGCTTTACAGCAATGCAACTTCATTAAATCACAATGATTTCAACTGGTATGATAAAAAAATCCAGCCCATCCACACGTAAACATAGCTTTAGTAGTAAGTCTCTCTCATCCAAAAAAAAGTACTCACCAAGTATCAGTAAATGTGTTCAATAAATCATAAAAGGAAGCGTTAGCAAAAGGGGTTTAGGGCTAAAAAACACCCTTCATGAGCACCCCCACATTTTGCAAGGCCATTCAAAAACTTGTCTTCCATATAAATACAAAAGGACTACTATTGAGAGAAACTGAAATCAGATCTATCCAGACTTTCTTGAGGATGCTTTTATCAGTTCTGATTCAATTTCAGAAGGGTTAGGTTTGAAGAGTTCAGAGGGAATGAAAAACAATTAGTTCTAGATGTACAAGTAAGGCACAATATAAAGCCACATCATCATCTGTCATGAAGGAAGTAGGAAAGGACGAGAATCATACATGGTACAGTAGAACAAGCAGTCCATCAATTCAAAGTGTGGCACCTAAGTTCAGACTGACAATATCTCAACAAGAGCAGTTATGACAGCATGCTTTTAATATGGAAACAAATTCTAGAGAATCCAGTGTATCAGAAAAAGGAAGAGCTTTTGTTTGTATTAAATCAAAAATGTATAATTGTTTTTGGATATAGGATTAAAAGTGAATATTCACAATGCCTACACTCAAAAACAAACAAAAAAATCCAGGACTTCATTAAGATCCACATACCATGTATGAACACTGAAAATCTTTAGAAAATGGTCTTCTCTAAAGATCATCCAAAAATGCATGCCACAATTGCCAAAAAACAGAACATGTACATTTGTTGGTTTTTATACCCTTATAAGATTTTTGTTTGTGATAAGTATACACTAAATGTATATATTTTAATGACACTAGAGGAAGCAGATTGTTACTGGCATTAAAGTACAACCATTTCTAGACGGTTTAAATGCCACAGAGTCCCCTGGTTAAAATGTAAAGCTGCACAGCTTGCCTATGTCACCTTTATGATAAAGTTAAACCAGCAAAAGGTCTTATCTTTACTCTACATTTTACTGCCAGGTTTTATTTATATCAAGTATCGCTGCAGCATTCTGACCAGCCCAGAGTTAGCAGCAAGTGGCAGGAATCATATAAAACGCAGTTTCTTTTTTTTTTTTTTTTTAAACAAAGTGCTTTTCTAAGATATACATACATATAAATAGGTACAAAATAAAGTGTCAACATTAAAAAGCTCAACTATTTAAAAGCTTTAACTTAAAATAATACATAGAAAACACTGAAATGCAGGGGTATGGAATTCACTAAGGATTCAACGTCTACTTTGAAATGCTAGACCAAAATCATATTCTGGTTTTCAGACAAAAATAAAAAGCTATAAAGTTACATTTGCCCAGTATTTCTGAGCAGTAAAAAAGGGGCTTTTTAATACCTTGTCAGTTTAATTTGTCACAAAAGTTTTTACCCAATTGCAAAACTGCCCTCTCGATGTTTGGAAACGCTGCCTTGTCGACAGTTTGGATGTAGCCTAAGGACCTCTCGTATCTGAGCAGTGCGTTAACACCATTCATCAGAAAGGAACAACAGTATCCAAATCTTGGTACAGACATGGCCTTAACTTCACAAGAGACATTCTTTGTCGGGTTTTTATGGGCCATATGCATCTCCGGAATAACTGCAATATCAGCCAATAATTACAACAGGAATACATCTGACCCACTGTGTAAAGCAGCAGCCAACTCTCACCTCACCCTAACAACAACAACAAAAACACCTGAAACAAAACCACCCACATTCCACTCAGATTTTGCAAGTCTTAAGTGGATTTACAAAGTTTTGCCTAAATTGCCCTGGGTATTTGTTCAGTCTCTTGTAGAAAGACTTTCTGTACAGCTCAGTAGTGGTATTTTGGCCTCCTCCTCCCTTTTGAGTCTTCCAAAATATTTAGATACAAAGTAAGCTGTGTGCACACTCACAAGTACGTGGCAGGACTGCCACCTTCATCAGCCACTCTTACTGCACTATCACCGATTCAGACTCTTCTTTTATAGTACAAACTTGGATATAAAAATAATCTACTTACAAACAAAAAGGAATCACAGTACAAACAAACTTAGACAAACTAGAAATGAAGTGGAGAAATTCCCCAAAGGGAGTGGGGAGAAAGCCTTCATGGACTTTTGCATTTTTTTTCAGCAGCTACATTTGAAAATATTTGGTATTTCTATTTTCAGTAAACAGTGTTTTGTCATCTTTAAATAGGGAGAGAAAGAACAGGGAGGAAAAAGGGGGGGGGTCCATGAAACCAGAGAATGATCTTGCCTTGAGATAAAGGACTTTCTCATCAAAGGCTAAAGCTTTTAATCTGTACGTTAACACTGACTACAAAGCCAACTCTTATTAGCAGAAGAGCAAATAAGAACTGTGTGTTAATATTCCTCAATCATAGAAACTACTGAATTAACATAAATAAGTCACATATAAGTTTGAAGAAGCTAGTTTCGAAATAACTGTACAAAAATATAAAAGTCTATAAATTTTTTTTTGTTTTGTTTGAAGCCTGTGTTGATCCTTGGAAACATCACATGCATAATAATACATCAACTGGAAAAGTGGCAACTAAGGAATTAGATATTTGTAGCTCTTTTTTCTCTTTACATATATACACATTACAATAAAAATAATTTTATTTTGGTTGTTTGGTGGAAGTATACTACAACAAGCTAAATAGTTTTTTTTTTTTAAATTCTCAAAGTTGAAAACTATTTTACCAATAGCTTACTAAAATCCAAATATATTAAAATCTCCTACAGTAAGTGCAGAGAAAAAAGATTTAAAGACTCCGAGACGGCCACCAACTTATCTACCATGGAAGCGAACTACAAGAACAGCAAAATAATATTGTTATGTATGAATGCTCCTTCTGTAGATAATTGGACCCAAACAAAAAAATTCACAGTTCAGTAAGATCCCTAACCCTGACCTTTAATTTTTTTTTCTTTTTTCTTTTGTTTTTACATTCAGTACAGTATCATATAAGCTGTGCAAAACTTTACTTAGACTGGCAGTTCGCCATATCAGTTGCATTTGTCTTTGGTACAAAAATAAACAATCGCATTAATGTGCAAGTATTTGTTTTCTTCCGGCCAAAGTACCGAAATTGAGTTTTCTAGAGCCATCTTTTATACAATACATAGACTCTGTGGCATATATCTACATTTTCAACATATTCCTATATACATTCAAAAATTTTAAGAGCTGGAACAAATACATTAAAACCTATAGTCTTACCATCTATACATCTTGTTTTTTCCCCTCAGGGTTTTCTTCATACAAAACTTTACCAGCTTATACTGATAGCTCTCCCCCCAAAATACAAGGCACAAAGAATATACTTTTTTTCTCTTGCTTGCACAGACATTTAAATACTATATTAAGCTCAGAAAATTAAAGTCTTACATGGCACACTAGCTCTAATGCCATGTGTGCTATGTACAAGTTAATGGTTGCAAAGAAAGCTCATTGTTTTTTTAAGAAGAACAAAAGAAAATCCAATTATTAAAAAAAAAAAAGAACAAAAAACTCCCTAAATTGACAGCTTTACAAAAAAAAAAAACGCTTCCTCTTATTTTACTTGGAGCATAAACCTGTCACAATGTCTGGCATATGCTAAAAATTTTTACTAGCAAAAACATGGTTTTGCTTCTAAAACAAAAGTGATATATTCTGGTCCTACATAACTTAATTGTAAAAAGAATCCTCGTCTCTGTATTTAAGCTTAAAGCAGCTTTGAAACTATCTGGTTTATGCTCCAAAAATGCTATTAAGCATTTTATATCATGCTTTGATTTGTTTTACTACATTGTTATTTAAAAACAATGGAACCTAACTGTAAGTGTTTACATAAATGCTAAACTGACATGCAGACCAGAATGCAATTTACAATGAAGTACTTGACAACACAGGTAGAATCTGACCAATGAGAACAGCTGAAGCCATGTCTTAAACTTTTGACATTGGTATCCGTAGCCCTACAAGGCCACCGGTGGGGTCTCCTTCTGCAGTCTTCTCTAAAACTTGATTCACAAATTCTGATGTCTGTCCAGCTACAGGTAGTCCTAAAAAGGGAGGGTAAGAAAACGTGCTGTAAGGTTACTATTCACTGCACGTATTTGTACATTCCTATAGGTAATGCAAAGCCAATGAACACGTTGGTTAGTAACCAACCAAAAGGCACAGACAACTAAAATGAGGAAGCGCTTCTTTCTTTTCTCTATTCCAGAAATTGTTTGCTATCTAAGGTACCATAGATTATATGTCTCTTCACATACATGCAAATACATTGTTTCCTACTTACCAAGAGTGTCTTTAATAAGTACGTGCAACTTTTGTTCCATGTCGACTCCTCTATCATCTTTAGGGACCTGCACCCGATTAACTATTTCTTGTTTAATGGAGTTGATCACAAACAGTAAATTATCTGCAAAGAAAAATCCTGGATTAGATTTACAGCACATCCCCCTGGAGCCAAAGAGATCCACAGCTGTCCACACACTGTTATCTGTAAGTATCAAAGGTGTCACATCACAGTTACTGTAAAATTAAGATGTAATAATTTACATCTGTAAACATATTTTCAAAAATATTTACATTACATGCATATCTTTATGTAATTTACATCTGTAAAGTAGCTCAACACTGCAGGTAACCCAATCTACGTACACTTTATGGAGTGGATTGTTTTTGTACCAACAAAATTGTTGGGTTCGTACCAACCCTGTTTTCTCTATAAACTGCCAGGTATGACCCAGGTTACATGATGGTGCAAAAACACAGACTTGTCTGAACAAAAGAAAAATTAAGATGTGAAGAGTTGTATTTACCATATTCCGTGTTGAGACCCCAGAGTTTTACTTTATTGGCTTCATACTGGGCTTTCTTTTTTAGTCTACAAGCCCTATAGTAAGAAGAGGGGAAGAATTAGAACACTAACAAAAATTCCAGAATACTAAGAGCATCTGTTTGTTTGCCACACAAACTTATCAACAAATACTCCCAGAGCTGTGAGGTACAAAATCATCTATCTACTCACTCACCTTCAACGAAAACACTCTACTACCTATATTTGCGTACATTCCACACTTGTGGATTTTATCACTGTATCAATCATTTGCCCTGCAGCTAAGTAAGCCAGCTTCCAGTGGAAATACATGGTTATCTAGGGAACGGGCAGACTACATCTCCGAAGCGCCAGTTGCCCTGCTTTGTGATAAACTGGTCATTAGCCCATCGCAGGAACTGCCACGATGAAGCACAATCTCTTGAGGCAAAAATTAGTTAGATCTTAAGTGTACAGTTGTAGTAATCCAAATTTACTCATTCATGTAACGTTATCTGATATATACCTGGAAGCCAGCTTGTTCTTTTCTTTTCTCGACCTTGGTCTGGCAGTTAAGGGAAGTTCACTGACTGGCGTCAGGTCACTGATCACCTTATTCAGCTTCCTCAATTCATTACCAATCTGTAGAAGTTTCCTAGGGTTGGGAGTCAGGTCTTCTACATCAGTCCTTCGTGACTTCTTTGCTGCATATTTTCCTGTTTTAAATATGCGGAAAATTGGGTTGGAAAGTGACACAGTACGTACACAAATCTGAAAAAAACCCCATTCTTAAATATGTATTTTTTTGGGTGCGGCTTAAGTTCCTTTGTTCATTACAAGAGAATGGACTGGAATCATGTGACCCCTATGGCCTTTCACAACAGAAAGAGCATTTCCACACAAACTGCTTTGTACAATTCATATTATATCCAGATCAGATAAGAGCAAATACTGCTGGCCAGGCTACTGGATGTGAGAGACAATATACACACAACTGTACTGAAAATGTATGTCACAAGTTCAAACCCAGTTGTTTCGCCCCAACTATAACTTGCTAACTCATATATTCAGCCAATATGTTCTCTTGCACACTCAAGTTGATTAAATTCCTAAATAACCTTATTGCTGAAGTTCCGTATTAAGAAAAAGTGTTGAGGCCTGGTACCAAAATGATCTTCAGTGATAGTGAGCTTAAATGATCTACATAAAGGCTAGTTAACTCCTTTTGTATGTATTTGAAGCTATTTAAGGCCTGGTTTTCCTGAAGAAATACACCTATTCAAGACAAAATTGAATAAAGATTCCTTAAGATTTTCTGCCAGTACTACGTCTTTTTCTAGATCTCTATTAAAAATGCCAGTTGTCACCAACACTTGCACAAAAATGTTAATAAAACTAACAAAACCTGCTCCAGAAGTATTTAGTAGAGAGTTGATAATTTAGCGTGATTTATCTGAGGTAGGAGATGACCTTGTTACGTGTCTGTATATGAAAATTTAAAAAATCCTGCATATGTTATATTCTGTAGCTTCTGGATGTTAAGTAGTGTTTGATCCTACAAACCCCTGGCACACGCACCTGACTTAAAGGTCACTTGCTTCTCCAAGTGTCTGGTGGGACTGAGTCCTCAAGGCATGTTTGGTTATTTGTTGTTTAATAACAAGTATAGATATAAGCCTTCATAAGAAGGAGCAGTGATAGGGACTTTAGGTACTGATTTCACTACAAGATAAATAAGCATACAAAACCTAAGAAGATTAAAAAAAAAAGTTTTCTTCCCTGAATAAATCTACAAGTAGCAACAACAAAATATCTTTTGGTTTAACAGAAGGTAAACTGCCATGTTAAAGATAGTAATTTTCAACTGTAAGGGAACGTTAACATTACAACCAGGGAAGCTGGTTTCACTTTCTCCTTCAAAGCCAAAATCAAATGGAGCAGCCTAGCAAAGAGGTCCTGTGACAAGAAAACAAACATTACTTCTAAGAGTGGCTTGTTCTGGGTGATGTTAGTCATGTGTGCAGTACAGCAAATTGCTAATCAAAAAGTTACGGGAATAAAACACAGTTATTAGACCAATTGGTTTAAGTTTCTAAGAGGGTATTTTAAAGAAATAGTTTATTCACAGAAAAGTAACTGCTTCACTGTGCTGCATTCACATAGGTGGGAGAGACATGTAGGGAGGTGCAAAGAGAGACAGTTATGCCTTATTGCTTCTCCTTTAGTTCATGATGCAGTTAACGTGAACTTTGCATCTCCGATCACTTCCCGCTTACTTCTAACACAAGCAAGACCGAAACTAACAGCTACGAGGAGCAAATATCAGTCAAGCAACCCATCCAATGTGTTTATAGTGTCACACTGAGAAAACTTTGAACTTTTGGAGTTACTACTGAAAGCCCTTGGAAGTTACAATTCTCAATTCATCCACCTTCCTCTGGAAGAAACCACACTGAAAGTTACTACTGTATGTTCACTGTGCCTTCCTTGGACACTGTGCACAACTCTGCTAATTGAGCAACAGACTTACAGTGTTCTAGTGATTTATTTTCGTGGCCAAAACACAACTTCTCAGCACTTGCAAGTATGGGAGTTTGGCTACTGAAGGTGTCAGAACGAAAGACATTCACTTGTAACTAGGACTCTATTCTTACCATGATGGAGACCATTCTTCTGGTACATGTTACTTGGTAACGTATCTCTATTCCACTCGGATGGCCTCAGCATTCTTTCTTGTTGCGATGGTGTTAGTTGCTCGCTGTACTCCCAGAAGTATCTTCGCTTGCCTCTCTTCCGAGAGGATATTGCAGTCATTTCTTTTAAATCCTCCACAGAATCATTTTCATACCCTAAAAGGATGCATTGTATTGTTTATATAATGTTGACAAAACTGTTTCTAGCCCTTTAATGGTGGACCGCATGTTCAAGTTAAGAGCAAAACCACAGACGAGGCCTGTTTTACATTATCTAATAGACTTGGTCTTCAGCGTCAACTACCACTGGATACTTGCCTTAAATCCAGGGATAGACATTGAGCCAGTGATGGTGCTTCATTAGTTGAATAGAGACAAATTATTTATGCACTGAAAGCCCCTTTATGTTCTCTGACCCCTTAAGCTCTATTGCTCTTTTGCTCTTCTCCCCTGCAATCCTGCCACTGCAAATTACGGACAACAGCTGTTGGAGAGTATTCTTCCATCCTTACAATTTTCTCCGTGAATTTGCAGGAACATAATCCTAACTCGCCTCCACATTTTAATTAATCTCTAATCAAAAAGCTTGGAAAGAGAAGCAGATAATAAAGATGGATTAGCAAAAGACTAATGAAGAAAGCAAAATTATTCAATCATAGAATATTCTGAGTTGGAAGGGACATATTAGGACCATCGAGTTTGAATACCTTTGGGAAATAAATCAAACCACCCATCTCTATTAGGCTAGAGGAAGACTAGAGGAAGGGGGCTGTGTTATCAGGAAAATGACCTGAAGTCCATAAGAAAAGACCATCTAAATTCAAGAGATCTGGACACAAGCTGTTCAACGTCTTCCTTACCTCTTCAGTGAGACAAAATGATCCACAGTAAAGCTACACAATATTTTAGAGGTATATTATGATGCATTTGGTATGATAAACTGTGAGTGAAGTACATGGAAACTATAATGCCACTATCCACATTGCATAAATATTTATACTGTAATTATGTAAACACAAACCACAGGTTTTGAAATCCTACACATACTTTAGAAAAGAAAGACAACCTATACTAAAGTTAAAAAAACCCAAACCATTGCATTGCCTTTTGTACTAAAATACAATATAATAGTTTACATTTACTTTAAAAAAAGAATGCATTTCAAAACATTACATACACTGATGGAGCTTAAAGAAAAGTCAACCACTGAACGGACTGTAAGCTTAACAAGCCTTGACCCCATCTGCTCGAGCTCTGCTTCATCTTTTAACAGTAGTACAAAGAACACTTTCTTCTTTTTAAAACAGTCCATTCAATTAGTCTGTTTGCACTTGAAAAACCAGTTGAAAGAGGAAAAACAAACTTTCTTGCTTTGGTCTGACTCTCACCTCATAACCCAAAGTATGAATAAAAGTTAGGTGCGCAGAAGGATTAACTCAGTTCTAAAGTTCTGTTTCTAATCATTTCATCAACTCTTTTCCTTCGATTCTCTAGTTTATTAAAAAGACGGTATTTTAAAGGCAAATCAAACATTGAAACGTGCTTTATAAAACATTTTTTCTTGTATAGCCAAAAGGATTATGACAAGTTACATTAAATATAGTTTCAAATACCATGTTTTAACTGTACTTCCATTTTATCCAAATGCTGTTCTGTTTAAGTATCAAAGCAGTCTTAAAAACCCCACTTACTTTCCACTTGAAAAAACAAGTCAAGCTATGTGACTCATATATAGATATGTATAAATTTAGCCCATCTTCATGATAACACAGAATTAAGGCAACCGATGAAAACAAATCTCTTTAAGAGCTGATGTGTACAAATGTAAAACAAGGTTAAAATCAGGACTTCCTGTTTGCTTATTTAAACCATAATTAAGTTAGTAACTTAAATTACATTGACTTAGTGCATCCTGCTTTGCAACTCTAACATGGACCTGCTATAATTTTAAAGTTACATAGAATAATCTAGTGCACAATGTCCCAACCTACTCCATAACATACAGGAGTGCAAGGAATCTGTTTAGCTTTTCTCCATTGTATTCATCTTGCCTGAATTCTCCTCTTAGCAAAGATCAGGTAGCAGTCTCACTTTCTTTGGCGAGCTTCTAAGAAATCTGAAAGGGTTCTTGTATTTACCTTTCAAGCCCTTTGCAAGTCCCTCCTAAAAATGATTGTTCACATCCCTTACTATGGTTTTAGGTTTAAATTTACCAGGGTTAAATTAAGTAAAACAGAGAACAGGATAGACACAACTTCTGCATCTTACCAGATTAAAAGCAAAAATAGCCCCACCAAAACATAACCAGAAAAAGCCTTCTTTTTACCATTTAATCATACTGACTTCTGTCAAAACATTTATGAGCCTTTTTTCCCCCCAGGTGGTGGTCCAGGTGCTCAGAATAGATGCAACTTCTTTAAACAATCTCCATGTCTCTACAAGCACTTCTCCCTTTCACATATTTCTTCTCCAGTGCTACTGAAAACTGAACCAGTTGTTGCATCTCCCATTTGTGGAATCTCTTGACTACTTGATGGGAGAGAAGCAATCATTTGCAAATATTTCTATTAAATGAGATAGGTAAAATATACTAGTAATGGCAAAAAAAGTTTGAGTGCTAGAAAAGGCCTGGGCTGGTAATTCCCGTAACAAATTACCTTTGCAGGTGACCAAAATTGTTAAATCTGTATGATGGGTATAATAAAAACATTGTTGCCCAAACCTGCCCAACAGCCAGTTGCGTTTTTAGTTATTTCTCCAAGTTCCTGAAATTCACTATATCTAAGTATTTCCTCAGACAACACTAATGCTTTAAGAAAGCATTTCATGCACTCCAAAAACATATATGAAGAAGAATAAAAAAAAGAAAACTGTGTATAAAATACATCAGAGGGTCAGCAATAACTAATAAGTTTTTGTCTTTTCAGTAAATTACATCTTCACTCTAAATTTATCAACTGATTTTGGTTTCAGTGCTACGGAAGGTTAAATCTTTCTGTGCCATGCCTATTTTTAGAAACTTTATACATAGTATTTACCTTTACTCCAAAGGTAAAAAAGCAACACAAAGTACAAGAGTGACAAAATACCTGGAGACATTACCTTCTAATATAATCAAAACCTATGGTGAAACTTTTAGTATCACCACACTCAAGGGGAATGGCTTCATTCACTTAAAGTTCGAGCGAGTTTGTACAAGCCAAGTTCCTCAGTTACTATGCTGTATAATGTAGTTGTATTTAGAAGGCAAGAGCAACTGCTTGTCAGTAAAATTTGAACAAACAGCAAATAGTTAATGTAATGCCACCAACTGAAATCCCAGCATTTTAATACATCTCCTTTTCAAGGTTACCAGGCTTTCTGTGCAACATGCCTCCGTGGGCTGCAAAGCAGTGTGCAGTACAGCAATCATTACAGAGCTGTAATAGCTACTCAAAGCCATGGAAAGTAGAGGGAGTTCAATTCAGAAGAAGGAAGGAAGAGGTTTTAAAATGCTAACAAAAATGTGTTATGTATATGCAAAAGTAACATAAAGGGCATAATGCTTACCAGGTTTAATGCCAACTCAGGAAATCTACTTAGAAAATAATTTAATCTGAGAGTTCATTATGACAAACACTGACAAGCTTTAGGGAAGCTGCTGTTTTCAAAAAGGCAAAATTTCATCTGCTTTCCCCCCAAGTTACATATTACCAAATGTCAGAATACCTTAATTCTTATACTCTACTACAAAGCATTTATAAAATGTGAATATTATAATACTTTCTACAATGAAACTAACACTTGGTTACAGTCCTGTCCCTTTTCCTTCAGATTTTATTTTTGCACAACGTTACCGCTTTGTTACCTTCTAGGTGAAGGCTAGTTCTTATTTCTGTTGTTAAGGCTCCATTTCTACATGCAGAAGAGAGGAATTCAGTATCCAATGAAGAGCCACTAAGTGTTACTGCTGAAAACCACCAAGAAACAATTCTATTAGTTTCAGTGGTAGGTATTTGCTTTGGATTCTGTGGAAAATTGTGCCTATAGTAGGACTTAAGTAATTATGAAATTACTTCACTCAGGCACTCAGGCTATCAAGAGATACATCTCTGGATAAATTCAAAGTAGCAACCTACTGAAGCACTAGAAAGCTCTGCACATCCTATCATCAAGCCACGAAAAAAGAAGACAACAATTGCACAGAGTTGCTCTACAACCTTAGGCTACAAGCTAGGTTTCCTGTATTCTCTATTATTTTATTTGTTGCATGGCCACAGTTTATGCAGGGGCATAAACACGGCAATAGTGATCTTGTATAGTTTTCACTAATTAGATTTTGCCAAGCACTTAAAAAACCTAGGATGAAAGTTCATAATTTAAGATCAGCATTGCTTATCTGTAACTATAAAGCATTCAAAAGCACTCTTTCCCACTTGGCAGACAAATCCATTAACCTCCATGTTAACAAAGCCCGACATTGCTGGTACCTGGTTCTGAGAAAGTATCGCTGATGTCGTCATCTTTATCATCCTCATAATCTTCTTCCTCATCATCATTTTCAGACAGCTCGTGCTCACTGCCGAATCCTTCATCATGGTCCTCATCTTCAATATCGTCCTCATCATCCTCATCTTCCTCAGGGTCTCCTTTGGCTGACTGTTCACCCAAACTGTCTGTTACAAAAAGAGAATAGTTGTGCTCTTCTTTCTTCTGTGAAGAATCTGACACTGATGTGCTGGCAGAAAGACTGCTCTCCCCCACGATAAGCCCTGGGGTTTCCTGGGGTGGATTGAGGAGCAGTTCTTGAGTCTCTTTAAAAGGCAAAACAGGAGGCGTACTGTGACTATGTGGGGACTCTATTCCTTTTCTTTCTTGTCTCTTTGCTACAGCACCACAATAGCAGGTGTTTTCCTTTGCTGCATCAGCATGTGTCTGGCTCAGCACTGGTCTGCTCTGTGGTAAGGGATTGATCTTTACTTTTGCCTTTTTAACATAGTCTTTACATTCAACATGAATGTTCACCTTTTCATTATTGTACACATTGGTCTTCACCATGATTTGTGTACTGGAAGCAGGCTGAGTTGCAGGTTTGCTTGCCTTCTGAACACAGTCCGACAAAGGTGCCTCAGCATGAACGTTCTTGGAGGAACAGACTGGGGCTGCTGCTCTGGTTGCAATTTTTTTGCCAGGTAACAAAGAATTTAAGGGGTTTTGTTTTACACTAAAGAGCAAATCAGGATAGAGTGAATCAGAAACAGGCTGGGAGTCCTCACTGTTAAGCTGAGCCAGTGTTGGTGTTTTGCTTATCACCTCTTCATCCTGGTATGGGCTTGAAAAGTCATCAAGGCCCAGATAATCCACCTCTTTTGTTCCCCAAATGTCACAGCTGGTTAATTTAGTGTACTTAGTTAAGTCTTCACAGTAGGTGTCCCACTGCTCCCACTTTGAGGTGAGAGCAGCTTCTTTGTCCAGGATGTCCGTAAAAGACTCCAAGTTCTCAAGGTCTTTGCAGTCCTCCATTGAAAGTAAGTTGTCCCTGGAGCTTTGCTGATAGTCCATTTCTCTGTCCTATGTGTAAGACAAATTAAAAATTAATAAAAAAAAAAGTATCAATCACCTCTGTCTTCTACTTAATCTAGAATGGCGAGCTTAATTCCAGTGAAGTCTAAGACAGTGATAACACATGAAGATACCTCAACTTCCAACTAAAAGCTTCTTTTGAGGGTCAGAAAGAAGTCCAGCATCCATGCTTCAGCAGCAGATCCTTCTGAAGAGATTTCTAAAGATACAAGTCAAATGCTGCTGGATTCTTTCTCTGCTACTCAAATTCATCTGGTCATCAGGAACTAGACTAGCACCAATATCCATGTATTTAAAATAAGAAAGACATCACAGGCAAGCTGTTCTAGTCTCTATTAACCAAGGTCAATCTTTGCTGTGTGCTTAACAGAATATGCTCAAGTTTACCAGTCCCTGGAAAACCTCATTCCAACAAGACCAATTAACGACTATGAGCTACCTTTCTCCTTTGATGCAGAGAAAAAAAAAAAAAAGAAAAAAAAAAAAAAGAATGCTAGTATAAGTAGCTCATGAGTCAACTTTTACTTTGCTTCCCCTGCATTCACAGCTTGGGTTAAGTAGCATATAGCTGCTCTTGCAGAAAAGATTGTAAAGAAGAGTCTCAAGCACCATTACACAACGTCAACTCAGCTCTATTTGACACTTGCGTATCAAGCCTCTCCTGATGGCCAGCTTTAACAAGCGTCTATTGAGGAAGCATCACATTTGCTGGACAAGCAGTTAGGCTCTTCCCTAATCAGTAGCTAGCAGTAATGAATAATCTTCTAGCATTCTTGAACAAGTACCCCTTTATTACTACACAAACTCAGGGTATTAGTCAAGGAAAGGAAGTTACATACACACACAGAAAGATGACCTACCAGTTCATACATGAAGTCTGGATCTGAACTGCTTGCCAAGAGATCCGTGCTCATCAGAGTCTGCTCTGAAAACACATGGCTCCGAAAGGCGTCCCCAAAAGGAGGGTCCATTCCACTCACACTGGGCTACAACAAAATTGATACTAATGTTTGAAGCATGCTATAAAAAGGCATATTCTTTTCTTCAAAAAAACAAAGAATACTGCCATTTCATCCAAGTCTCTGAACTTGTGCTACACTTGCATCTGGAAGATTTTTACTTACACAGATAAGCATGTAATTTCTCAGAGCGAGAGAATGCTTTAAGAGCAGCTAACAACATGCAGCTTTTTAATCGAAGGACACATTTGTATTCATCATATAGCTGCAAGAGCATTGCTCATTCATTCTTTTTTGTTGGTTTGAAATTCTCACACGTTTGCCAAGTTTAGGGATATGTTAGCATTTGTAGAAGAGAGCGAGTACTGGCAAGATCTGTGAGTATCAATAGGCACTACACGCTTGCTGGGCCTTCAACCTAACACAAACCATTTTGTACTAAAGCAGTGTTCACTGGTTGTAGAACCATTAGAACTCATTAAACTTCCACCTGATATTGTAACAAACGCAAACTTTATTACAACTAAATCAAGAGTGTTATATCTCTTGAGAACGAAGTGGAACTTTGCAAAAAAACATTATGCAGGATGACTGGGCATGCAGGGAATGGGCAGCAAGGCTTTCTGCTACATTTAATTCCAGACCTCTATTTCTCTTCTAGACACACTCGCCCTGAGGGTTGGGAAGGGAGAAACACTGTACTGCTGAAAGTCATTCAGTGTGCTGATGTGTGAATCACTGCAGTAATAAAAGGCTGCTCTCCAGGCATCCACCCTCATCGAGACCACAACTTTGCTGAATCTTGGTGTGTGAACCAGTACCAGTACTAACAGCAGCAACACAGCTTCCACCATAGACACTACTGGGACCCTGAAAATATATATACCATTTAATCTCTTACAAATTCTCCCTGCTTATGCCAGTCATTGTTACTCTTAAACTTCCTTTTTTTTTTTCCTTTTTTTAAAAAAAAAAAGGAAGCAAAATTATTTACAGAAGCAAATAAAATCACGACAGACTTACCTGAGGCATTTCCAAGCCCAGATTCCCCAAATCCAATTCCAAACTTCTTGTTTTATTCACGTGTAGATTCCTTTCCAGCTTTACTTCAGTCTCAGTGAGTTTACACAATCCATGCAATGAAATTTTTCCTTAAGATAACTTCAGTTCACCCTGATGGAGCTCTTCTATTTGTAGACTTCTGTGTAGAATAAACGCAGCAAAACCCGAAGGAGGTAAGTAATCCTTCACCAAAAAGGTAATGCTTAAAAACCAGCCAAAGTGAAGCAAAGACAAAAATTTCCCCTGAAAAGTGATTATTTCTCATGCTGGAATGTACAGTAATTCTTTTTCGCTGCCAGCTTTCATCGAATGAAAAGCCACAGATGCTACAGAACAGAGTCCCTGCAAAAACTTTTTTGGCTGGGTTACATTTTGTTGCCTTTTTTCCTCACTACCAAGACCACGATCTCTATGAAAAGCCTGCCTGATTGGAAATAACAACTAGCATAATGCTGGGTATTACAAGAGCGAAACAATCTTTATGACTAATATAACAGAGCCAATAAATTCTAAAAAAGTCTCAGGCAAATGTCTCAAAATACTAATTTCAGAATAGGCAGTAATACTGTTTCGGCAGTATCTCCTCCTTTTCTTAAGAGATTAATCCATCCAGCATCAGACAAGATTATATCAATTACTCATATAGCAACATCTAGTGGCAGAGGGATTACAGCAAGCATGCTCACCGTCCAGCAGTAAGGGAAGGGAAGAGACACACTTCCTCAACAAAACAAATTAAAAAGTGTGCCAAATTCAGAGTTGCCTAATAAATGGTCTACTCTATTAATTCCAAGTAAGGCACATGTTGAAAATGGTCTAATTTATCTATCAGTAATTTTACCAGTTTAGTAGTTTCTATAGACCCGCTGCTACTTCAGATGTACATCTAAAGACTTTTCTGAGCCTCATATCCTGCTTAATTCCGAATTTTTTAACATGAGGAAAAACTGAACTGTAGAAAAATCAAGCACCTCAGCACAAACATCAGTTACTGTATCTACTCCAAAAGTATGACAAAAGACTCACGAAATAAGTAACAGGAAGTAAAAAAGAACAATGTTATATCAGAAACAATAACAAAAAAAATCACCCATGGTCTCAAACTTTAGTATCTAATGTAACTACACTGTTTTCAAGGATGCTGCTTTCTTACTGTCTTGCTTGCCTGCAAGATCCCTACCCTTATATAAAAAGTCTCTTTAAGAAAAAAGCAGCATTAGAGGAGCATAATAAAAAAACTGAACCATCATGCTTGTACAGTTTTTCAGCACTATCAGTTAAAATGTGTTTGTTTCTTTGAGCAGAATTCTTCTCTCAGCATTGCTCCTAAGTCAGACTTCAGCGCAATCTGCTCAGGCTATGTTTATTCTCTTGTTTTGAAAAAACAGTAGTAAAGTAAAAGTGTTCTCCTACTGCAGAGCTACACTTAGAACCCTCCTCCCACCAGCACATGACAGCATCCCCATGATTATTCCTACTTTCAGATAGGATCTCAGCTATTTTGTTATATTCAGCATATATACCATCAGACTGTGGGAAAAACAGACACTATGCAAAAAAAATCTTTACTTATCAAAACATACTGCTTTTCAAATACCGGCTAGAATATAAAGAACAACAATTACAAGTCCAATTATACACAAGTTCTCAGTAAAACCATGCCACCACTGCCAAAGCAAGCCATTTCTGTAGGGCCCTGTGTTGAATAAGAGCCAGTTCCTTCTGAGAAAGTTTTCTTTCTGCTCTAAAACTTCCAGGGAACTTTTTTTACTTATCTTAAAGTGACATTTAAAGTTAAGTTTGTGTCACAGGGCAACATGCCTCAACAACCCCCATCTCCTTTCCTCCAGCAAAGGCCACACTGCAGCAGAACTAGTCCTTCCTATGCTGTTAAAGTGGCACAAATGACTAATTCACTTTTCAACCTGGCCTGATCTAGGAGAAAGGGCCTGTTCTTTACAGCAAATAAACGATGCTCTCATACGCAAAGAAAGAGGCAAGAAGGATATAATCTTTAATACCAGTCTACACCTGAGTAGTATCAGACTTTCTTTCCATACAGAGTTGCAGAGACTGATGTCTTTTTCAACAGAATATCAGATTAATACTTTGACGTCAACACCAGAACACCACCACCACCGTCTGCATTCACATGGGAGACTGTCAAAGTTCTGCCACTGCGTGATATAAAGGGGAAGGAAAGGAGACATTTGCTGCTTCTTTACCAGTTATTCTTTGTTATGTTTACATTAGAACACGTAGCCCAAGCCATTCCGCTGTCTTTCATACGCAACTAGGAAAGGGGGGTGAAACTTCATCTGTACTGATACTGATTTCAGGAACAACCGACCAATGCTTCCAAGCATCAGGACTAGGGAGCTTTTGGATCACTTACAAATCCTCAAAACAGACATTAAACGTTCAAAATACTTTTACCATCTCAAAGACTGGAGTAATCTTTTAGCTATAAACTTATAGCACCATTTAAGAATGAGTGTATGTCCTCCTGGGTCAAAGCAGTGTATCAGCTAATCTCATTGTTCCCCTAATTCTCTTTATATTTCATTCTGGACGTTTTATAATATTAGTATTTAAATGTGATTTCAATCCCATTAGGATTTATTCAAGTATTCTACAACATAGGATTTTTCTTGGTAGCTCTATGGAGGAAGGAAACATGGTGAGGCCATAAAAAGACAGACACTGCCTCAGGGAGCTGCACAATCTAGGCGTGCTTCATGCTCCCAACAAAGCAGACCTACTTCCAACTGCTTTCAAAATTTCCCGCAATCATCAAGATTTTCATTAAAAGACTCCTAGTGTTCACACTTAACTACCAGTATTTTTCCATGCACTGGTAGATGAAGATGTATCGTAGAAGTCAACGACACATATGGAAGCACAGATGTAAAATCTGAACTCGCTGTGAAGGAAAGTAACTTTGTAGACCACAGTTGAAGTCCCATTTGTCAGAATTTATCATTATTGGCACTCTCAGCTCAAGACTGAGTTAAAACAGAATAGTACTGTTGTTACGTTTCCTCTAATGTATACAAATTTGAATGAACTGAAATATCTGTGGTAGAGCTGAAGAACAGCAGTATAAGAATTACTGAAGATAAATATAGCAGGAATTTCTACTTTAGGACAATTTTCATTAATGCCTTACATCAGCCCTTCCCAAATGCAAAGATACAGAGGTGAAATCCTATAGTTGCTTCACAGCAACTGAACCGAAGGTGGAATACACAGCCCAAGGCACCGGGCAGGGTGCTGCCACTCCTTTTGGCAGCAGCCTGCAGTTAAATCAGCTTAAGGTGATTAAGGAACCAGTCCCTGAGTTGGTTCTGCATCTGCAGATTCTTGAGTCACATCAGTTCAGAGCTGTGCCCCTGCTCCTGGGAGAAGGCTCGCTTGTTCACTTGGGAGTAAGGAAGGGCAAGGCATCTCAGGAACTGCTATGTTCATCTAACATGTAAGAATTTGGGGTACTGATGGAGGCAAGCATATACACATTGGTTAAAATCCCCATCAGTCATCAATAAGTAACCAAAACCTGTTCTATAGAGTTAATAATCCATTAATCTGATGACAAATCCTAATAAAAATAGTCTGCCTTTCTATTTACTTTCTGAAAACGCATATTTACAATAGTTTGATAGTGGTCCCAAGACACCCAGGAAGACCGAATTTCAAACAATCTAATGGAAGGATTACTACACGACATCACTGATGCAGCAGTACACTTAAACTGGCAGAGAGCAGGAGCTAAACTCAAAACATGCAGCATAAAGGAGACGCATGGCAGCTACCATGCACGCGCCACTTCCCTAGACTAGTAAGACACCCGTCTGCAACAATACATTATCTCCAAAGAAGTCCGTATAAGAGAAAAACCTAAACTGCCAGCTTTCAGTTTGACAACTCCGAAAGTCTTCCTCAGTCACCTGTATGAATCATTTGTACTGTAGCTATAACTAAAGTTGCTATTTCTGTCTCAATTCAGATGTGTATTTTGTACAATTTGAAAAGCACACTGAATGTTGCTATACCATTTTGTTGATTGTAAAGTGCTTATTATCACAGCAGCTAAATGCCTGTTATAAATACATTATAAGAACAATTAGACTTTTCAGGATGGTGACTGTGCATCATACAGCACAGTTTGTCAAAGTTACATTTTTGTAACTCAGGCTAAAACATTCAAAATGACGAACTTCGAATTTCAGAGAATGTGCAAAAACTATGCCATGTATTTTAAAGGAACCATTACCTACTATGCATATGCAGTGTTTGCTGTATTTGGACATTTTATGAAGTACTACAGTTAGAGATGCAAGAAGTTCTCCTACGCGTCTCTTAAAACTTTTTTCCTTCCACAGTTTGTGCCAATTTGTTTCCTATTACAGAACATATTCTGCTCAGCACAGTCTTCACGCACAAAACGTATTTTTCTTTTGTTTCTAAGTGTAATGTTCATTTTTCTTTCTTTCTACATTCTGCAATTATTAGCCAGACTTAAAAAAAATCTTTTACTTCTCTCCCCCACCACAAATACACTAAATTTTCTTTTGTGGTTTGTTTTTTTTTTGTAATATTTTTTTAGGTTTCTTGTAGCAGGTGAGCAAAGACACTGTTGTAAAAGGTCTTCCTCTGCTTCTGCCCACCTCATTCACCTGCTCATCCAAAGAAGCCAAGTCCCTCTACCTTCTCAGTGATGTACTCGTATTAAAATGCCAGCATGAGCATCTAAGACATGCCCTTTGCTTTCTCTATTCTGGAGAGCGAACACCAGCTGCTTAAGACACACAGATCCTAAGTTTGATGGAGTGTTGCCATTTGAAAAAACTGAAGACATGAAGACTGTTTCACTTCTTTTAAGCCTGTTCCCTTCAGGAGAGGGAAACTGCTACTTCACTGTCTTTGTTCCTTTTCCTCTGCTGACCTTCCCTCCCCCCCCAGTATTTTTCTAATCCTACTTGCCCACAGCAGCCAGACTTCAAGATCTGGAAGTGATACCACTAAACAGAAGCTCTGGTCTCCAATCACACACGCAACACCTCAGGTAAAAGAGCTGATGAACTACTGGAAAGAATACAGCACTACGTTCTTTGTTTGAATTAATACCTCTACAAATCAATGCCAGCTACCCAACTTTGGAGGGGTATTCCACTTCAGCGCAACTGCATAAGCAAATGGGCAGAAGCCAATAACCCATCATAATGCAAGACGCAGAAGAAAAAAGAAGTTGTGGGTTTTTTTTTTTTAAACCAACAAACAATGTATGGCATCTACATATTTTATAACAACTATGCCCAGAATAATGTACTACTACCAGAAGCACTAGCTTTTCTGGATTCTGGAACAAATTCTGTATATTCTGGAACAAAGACTGAGATTTTATTACTGTTTCAGTGGGACATACAGCATCTTAAACTTATTAGAACTATATTAACACACTTCAATTAATTAGAAAAACTTTTTATAGGTAAAATATGAATTGCATAAACCTTTATTAAAATACCACTGTAGAGTTTGGGAGTTGTTTGCACAAGACAATTAGCAGTAAGACTAACATTCAATTTTTTTTTTTTTTTTTGAGTCAGAGACTTCCCCTGAAGCAGAGCGCAGCCAAAGCAAAGACAGAAAACAAAAGCAAAACTAGACAACAATTTAGCTTACACTCTCCAGCAATATTCTATATCCCTACATGACAGTTGTTTCTATATTTTTTTCTGTCAGTGCAAAATCTTTCAGGGTAAGAAAAAAATTAATTCTATAAATTCCAGAAAAAAACCTCTTATGATGAAAGGAATGGTACAATCTAGTCTACTCTCCATACTGTACAATTATGTTTTGTTATACTTGTGTTAGAAATGGGTTCTCATATTCTAAAGCCAGCAACAAATTAGAAAAATAGATCAGTCAAAACAGTCCAAAAAGTAAAAAAGAAAAAAACAACAACCAAAACCAAACAGCACGAGTTCAAAAATAGGAGGTTTTTTTTTTTTAAATATAATAATATAATCAGGGAAATTACCATAGCAAGGTCTAAATCTTAAGATCTATCATTTTCAGAAAACTTTTGGCTTGACTTTCAAGCCAATACCAACTTTCAAGCACTTCTGAAGTGCCAAATATCCTTATCAAACTTTTATTAGGCTTCACAAACCACACAGCATGGACATGCAAGTTATGGGAATCTAAACCAGTGTGTTCCCTTATGCATACCACGCTATCAGTCTATTACTCGGACAGAAGCTTCTATTTATTCCAAATTAATTCCTGCTAATGCTGAAGGGACATTAAACTTTTGTCCTTCAAAAAGCTCTTTTGCCACTCTCATTATTTAAAACAAACATGGCAAGGATGTTGAACGGCTTGATGCCCCTGCTGCAGATCTCTTGTATCAGTTAATACTCCCATCAAACACAGAACAACTCTTTCTTTGCTCAGGTAAACTACTGGCTACAAAACACTGTATGAGGTCTCCGAGTTACTATTCACGCCTCTAAAAAGTACCATCACTGAGCACTGATATTTCTACAAAAACCCTCTCCTGCTGAAACAATCATCCAACATATTTCCATTAGAAATTCTGACTTCTCATTTAAGTTGCCAACAATAAAAATCAACCAAGTTTCTAACATACCTGTCTCTGCCCCTCTATAATTCTTACTATGAAAACATATGTATAATAATAATAATTAACTCTCCAAACAAGGATGCTTAGAAGCCACTTGGTTAAGCAACCTCAGGCCAACGGCTAACCAACCTTTTATCACCATCTTTAAAACATTTTAAAGCGTTTGAAAGATAGCATCAGAATCTGATTGTGTTTTGCAGGTTATGCATTGCACGGTTTCAACAAGTTACCCTCAAGTGGCAACAACATAAAGATCACGCTTACTTTAAACGAGAAGTTAACATTGCAGCTGGCATAGCTGAACGACTGAAACTGTTCAGGCTGTTGCATAGAGAAGCCTGAAAAAAGAGACTGTGTTTTATACTGGAGCGTGACACAGTGATTTCTGGTCATTAAATTATCTTTGATATCCGATCGGTGCCATTAGACCATGCCCTGAGAAACACCGTGGGCTGGCCTCGCCGTGCTGCGTTGAACCCCGGCCAACCCACGGGGATGAGACTGGGGCATACCAGCGATGCACCCTTATGTTAAATAATGTCCATGCCGTGGACCTTCGGGACGGAGTGGGAGGGAAATAAAGTTCAGGCTTCGGTCCCTGGCGAGATGGGGGAAGCCGCCCCCGCCTCAAGGCCTGCGGGAACACCGGAGGGGTGTCTGGGGAGATGCTGAACGCCAGAGACACACCCGGAGGCAGCTCCTGAGACAGCCCGGGGAAGTTATCGATATTTTATAAGTTAAGTCTGTGGGAGCCGGCTCACGGCAGGAGGCGGGAACGCGGCGGGACACTCACACACACACCCCGGTCCGCCTGTGTACCGGCTGCCGGCCGGTTTCGGCCGCGCCCGCGGACCCCGACGGCCCGACCCCCAGGAGCGAGAGACGACCTGAGGCAAAGCGCTCCGGAGGGACGGGGCCGCGGGCACCCCCCCCCGCAGCCAGCGGCACCGCTCCAGCCCCCGTCCCTCCCGCGGGCGGCCCCGGCCCACACCGCGCCCCCGCCCCTGACCCACTAACACACCTCCCAGCCAACATGGCCGCCCCGCCAGCCAGCGCGGAGCGCAGCCTAGCCCGGCCACCCCCTCCCCGCCCCGCCCTCCCCGCCCGCTCAATGGCTCGCTCCTCAGCCCCGCGCGCTCCCATTCGCCGCCGCCCACGCCGCTCACCCGCCCAGCGGTCCTTTCAAGCTAGGGTGAGGCGACATGTAAACAAACCCCCTTCCGCCGCTCCGGAGGGGACCGGCCGCGGCCCCGGGCCCCCCAGGCTGCCCCGAGCGCAGCCGAGCTACCGCCGCCCGCTTGCGGGGCGCTGGGAGCCCGCACCGGCCTCTCCCCCGGCCCCTGAGTGGCGGGAAGGGCGCGGAGGGCTCCCCTGCCCCGCGGGAGGCAGCCCCCGCCCAGCGGCCCCCGCCAGGGCTGGGGGGGGGAGAAGGGGGCGGCCGGCGCGGCCTCCCCCGGGCTGCGGACCCCCCGCTGCCCGGGGGAAGCCCCTTCCCAAGCGGCCCGGGCTGCCGCTCAGCCTTGGCCGGTGAACCTCCGTACCCCCCCGCCCCTGTCAGTTACATAAAACGCCGTGCCGGAGCGGGGAGAGTCCCTCCCGCCGCCCTGCCCCGCCGCTCGCAGCCCGCCCGCCGGCCCGGGACCCCCCTCCACCTCCTCTGGCCCCGCAGCCTTCCCTACGGACCGGAGCCGCCCCGCTGGACGCCGGCAGGCCCCCAGCAGACAAACCCCACACCCACACGAGTCACCCCCCGGCCGTCCCAAGCATTCAAACAGGTCGAAAGCGGAGGAGGCGACTACAAGCCTGAAAAGCAACAGAGCACAGGAACTGCCGAGCCCTTCTGCACCGGCGCGGCGTACCCGGGCAACCGAACAGCCCCCCCGCCCGTGCAACCAGCAGGACCGGTCTCCCCCGGCAGGACGGCGCTTTCGTTCCCCTGGCGCTCGCTGTCAGACTCACTTTCCTTGTGAAGGCGCGGGCCGCTCCCGACGGACGGGGGTTGGAAGGGACACCAACAACTCGCCGCTAAAGCCCACGCTCCGTCCCCTCCGCAGCCCCTCTCGCCGCGCCCTCAGCCCACGCGGCTGCTGCCCCCCCCCCCCCCGGGCCCGCACCCNCCCCCTTCCCGCGCCCCGCAGCCCCCTGCCCGGCTAACACCACCTAACACCGCCTCCTCCCCGCCGGGACACCCCCCCCGCTCACTCCCTCGCAGACCCCCGCGCCGCCCCCCGGCCTCCCCGCGGCCCGCGCTCACCGGGCGGTCGGGGCTCAGCAGGGGGCGCCGCCCCGCGCGCTCCGGCCCGGACCCTCCATGCGGCTTCGGGGTTTGTTTTGTTTATGTCCCTTCCTGACGGGTTCCCGGAAATCGCGTGACTCGCCCCCCTCACGTGGGGAGGGAGGGAGGGGAGGGGGGAAGGCTGCGCCAGCCAATCGCCGCCCGCCGCCGCGGCGGCCAATGGGGCGCCGCCCCGGCGGGCCCTCCCCCGTCACGTGACGGCGGAGAGGCGCGCGGGGGGTATTTAAGGCAGGGCGGTCCCCGTCACCTACTGTCAGTGGTGAGCCGTCCGTCTCCTGCCGCAGCTGTGTGTTTCTGCTACCGTCTGCAGCTACAAACACAGCACTTAAGACACAACTGGTGAAATTACTAATAAATAAATAAAAAAAGACCCAGCTGTTCTTATCTTACTAACTGTAAAGAGTATTTCTTCTACTGTTTAGATGACTTTTTGCATTTCAGCTCTCTGTGGTAACAAACCCTCTGTCTGCTGTACTTAAAAACCATCATGCTGACAATACAAAGAAAGCAACATTATTTTGCTTGGTAACGCATGATTCTGGAAACACAGGAGCAGCCACCCCCCTCTGACAACTAACTCAAAGCCCTTCGCATGAGTAAAATGATGCCATCATTTCCAGCAGAGGAAAAGCAAACTTCGATAAACTCTGCGGAAGAATCTCCCGTGAGGGGCACAGATCCAGATATATGAATTTCCTAAACAATACAAACAAAAAGAAGTTAAAAGCCTTTGACATGACCCTGACCTGAACACTTGCTCTACGTGCTGCCAATGTTTACGACTTAAAGTCTTCAAGACTTGGCTATGGAGTCGGTTTCCTAAATCTTCCTCACTTTTTACCCTCCCCCAAAACACTGGTACACACACAGAGGTCAGATAGTTTTCCTGCAGACCCAGGCTCTCCACCTACTTCAAGCACCAGCAAGGTTCCTTCACGTATACTTTAACATTCTGCGTTCTCTTCTGCTGTCACAAAGCAAGAGGAAACTGTTAAAGGCTTCAATACCTGTACAGTTTGTTAAACACCAGCACCTGAATCTGTCTGCTCCAATTTCCTGCAGTCATGCAAAAAAAAGAAATTATCTGCAGCAGTGTTAATTCCTGGCACACATGGAGCAGTCCGTTCCACAATCACGATGAGGATGGTAGGTCACACAACATTCAGCAGAACATAAACAAAACATTATTTCAACATCTTCAACCATGCCGCTACTTGGTCTCTGCTTCAGAGAAATTATCAACCCTTCAGGTAAAGGGAAATTTCTTTATCTGGAAAGAACGTAAATAAAAATTGAACTACGGGTTGTTTGTCCAGGCTCTGAATAGCTCTTTACATTAAATTCATCAGCAGTGAAATACGCCACGTGAACTCTGTTTTACTTCTCCTGCGTCTTCTACAACGAGCGAGAGCTTAGAACCTAGAACAGAAAGCTTGTTAAAGAAAGCAACAATACCAATATACTAATACCACTGTGTGTCACTGGATGTTTTCTTTTTTTGATGTCTCACTTTAGGGTAAATATGACAGGCAGATCAATATATTTTAAGAAACTGTTACACATTCAAAACTGTCAATGGAGTCTTGAAGCATTTTTCCTCCCCTCCCTGTATGATGTCAGTGTATCTTACCCTCCACACACACTTTAAAAAAACCTTATTAAAAAGATCATTTGGTTTCCAATTTTCCTACGAATTATTTGCCACAGACTATAGCATTATGGTATACAACTTTTCCCGTGTTACAATACAGCTCTCAGTAGTAGGTAACTTGAAAAAAATCCACTATTCCAGTCCCAACAGTCACAATACTTATTAGTAATAGCGGACGCATTCCTGTTTCTTTTGCAATTCACGCCGTCCAGTTTTCCATCAACGCAAGCTACAGCACTTTATCAGGACCTCAGAATTTTCTGTATATTAATGAGTACTATCCCATTGAACATGTTAACAAGTTTCCTTCTGCCATCCAAAAGGAAAAAAGAAAAAAACAAAACAAAAGCCAACCACTCAATTATGTCCTTGTGCATAACAACAACACATAGTGAGGAGTAACTGCAACTTATCTGGAGATGATTTAAGGATGTAAGACAGTATACATGAAGACTCCTATGCATGCAGCAGTATTTATATCCTTTGAAGCTATTCTGTAGCAAATTACTTTCTAGATTCATTCCCAACCCCACGGGCTCAGCTGACATCGAGGAGCCTTGGCAATCTTTCATCTCTGGCCTACATTATCATGTGCTTTATCAGGTCCGCAATTCCACGTGCAAGCGTCAAGTCAGTATAAAACAATTGCTATGTCTTCTGTTCAATTGAAACTGCTTGTTACCATATGTATCCCTCAAAAAGGCTAGGGATTAAATCAATCTTCTACCAAAATTACTATTTATGCTTCATTCAAACTAGACATGTTGTATCTGCTACTTAGTTGCCTAGTATCAGACAGTGGGAAGTTCATGGAGAAGAGGCTCTCACGCTAAGCATTTGCTTCTTCCTGCAGACTTTTCAGCAATTTTAGATTGCAAATTTGATACTATTTTAGAACTACCCAAGAGGTCTTGATACAGGCAGCAAGCATGTTCTCCTCATCACACTCTATGACTTTATTAGAGTTTATCCACATCATCCAAGTTCACTCAACTCTGGCCAACTATTGTCTGATTAAAACCACAGAAAAGCACATCATAACAGTACAGTTAAACATGGCACAAGAGAGTTCTGTATAAAGCAGAGGATTAGTTTTATTCCAGGCATGAGAAACTTAAGACCAAATTTCCCAAGAATACAACTCATTTTAAAAAAAGAAATGCCATCAGCATGTGGCACCACTGTTTCTCCTCTCCTCATACAGTTTCATTGCACACATTTTTTTCAAGTGCAGTCAAACAGAACAGGGGTGAAAGCACAGCAACAGACAACCTAAGACCTGTAAGATATATACAGTGTTCCTACAGGGTGAGTAAAATGAACAGGAAAGCTGACTTTGACCCATAAAAACTTTAGAAATTTTCATCACATCTGAAGTTAACAGACAAAAATTTACAGTACCAAAGAGGAGTACAAATTGCATTAGGCACACTGTTAAACGGTATAGTAGGAAAAAATACAGGGCTTTCAACAAGCCATCTGAAGCACAATAGAAAGGTTAAGGCATTAATGCAGGCTTGGTATCCAACCAACTATGTTAAGGGCATCTTTGGGTCAGTGGAGTTTTTCATCTGGAGGAAACCTCTTCTTTACCTGCAAAGCAAGAGGCAACTTAATTATTCCTTTTCATGGAGACAATTTACTAATTGAAGTCCTGGTCGTTAACCACAACTATTTCCATTCCACAAACGCACTGAGAAATGGTCAAGAACTGTAGATAGTTCATCTATATGGAGGTTCAAGAATAATCTCTACTTTCTTTGCTTTCTTAGTGGTTTCATTTCTGAAGTTACTGCAAGTAGTTCTAGTTACATTACAAGCCTGTAGAACAACTATTTTACTAGAAAGTTTTCAATGCTGTAACAGCATCCACTCATCTGGATGATAGCCCTTCTTGCCCTTGCATGAAGAAAGATCCTGGTCTGAGAACGCAGACTGTAAATTGAGAAAGTTAAGGAGAAAAGGCAGCGTTAGATCACATTGCTTAAGAGAGGCTACAGCCCAGACGTACCATAGCTACAGAAGTTTGCATGTTCTTACATATTGCCACCCACGCCGTTAACTTGATTATATAGATAAGTCATCTGATACATCATCATCATTGGATTGCAGGGGTACTGATGGAAAAGACAGACCAAACTTCTGTAATTTGGCATAGATCAATCAAGTCAGCATCTGTAGAAGCTCCTCACTAGAATGCAGTAGACTTTTGGGTGCGTTTTCAGCCTGCTCCGTTGGTCAAGTAAAATGGGTTTGCTTAGACTATCCTCATTTTTAGTTAAGATCTCTCCACTCTGGGAGTTAGTATTTCATTCTCTTTAACTCTTTGCATTGTTTGTACTAATCCATCCAAACCACAACTGAAAGAAAAATGGGAGGTGTACATGCACCTTGAGTGCTGTAAAAGCACATCTTAACAGCCAAAAAGAACTGGTCAAACAAGAAATAGTAGCTTTATTTATGGGATCCCATGCAGTGTCAGAGATATATCCCAACTCTTTCAGATGGAATCTAATTCACAGCTCCTGTCTAGTGAGAAACTCAACAGGAGGCTCAACAGCAAAAGACAGGACACTGCAGCCTGATCAAGGTAGCCACGTCCTTGCCACTCAGCTCACTCAAACTGCAAGAGTAATTCAAACAAGATTGGGGAGAACAGCATGTCCTGTAATAGCACACTTCTAGCAAGAAAGAACATAATATTTAACTATAATATTTGAGGATTATTATACGCTTTTACTTTTTTAAAGCGTTCTTTTCCACAAAGACAAGAATCTTCATTTTATTCTAAAAATAAGCCAATGAAATCAGATATATCAAAAGTTAAAACAAACTGCTTCATGTAACACAACAGTGTGCACTATGTAGGTCTCAAATTCTCCATCCATTTAAAAATGACAGCTCCTCACATAAACCTTCTGGTGACCCTAGAATGCATTAGTTCCCCCTTCCTTGGTACAAATTTACCTCCTGTTCTCTGGAAAATCCTTCACTGAAACGGAGGGGGAAAGACCGTATTCTTTAAGCAGGCACCTAGAGTCCAAGAGTTGTATCTCATCTCCAGTTTGTCCTTGCTCGTTGCAACACACAGACCATTTATCAGTCAGAAGGAAGCCCAATTTTTATATCCAAGGCATCCACTTGTCCAGATAACTACATTTCCATTTCCGATCCCAGGAAACTGAATTATCCTATGGGATTCAGGGATCTGTATGCCCATTACCAGAATACACTGCTCTCTGTTTTAGCTAACTAATTATGTGTTAACACATGAGCAGTGAAAATGCACATAGGAAATTCAGCTTGACTGACTTAGCTAATTACAGGCCTCTGCTTGAAGCAGGGCCAAGTCTACCTTTAGCTTCTGCTTACTGCTTAAAAGAGAAGCTACAGACATATACACCACAGTCTGACAACACCACAGTTCAGACGAAGCCTACTTTGAAGCAGTGGAGCTTTGCTTCAGGGTAAATGTTCAGGATGCTTTACAGACAGCATTTAACTGAGCTATAACATCAACTGTCATCTGTCTGCTGCTATTGGACTTCTGTAAACAGAAGTTAAAGTAAGAACAGCAAGGGGGTAGGCAGTTAAACCTAAAGGAACAAGAACTAAAAAGGTAAAAAAACTAAGCGTGTCTAATTATTCAATTACCAGCACTGAAACTAAAATCATGGGTACTTCTTTCCTCAGCCATCCTTCATTTGAATCTTCAACTCCAAATGCTGCCATTCTAGAGAAACCTGAAGTCATTGTGGTACTTTTAGTACAAGACTTTGTATTTTTGCTGGTCACGTCAGAAAGCATACCCAAGAACTGCAACAACAGCATTCCAATAGCACTACCCAGATAGCAACCACCAGGCTCATCTATGACTAAAATTGCATGCAGGCTATCATTAAAAAAAAACCCCAAACCATTAATCTGCAAGCTCAGTGTTAGTGCTATACATTGACAGGAGATAAAGAACCATTCTAATTGCAGTTCGCACTCTGACTTCCCAGATGAATGAGGGCAACTGCACATTTCCTCAGAAATCAGGACAGGTCTTGGACGAAACGGTAGTAGGCTTGGATAGGTTTAACAATTGTCAAAGATTAGGAAATCCACTTATGCTATAGCTATTAAAAGACAACCCAGCCCAATTCTTTTTTTTTGTGGGAAGAAGAAATGTACTGTTCTTCTTACAAACCGCTGCTTACTGAAACCAGCACCACATGACATGATAGCAGAGAAAAATAACTGTACAAGAATTCAGTCCAAGCTTTTCACGGTATCCAGTCAAGATTAACATCCAAAACATGTTTTGTTGCAGCGTATAGAAAGATAGATTTCTCCTGCAAAACAGCTAGCAATTCCAAACACACTGCTTACACTACTGCTGAATTTCTCCTGAAGCTTTAACATACCAAATATATTAATAAATCTGATCATACTCACCTACTCAATAAATTGCAGCAGAGGACAGACATCCTTAAGGCCAGTCATATTTAAGATACCAGATTGTCTCATTGCTTAACTGCGGCCCAAAGAGAGGGTTGAGTTGAGCCAGAATCGCAATCAGCCAACTGCAAGACAACCCCCCCAACCCAAAAGAGAGAACATCAGCCAAATTACAAAGCTTACGATAATGGAAAGGCTTGTTCAAAGCACAAGTACTATCAGAGGAGACTATTTTCAGGAAGGTCTAGTATCAAATGAAAACTTTACTCAAGCTCATACAAAGACCAGATACCAGCAATTAAGATCTGGTACCAAATCAGTCCACAACTGAAACAATAAATTGTCCTGTTCAATTTAAAGCAACACAAACCCACCTGACAGCATTTCCCTCTTACTTTTCCTTTGACAGGTAAATGTTTTGAGATATATGAAACTCTGGTATTTGTGGGCTCAGGAGACAGAAACATAAGAGAGACAGACCTTTTCTCAGTGCCTTGGAAGCATCCTTTAAATAAAAACCTCTAAGAAACATCCTCTCTCTCATTTGCTCTTATTTTCAGTGCACGACAACCTACCCTTGCAGACATGGTATATTTTTCATCAGAGATTGAACAAAAGTGAAATTAAGCCTGGCACAGAGGTCAATAAACAGAGAGCTGAAGCAAAAGGGACTACAATGCTACAGGAACACACACAAAATTAAAAAACCCACAGCAACAAAACCAACGTGACAACAAACCCCAGATGATCAGCAACAGCAGCCACTTGTCATCAGAGCAGCTCGCAAACTAACGCTGCAGAAGCCATAGCCAGAACTGAGAACAAGAGGAATGTAGTTTGTGGAAATTATCCAGGAAAGCTTAACAGGAATAAATATTCCACTGTTAAAAGATATATTTGCTTTGTAAATATTACAATATTCAGAAAAAGCAATGGATGCTTCCATGGATTTAAATCTATGTTAAATACTAACTATATAAACACATTTAGTGAACACACTGGCTCATCTGTCTGCTATTTCTAGAATGCTTTGTAAGGAGGAGAAAAAGCAGAGCAGCTTTGTAATGGGAGCTGCCACAAATGTATCAGAGTGCTTAGGCAGTCATGGAAAATTCCACACAAACCTTGATGCTTTGACCAGCAAATGAAGTGCAGGTCGCCTGTAAAATGGCTAGAACAGCCAGGGGCAAAAGATGTGGGCCAGACTTAAAGAAAACACATCAATCCTCTTAAAATTTACAAATATTTATTTTCCATGCCACTTTCAGTTTTGCACAAGGTAGGACTCTACTTGAAATGATGTGCTGAGCCTGCAGCAGTCTATCATCAGCCATGCAAGCCTTGAAACACGTAGCAGGCTCTACAAAGCAATTAAGCCATCAGCAAGACACCACCAGGAAGAGCCAATAACCTGTAGGTTGACCTGTTTCTACTTTGCTATCCAAAGCGATGACAACAATGTATTTTGAAACCATGTTAATCATTGTTAAATTTACTTGGGAGAAAAGCAAATTAGCTTTAAAAAATATCACAGCATTTATTTTGCAAGGGTTAGTTTTCAGATACAAAAGACAGATAGAAGGGGTGCCAGAGCACTGTACCATCTGCCTTTAGCATCCTGAACTAACAGAAGTGGGAGGAGGGTAGGAACACTAAAAGCCTGTGAAAGCACATTATTCTCTTTCTCACTGTACAGAAGGAAGGAACTCTGTGCACAAATACCTCACCTCTCTATGCTTCCTAAGTTCAGACCCAGCATGGCTGTGAATTAAATGAGCTGGAAGCACATTCGAAATATTGACGTGTCCCAGCTGTATAACCATGCTTTAGGCAAGTACTGTGCAGTTTTCAAAAGCTATTTGTTGGGACCATGCTGGATACCCAATCTCCAAACCATAGTGGCATTACAGGTCAATAGTATATTCCTCCTCCCTGCTCTGCTAGGGCCTAATAATTTAAAGCAGTAGTTAGGCACTGAACTCTACGACTCCCTTGCATTCAAGATAAAAGCTTTTCCATCTTCCCCCCCATTTTGCTTAAGCGATGCTGCCTTATACAATAATCTATCATGACAACGCAAAACAAAACACGGCATTCAAAGTAAAACAAAGCAAGCCTCTGTATCCAATGTGTAACGTTCCAGAGTTGCTAAAATCAGGTATGGCATTCGAGCCACCCACAGGTCCTTAAATTCTACCAGATACCACTTAACAACAGTTAATTACCCAGCTCAGACAAGAAAATTAAAGTCCCTTATGTTCCACCAGAAAGATTTTTTAAAAGGTCTTTCTACCATAACTGCCATCTGTCTATGCTGCATATTACAAATTAAGGTCCTGCTATCTCTGTTTAAATGTCAATTTGGGCAACCATATTTTAATCCTTTTAGAATCAGTAGCAAATAATACCATTTTTCAAGCACATTGTCCTCTGTTAGTAGAATATCATGGTTCTGTTTCAGGAACTGCTTTGTAAACAGCAAAACAGATTTAGACTTTGACAGTACCTTACAACATGGTGTAACCTATAATTTCTGCAGCAGTAACTCCTTATACTTTGCCTCATATTTTACCAGGTTCCTAAGGCTTATGTATTCTCCTTCAAAAGGCTGCTGGGTACAATATCTTTATACAAATTATGCACTTACCTATATAAAAATTTTCCACAGAACAACCAAATTAACACCATGTGAACAATATTGTTATTCAAAATGATCACTGTTAATCTACACACAGAAGAAACAGCTTTAGGTTGAAATTTGATTCACTTCAAATTTAGTTAACACAAATTCAGTTTGATGCAAATCAATTTGTCAATCAAGTGGCGTTTAATGAAGACAGGAAATTGTTTTTTCCCTATTTCCAACTGAAAAGGTAACTGAAAAGGTAAAAGTATGAAAGAAGGTCTAGCAGAGTTCTAAACAACTCTACAAAGAAGTAGATAACAGTACTAGCTACCTACTAAGGACACACAAATACAGAAGAGACCATACCTGAGACAACACAAGTTATTTTAACCCTAACATACCCAACGACGAATCCTCAGAACCCATTCTTTCAGGCTTCCTTCAAGACTGGCATGAAAAATTAGTCTCTTTCTTTAGTCACCAAAATTAAGATCTGAAATTTTTTTCAATGCCTCCCCCAAAAAAGAAAACAGACATGGGAAGAACAAATTTACATATATTTGAATAAAGCAGACGAAAGAAAGGCTGGACCAGATGATCTTTCGACGTCCTTTCCAACCAGGGCTGTTCAATGATTTTATACAGAATTTGGGGGGAGAAGGGAGGGGAGAAGACTGTGTGAGTAGGCAAGTTCTATCTTGGAATATGAGGAGAAAAATCTGCTTTTTGTTGTATTCTGGCAAGCAGACACTATGTATGTGATTTATGTGGTTGGGTTAAGTACTGATGGTTAAAAACATAATAAGGTTTTGCTGCTTCTCTTTTTTCAAGGTGCAATTGGAGAAAGCCAAAGGGAATACAGAAAACAAGTTTAAGCCCACAAGATTACGAAAGATCCCCCTCACTGGACATGCAAAACAGATGATAAATCATGTTAATGACACTAGATTTATAATAGGTATGTTTCAGCACAACAATCACTAAACTTACAAGTGAAATACCACCACATTTTTGCAGAGTTCACAGCATTCAGTCAAAGTTAAGAAATTCTACAACAAATACATTCTGCATTATAATCCAGAGGATTGTGCAGGTGACACATGGCCTCCACTTCAAGGAAACTGTCCTTCTTCAAACAATAAAGAAAATAAACCCAAGGCTTCCAGGATTTTAGAAGAGTTGGACATTATTTGTTAAAATACAGAGTAGGAAGAACTTAAGTGAGAACTTTAAACTTAAACAAAACCAAAACAAATCCCCAAACCTCCCCCCCCCCAAAAAAAAAACAAACAAATTACTGTAACCTAAACACAGTAACCTAGTAAAAATGAGCATCCAGTTCCCCTTTCTTAGCCAAGCATTTGGGACCTACCATGAGACTGGGCTGCTACAAACTTCATGGGCAGGCAAGGAAATGTTCACAGCACTCTGATTCCCAAATTTCAATCTCAAATTCAAGTTGCTGGCACTACAAAGCTTTTCTCAAGTTTCTACATCTGCTCAGCAAAACTTTAATTTAAAAAAACTCTCATAGATACAAAACATAGAACCAAGTTTGCTGTACTTTCACAATTACCCAGAAGAATGATTTTTTTTTTTTTTAAGACTTCACATGTCAAATACACTGAATAATAATAACAAAAGGCCTCACCTGTATAAAACCTGAATATCACATTATTAAACTAAATCAAACCTGCATAAACCTGTGCCACGGGCCAACCCACCATGGAACCAAAGAGGCCTCTCCTGGAATACGCTGACACTGGCAATATGGCTTTTGGCTGACAGCTCTTAAGAATGAATCTTGAGATTAGAGATCCATTTCTCTAAATATTCACGTTAAGCTTCTTAGAGCAGCGTAAATGATGCTTAAATACTTCAGGAAAGTACAAATACTACTCAGGTTCAAGTGGAACTCTGAATAATGATTTTATTACACGTTAACCCTAAAGATCTAACCTGACTTTTACCAATTTACTCTCCATAACAAATTCTTTCAGTTATTTCTGCATAGCACTTTCTTTGACAAGATCAGTCTCTAGTCTTTAAAAAAAAAACAAAAAAAGATCCCCCAAAACCCCACCTGTGCTTTCCCTTGCAGGCTACAGTTGGCTTACCTCCTGACAAAAACCAAACATGATAAGGGGAGTTCCTCAACAAGTCATTTTTTTTTCCTACTAATTCTCTTACAGAAAAGAGGCAGCCTCAAAATATACTGTGCATTTAAATAGAAACGGTCTTAATATATGACAAATATTTTTGTGATGCTTTGATATATAAAAAAAAACCCACATGTAAGTTGTTCCACCCACTGCTCTACCAGATTTCAAGAATATATTCAACCAAACTAAGTAAAGCAACACTCATCAGTAGGTTTAAATTGGTATCACCTTAGAAATAAATGTAAGGTATAAAGAATGAAAAAAGCAAGAAGTCATTTTACTACTGTGAATCAGAAAAATTCTAGAATTGACAAATTGCCATTATACTTGTTAGCAAATAAGGTAGTGAACTGGAAAGGAATAATATCAAGTCAACGCAGAGCACTATTCAACAGTTATGTGTCGGAGGACAACAAGAAGAATTCTGTTTTGTTTTAATTCAGTATCTTCCAACAGGAAAATGTTTTCTTCAGCATGTTGAAGGTCTTTAGAACTAAGAATTCTAAGAATTCAAAGAATACCATGTGTCTAAATCTCTGTGACACATTTGAAAAGCTTCTTCCTAAATGTTTTGAGGATATAAAAAAGGAACTTTCAACTACATCAGAACTGTGCCTTGATTAAGAGGCAAGACGTTATTTATACTTACAACAGGTAGCAGCAAACAGCACATGTCACCAGCATTGTGTTGATAACACTGCAAAAAGGAAGGAGAGAAACAGCTGATTAGGTGTCATGTTATGACTGACCACAAGATACATTGGAAAAAAAAAACAAACCAGCTAAAAAGAACAAGTTCAACTTTGATCATATGGAAGATGACTCAACAAGAGTGTTCTAACTTCTTCCAGCTGAGTAAGTTGCAGAGGCACAGCTAAGACTCTGCACAAGAACTGACACAGCTCTGGCAAACAGAGGTATGCAATTGTATTTAACAAAAAACACTCCAAAGAGGAGCAAAATCTTATGCAGTCAGTGTCCTTGCTCCATTTCACAGTCAATTCTACCAGCCAGTTAGTAAACTACTGAGGTTGGATGTTATAATGATGATGGTGAACAATAAACATTTTCTCCATTTGCAAAATTCTGCTTACAGAAAATTTTGGTATCAAAATATATGTTTTAATTTTATATCATGAATGAGGGTTTTGCAAATTGAATACAAAGTAAGATCTCGAAGCCACATGAAATTATCTGTAGGATAAGATTTTCCTTTCTTGCTGAAAGAAAACTGTGTCAGAAACCATAGTTAAGCTGAAAAGAAGCAAGAACTGAGCAGCTATTGAAACTAAAAACGGTAAAACTGCAGCTATACACACACATGATTTTGAAATGGGAGAAAAGGAAATGAGATTTTCTAACAGCAAGTGATCTATGCAGCTCACGGAACTTAGTAGCAAAGCAGAGGTTTGGTTTTTTTTTTCTTTTTAAATTATAAAAAGGTATTTCTCTCTGTGTATTTTGCCCCCCAAACGAAGTAACAAGAACTCATGCCAGGTCATTAACTTCTAACCTTTTCGTGACATGGATAACATTCAATTTTTTCATCTATCACTAGTCCCAGAGTCATTGTTTGGGAGTTTTAGCGTATGCAATGTGAACTCTTAGGTCAGTTAATGTTTGCACTGACTTCTTTTGATAGAAAAAGAACCCTATTCAGAAACAGGCTTTGAGTAGAGGGTTTTTTTTTTTTGTTTTATCTTGTTTAAGACGATGAGATGTTAACAGACTACACAGTGTTACTATACATGTACTATAGAATCAGAACACAGCAGTGCTCTATTCATATTTGTTAATCACATTTTGGAATAGCAACAGAATATCTGTTGGTGACCCATATACTTTTAAGGACATGCCTGGAAGGCATATTTCCAAGGTATTTCTGAGGACAGGCACAAAACACACTTCAGGTTTGAAATCGAGGCAGTAAATACCAGAGCTAAATAGAACTTGAGGAAAATTCCTCCAAGTTTAATTAAACAACTAAGAAAAAAGACAGTTTGTACCTGTGGAGTAGAGGGGATGTCAGAGAGGAAGAGAGATTAAGAAGTCATTAACTCCTAGGAAAAAGAGAAAGACAGAAACTTGTCTAATTTTTAATCTGAGCAGCTACGATCACTGCAGGAAAAACGTCTCTGCTTAGATGCCCCGCTTTTGTCCTCAGGCCACCACAGCTACAAGGCCACTGGCATACATTTACGGCCACTAGCATACATTTAAGGACAGAACGGAGACCTACGGCAGCAACTTTTGCAGTCTCATCCAGTAGGAAACGAGAGAATGGTGGAGTAAGGTAGAAAAGGACAGGAAGAAAAGACAAAGGCAGTTATTGCTCAGAACACCATCTAACTTAAACCATACACCTCCTTGCCACAGGACGCTGTGTACGCAGACCTTTACAGGGCTCGAGGGGAAAACTCAAGACCCTGACGGATTACGAAGGCGCGGAGACGCCGCTCCTGGCTCCGGCCCCGCGCTCAGGCAGCCTCACGGGCGCTTGCTGCGGCCCTTCCGCCGCCGGCTGGCTCTGGGCTGGCACAGGCGCCTGGGCCCTGGGCCCGCCCGCCCTCCGCGCTGCGCCAGCACGGCGACCAGGAGCCCGCAGGGCTACTGCGGCAAGAGGCGGCGGCTCCGGGCCTGGCGGAGCGGCGCGCACGGCGGATACGGCGCTGCGGGGGAGCCGCGGCGGCCGACGGGCCTGGCCGGTGGGGGAAAGGGGAACTGGAGAGGGCCGGGGCCCCAAGGCCGCTGCTGCCCGGAGGGCCCGCAAGGGCACGACGCGCCTCTGCCAGGCCGCCGCCACCGCCTCGGGGCGCCGGGCCCGCCTCACACGCTGCCATACCCCCCCCGCCATACCTGAGGGGGACGGGAAGGGGCCCGCCGCGCCCCTCAGAGCGGCCCCGGCCTCCCGCCGCCCCCCGGTCACTCACCCGCGGTTCGGCCCTTTGGGTACGAGCCACGGCAGGACGCCGCCGACCACCCCCCAGAAAACGCTCATGACGATGATGGGCACCGTCAGGCCACCGTACGCCATGGCCGGGCTGGCGGGGGCGGCGGCGGAGGGAAGCTGCTCGGTCCGACCCGGCGCGGCGCCTCCCCCTCCCCTTCCTCCCCGCCGGCCGCAGCGCCCCTCCCCGCCGCGTCCGCCAATCAGGGCCCGCCACGTCACCGGAGGTGCACCTGACAGAGCTTGGCCCCGCCCCCCCCGGCTCGGCGCTGAGGCGGCGGCGGGCGGGCGGCTCTCCGACGAACCGAGCCCGGCGCCACTGAGGAGAGGGGGCGAAGGAAGAAGCCCTCGGGGCCGGGGCGGAGCTGCAGGGCCGGGTCTGAGCTCATCAGAACGGCGCTTACGCCGAGGACGCCCCGGGAGCTGCTCAGGTGAGGGGAGGGCCCACTAAGCGGCACGGGGCGCGCAGGGACCGCCAGGGATAAAACCGCTGAGCCTACATAAAAGCAACGTTCGAAGCCCGCCTTCCTATCGATGCCTATACGTGATTTCAGAAGGACGAATGTAATTTTCCTCGATTCTCAGCATCCCATTTTTCAGATTGCAGAGTTGTTTGGGCAGATGTTGAATTTCTTTCCCTCTACATCAGCAATTAGAGGGCCCTTCACAGCGGCACAAAATTCACTTAATTGCAGGGCTGTTTTCAGCACACCGCAGCAATTACCTATCTATAAATCTCCAAAAACCTAATTTCCACTTACATAAAAGTTCATCCAAAATAGTGTCAGCAACACGACTGAGACTGCCTTCACTCCTACCCTTTTCAAACCAGACAGCTCTGCCTCACAAGCACCGGTGAGGTAAATCCCCTGTCTTCAAGCTCCACCATTAACATAAGACCCTGAAACATTACACAGCAAATGCAGTGCTGTTTGGCCACAACACACCTGGTGAACCTCTGAAATGTCATCCTTTACTGTCAAATACATAAGACAGTTGAAAAAACATAATTTAAGAGGATTACAGAATGAGATTCATGGCCAGAAACAGCTTACTTCAAATGCCTGATAAAATACTAAATATATACTGTGCACAGAATTACCATGTTCATTTAAAACCACAGACACGCCTGAGTAAGTGTTAAAGATGAGTGGAAGACACAGAAGTACAATGGTCATTAGATGCATGTTTTCAGGACTACACTACTCTTTCTAACGTTGGTTGAAACATTCCTTTATGGGGAAAGAGTCTTTAGCTTTGTTAAAAGTGAAAAAGGTATAAAAAGCTTTCTAATTTAGTGGAAGCATTTTTTATACAGCCAACATCAAAACAGGAGAATGAGTCTTTAAATGCTAACCAGACACACTGTATCAAAACTTTCTGAAGGAGAAGACACAACAATAGGTTTAATTTTAGCAGTTCTTTAATGGTGTCAAATAGGAAACCATCTATTCTTGCATCTTTTCGATTGTTTCTTCCTTGTATTTGCCCTTCTCCTTGCCAACCTGGCGAGATTTGGCTTTACGCTCCAAGATCTTTTTGCGATCTTTGTCCAGTTTTAGCCTAGTGATCACCACCTAGAGAAAGGACAAAGAATTTAGTGTCTCTTAAGTGTTAAAGCACAGCAACCTGACAGAATTGTGTTAACATAGCACAGCCCAGGAATATCACTGCTGACAGCCTGCACCAAATCACCGAGGTTTTATTTCGGTAGACTATCTAATTTGGTTTGAGTAGAACAGATGTACTTAAATTGCCTTCTGTATTTCAAAACACTGAGCTATATTAATTTTTCTGGGTACATTCAGTGATCAGAACATATGGACAGTTTTTTCAATGCACAGCCACAACATTTGTACAAACTGAAGAGCAGCCAAATTTCTATCCATCTACACAATAAAATAATTACTTTGAAGTAAATCTGATTTCCATTATGCTGCTCAAACACGATGGATACTACATCCACCTAAAGCACAGCCTACAGCTGAGCCTTCTTCCCACCACCACAAAGGCAAGTAATGGATCATTATTTTAATTTCTCCATGTTTTAATCAATGCCACCTAAATTTTGGAACACTGGAAAACCATGCTGCTGCCACTGGGTATTATCATATCATTGCTGTACAGTTTGGAATAGCCAATACTTCTGGCTAACCTAGAGGCAACAATAAAAGCTTATGCATCACAGTGACTCACATAAAGACACAGTAAAGAACACATCTGCCATTGAACTGTTGCAAAGTGCCCAGGCAATTATCAAGTATTACTAACATGCACACATAAAAGGTAAATTGTGTGGACCATTCGCTACCAGAATTTAATGGTATTTCTTTACAAAGCAGCAGCAAATTGAAGCTTTGATTTTCAGCCCATAAGCAGCTTTCAGTGCTCTTTGTGCCCCCTCAAACTGGCAAAGAAATAAATGTGTTGGTATTACTGAAAGGAGTACTTTAAAAATACAACTGACAATCAAATCCCAGAAAAATCATACAGGCTGCAGCAGGGCTGCACACTCTTGCTCAGTTATATTGTGCATTCAGGTCTCTCTTAATTGTAATTAATTCCTACCTCTTTACCTAGGAGAGGTAGAAACTGTTCATTCACCCCACTGCAAGTTTGCAACAAACGAAACATTCTTCTGGTCCGTTTGCATTAATAACCAGAATCTCTGTGCAAAGCTTGATCAAGTTCTGATTCCCAATTAGAGAAAACATTCACAGAAATAAAGGACCAGCACAAATCTCAATTTCTTCCACTGCTATTTACCACACAAGTAATATGTGCACTGGTTCCATTGCAATGTCACCTTGTCCCTCAAATGTTATTACTGCACACAAGTCATTATGTTGTTTTGGAATAATTCTGTGCTCCCTCTGCTGAACATACCAACCATTTAGACTAGAAAACCTGCTACAACTGGATTTCTTCCACCAACACTTCAGTATGCGTGCCCACATGGCAAGGCTGAAGCAGACTAATTTCATCTGCTTCAAACCAGGTTTTGGCTAGTTGTTCTGTTTAGCTTGAAATGTTTTCCTGTTATGATCTAAACAGGCTTTGCCTGGTTTTCATGAACCCTAAACATTGTAAATCACTTCAGGCTAAAACCAGATTCAGAAAAATTTTGTTCACAATAGTCCGCAAGAACAAATCACGATTCTGAGCATCTGTCTAAACATTCCTAACACCTCCTTAACCAGTGCCAATGCCACACAGCAAAGATGAAGGACTGTTCTGAACTACTTTGTGCTTTAAAAACACCAAGCTCTTCAAAAACATATTTTAGCAAGACTCCAAAGATTCTAGCAGCTTCTCCACCAAATAAGCCCTAGAAATGCCGAGTTCTTGGTTTCAACTGTCACTTCTCTCCTATTATGACATCATAACATTTCCTTGTTGATTACGCCCCCCAATGCTGTAGTGCCACAACAAGGTTCTACTTAGGCCAGCAGCAGTGCCTTCATTTGCCAACAAGAAGGTCTCATGCATTTCAGATCTCACTTTGTGCACCGTACCTTGCTGGGATGGATCCCCACGTGGACAGTTGTGCCATTCGCCTTCTCACGCTGAACACGTTCAATGTAGATGACGTATTTTTTTCTGTACACCTGGACCACCTTGCCGATCTGCTGTCCTTTGTAGTGTCCCCGGACAACCTAAACAAGAACATAAGAAGCACACTGTCCCATACTCCAAAACGACCCCTTGAATAATTAGCAGACCTTAAGAAACACTATCTAGTTATCCCAACAGAAAAACAGAACTGCACAGATTGAAATCCCAACTCTGCTCTTTGTATACACATGCTACAAAGGCATCAATTATTGGACAGTTTCAGCAATCACTAAAATGGAAAATATAATGGATCAGAACCATACTTTCCCCTCATTTTCCCTGCGGTAAACCCTAATGAAGGAACTCTGTATCTTTTCAAGCAGAAGAAAAATCGTCAACTTCAACAGTTTTTCACCTATCATTGCAGTTTAAAACAAAAAAGCCGCTTAACTTGGATTAATTTCTAAACTGATCTTTCAAATACCACAGGTAGCAAACGGTCTACAAAAAAGAAAAGAAACAATCCTTTGTTTTGTGCTTTACCGTTAAAAGCCTTTTAGCCAGTGTGATAATCAATGCACGTAACTGAAGTGCAGTAAAGGTGCCAGCACACTTGTGTTCCTTGTATTTTCCTTCTCACCCAAGAAACACACAACAGGCCAAGTCTATCACTACATTAACTTGTACTATTTCTGCAAGACTCATGGCAAAGCTCTAGCATCAATCTGAATTTGTCTAGCCCTTCCCTTTCGCACAGGCTATATATGAAAACCAAAACACAGATAGAAGTTCACGTGTACAACTTAAAAGACAGACAGTGCCGCTACCTGGACTTCATCATCCTTTCGAATGGGCATAGAGCGGACATTGTATTTCTGCCGCAACTCCTTGGAGAGCGGGGAGGACATGATTTTTCTTCGAATGTGAGAAGGTGCATTGAAGTGTCGTTTGCGGTTCTTGCTGCGGTCTGAGGTGACAAATGGATTGAACTTCATTTTGGCTGCATAAAGAAAAACAACAGTTTGAGAGATGCTTGTAACTCATAGACACTGAGCTTTATCATCTACCCACACAAAGTATATCAGGATGTAAAAAAGCAATTTTGACTATTTTTAATCCCACCCCCAGTTCGTACATCCTTACAAACTGGACTTCAAATAAGGTTTAAGTCTCTTCCCTGATTCACAATGACCCTGTGATGGACAGATGTGCTACACACATGCACATCAGACCATTCTTTCTAATTGAAAGCTCGCTGTCAGGACACCTGACAAACTAGTCTTAATTGTGCACTGTAGTATATGGTTCCTTCATTTATAAAGCAAACATTTATTTTGGACTTGCAGAGACCGAGAACTCATACTGCTTTAGTATCTTCAATAACACATAACACCAGACTGGTGCACATAACAGATTTGTAAATCCAAGACACCTTCGGCCTTCTCTAAATCTTAAATGACTGCAACACAAGATTGTCTATCATGGCACCATTCATACTGACTAAAGCAGGTCCATTAGATGATGCTTTTGCTCCACTCTGCATCTTTTGGGTACTACGCACTTGCCCCTCCTGTGCACGCTGGCCTGAGCTGTACGGCAGGCCAGGGCACGCTCCAAGTCAGGGCACCACACGCTGCCTGAACTGTGTCAACCGAAGAATCCATTACCAAACAACAGACCAAAGGAGCGAGAGCTCTACCTGGAGTCTGAGCTCCCAACCGCGCACCCGAGCGCAGCTCCTGCCCCACCAGACGCCCCCGCAGAAGGCTGCAGGGCCGGGCTCCCGCACCACCTCACCCGCCGCCTCTGCCCGACCCACGAAGTAGGGTCCAAGTCCAGGGCCCAGCAGCGCCCTCGCCCTCGGGCACACCCGCCTCGGGGCCGGCGACCCCGGGCCAGCCCCGCTCCCCTCCCCAGGTCGCGAGCAGCCCCTTCCCGCGCCAGGAGGCCCGGGCCGCGCCAGCAGGGCCCGAGGCGACCGAGACCCTTCCCGCCCCCCCGGACAGGCCCCGCCGGGTACGCCGTGGAGGGGCCCCGCCGCGCAGCGGTCAGCGGGGGACAGGGCGGGTCCGCCCCGCGCAGGATGGCGGCGGATGGGGACAGGCCGGGCCGCGACGCCCTTACCCCGCTGCTGCCGCCGCGACGGTCGCCCGGAAAGAGGAGCGCGACGCACTTCCGCTTCCCCAAGCGGCCGCCGGGATCTCGCGAGATCCTGCGCGCGGAACGGGGACCGCCTGCGCCCCCTGGCGGCCGGCGGCCACAGCTGCACCGGGGCGGGGCGGGCGCCCGGTACCCACCCCGGCATCATCCTCCGGTACCCACCCGGGCACCGTCATCCCCGACATCCACCCGGCGCCCCCACATCTGTTCCCGCATCCCCTCCTTCCACCGCGCCCAAAGTCAGGGCTATGCAGCAGCAGCTGCTTCTCCCCAAATCCATCCCCTCCCCGAAGGCGGATGGAAAAAGACACCCCGAGCAGCTGCCTCCTCCCCAGCCCCGCTCAGAGCGGCCCCCTCGGCCCACAGCGACACCACTCTCCCGGGGCTCCTGCCAAGTCCAAATCTCTCAGCCCCGACCTGTGGGTACGGTCTCCTGCATCCCCACCCCTGAAACTAACTTACCTGCACAAACTGCTCGCGGTTCAGGCAGATTTGGTGCTGTTACTTTTTTTTTTTCAGGACACGTTAATTTATTCTCAAGGAAAATTATTTATGGCAGAAGGCATTGTTGGTAGAAACAAACCAATCAATGGGGTGAGCAGCAGTACAGACACTCGATTGGGTTTTGTTTTATAAAGGTATGCTGGAAAAGTTCCCCCAGCAGGCTGCGAGTTGGACAAACACCTCTCCCTGTGCCTTTACTCCTCTTTTACGCAGAGTAAGGAAGGAACCCTCAGCACCACCCTGCCACTTCTGGAAAGCCGAGTTCCAATTTGTACCTGAGTTAATTGGAAGTGGGCAGGATGTCTTCCTTCATGGAGATGTTGCGCAGCAGACACCAACATAAGCGAGCAATACCAGAACTTAAAAGGATCTGGTTTCTTAATATGGTGCAGATACACAGTATCTGCCCAAATTCACTGTGTTGTAACCCCTTACTATTTAATCTTTAATAATTGCCTCAGACGCTTACTTCTAAATACTTAGTGAAGCAAGGCTAAAAGGAAATTAAGGGGGGGTGGGAAACAACACAAAAATGGGTTATTTTATATACCAAGTGGCACAGTGACTAAAGCCAAACCCAGCAAGTTCCAAGCACAGTCCACTCACCGCTCACTAAAAAAAAAAAGGGAGGTTAGGACAGTTGGTACTGTTCAAACCCAAGCACTGAATGTCCAGACATGACTCAGTGCCGATTACAAAAGAGTCTCGTGTTAACTTTCTACACAGTGACCTGGCTGACAGTGATTTCATTGTGTGATAACACGTAGTTCACTGAAATAATAACTAAAAACAAAAGCAAAAGGCCCTTTTAGATTGATTTTGCAATAGTAGTGCAATAAGAAGCCAATCAAAACACAAGAGTTTTATTTTTAATCATAGAACTAAAAAGGCTAATATTTTATTAACATAAGATTGCAAATTAAGAGAGAAATGCCAGAACTCCTTAATAATCTCCACTGTAAAAATGCAGATTTGTGCTTTAAACATCTCCATAACATACTACAGGACTACGTCTCCCTCCCCTGCACCTCTCTCCCTTCTTCCAAGGACTATGGAGAAATACCTCATTGACATATTTCATCTGAAACTTCAAACAACTATTCTAAAGCAGATACTCATCACAGTCATTTTTAGCCCAAGCAGTTTGTGTATCACACAAATAAAAAACAACTTTAAATGAGAAATACTCAGAAATTAACTACAGACATTACCATCTACACTGCAGTTTCCACTTTTTACAGAGCAGTAGTTGAACAAAGTATTTGATAAATCAAACATTCACAAATGCATGCCTTCCAATTTTTTACCGCATTTCCATTTTTTTTTCTTAAAAAGTAATCTCCAGCAGTCCACATACCGCCTAGAACATACCTAAGCACAGCTTTCCCTAGAGCTAAAAATTCTAACTCCACCAGTGCAAAGCATCCTACACCACAAGTTCTCACCGTATGATGGAGCGTAGCTTTAGAGGGACATACTTAAACTGGAATATATACAAGTTCTAAATATTTTACTTCCTACAGGGATGTCTTTCCTGGAAAACCACAAATACTTCTGTCAAAATACTGACTTGAAAGAGCAAAGTCAGGAATATGGAGGCACAGTTACAATCGATGGTTTTACTTCCACTATGGCTTGAAATAGTTTTCGATTGCGTTGATGTTTAAAAACTAAGCTCCTTTTGTCTCTAGAAAGGGTTTGAAAATAAAAGTGAAATCTAACAAGACATGTATGAGCGGGCAGGACTGCTGTAACAGCAACTACCTCGCTTTCACATTCGGAGATGAAGAGCAGATTCTTCTGTAAACACACGACGCAGCATCATTACGCGACCCGAGCCAGCCATGTCCGAAGGGCACGCTCCCCACAACGTACAGCAGACCCAGAAGGTAGCCGTGCCTTGGCAGTACTCAAAGGCTTACACCTGGTTTAGAGAACTAAGGTGCGGACTATTTCTTCAGCAGAGTTTTGCCAGAACTTGAGTAAAATTTGGTTTCCACATCTAGCAAAAAAATGCGATTTATTAGGTTATTGCAGTGGACATTTTGGCAGAGAAAGTAGGCACAGTGATGTACGCATCTGTTATTTCCAAAAAAAAGCCAAACAATTTCACTGGTCTGGTTTAGAGAACTGGCCTGGACTGCACAGAAGGCAGTGTTTAATTCAGACAAAGGATGGGGAGAAGGACAGAGATAACACGCCGGGGGACACAAGGAATCTGCAACCAGCTTTGCTCATTTGTGTTGAAGAAATTGTACCAGGGAAGAAATTTCAGAAAATTAACAGTACAATCCACCATGCTACAAAGATCTTCTCTTGCACAGCTCAGCAGAAGGATGCACTACTAAGATATTAAAAATTACATCCTTGTAATCCACTGGGTTCACAAGCTGTGAGCAAAGACTCAAGAAATTCAAGAGGAAAAACTAGGACATTTTTGCTGTAAGCTTCAGCTGGTCACAGTGGATTAGGGGAAATCCTTCAGCCAGCAAGAGAAGCAATTGCAATGGAAAATCCCGGCTTCCACCGGGCAGCCGCTGCCATCCAGTGGGTACCGCTCACAGGCACACAGACGCACACACCGAAATGAAGACAAGCATCTCATTTTCAAGTTGATTTTTGTAAATGGAAAAAAAATGTATAAAATCTATCCATACATTAACAGATACAGGAAGTTACACAATCCAGTTTACACCTAAAGCAATAGCAATCAGTCCATAATAAGAACAGGGAAAAAATCCCAATGCTGTAATGTGTCCCAAGTCACTACAGGGCAGAGGATGGCAGAGGAAGGGTGGTTGGCTGCTTCTTTTTGGTGTGTGGATAAAACTGGCTACCTTCCCTACTTCCAAAGCAATGAGACAATTTCAACAGACACGTATTAGGAATACTTTTGAAATGTACCTGACTCTAGCATTAACACTGAATATTCAAAGATTCATATTATTACAGCATAATGTTTGGATACTTTTGCTTCCAGGAAAGGGCAGTGGGCAGTAGATATTATCCAAGAGAAATCCTGCACCCGTCAGAATTTACAGCATTGATTGAGTTAAAGATTTTTATTTTATGATTTTTATCCACCGTGGAACACTTAGAATTTGTGTATCCTCAGCTCAGACATTTACAAAGCATGCAGAGACTGTTACTACTCAAGGAACATTTAGGAGGCTATGGAAAATGGGCTGGTGGGGATTGGTCTAACTTTAGTGAACCATTGCACGCAAGCCACACCTGGCAGTAGTTTTCCCCTCACGCCTCCATTTATTGGAGGCCCCAGAAGATGAGGCTTGAATGAATGGGCATGGAAGCTCAGGTACCATTTTAAGGAATAAAACAACTGCTAGCAGGGGCCAGCTTGTGGGAATGCCTGCCCCGCTACTGGTGTACCTGTGGGTGAACAGTGTCAGTCTGGGGCTCAGAAAAGATGCCTGACTGAATTTTAAAGGAAAAGGAGGCACCTTAAACCCTTAAAGACAGACTTCCTGTGTTTGACAGGTGTATTCAATATACACACACAAAGCAAGACAGTAAGCTGTGCTCATCATCCACCCAGAAGACTGCACCATTCTTCTGAACACATAGAATATACAACCCCTTTTCAAAATAACCACAACAATAATAATAAAGGAGAAGTGCAGAATCCAGACTGTTGGGTGGTCTGTGTTTAAAAGACATAAGAAAGAATAAAAGCTAATGCTGTAAAGACAACTATTCCCTTTCAAAGCAAAGGCCACATAAAACTGTGTTGCTCAGTTTGGTTTTTACTTCATGCCACCTGTAAACACAAGACTGGATATTCAGTTTCTGGGAAGAAATGAAACCACTTTACATCCAGAGTAAAAGAAAGGCCCTCCGCTGCCTGGGTCACAGATTACCCAGGAAAAGGTAGCTGGGGGAAGGCTGCTTCTTCTTGTTTGCTCATTTCATTAGAAAGGTCATATCTGAACAAAAGAGCTTTCAATAAAAGCACAAAACATTTCTTCATGGTATTCTGCCCTCTGACTCTAAAGTTTGCTACGGGGACTAACACTTTCCATTCCTCACCAACAGATACATCGCCTTTTTGGCACCATGGGTGGAATTTCTTCCTAATGTATAATTTTTCCTTATACAAAAGTCGATTGTCTAATCATGCAAACCCAACAGAATTCCAAAAAGTGCCACAAGACAGCTCAACTCTTTGCAATCTACTACCTAGTTTGTACACTGCCATAGGAACCTCCCAGAGAACAGACTGTCATCCTTACTTAGATCTGACAGTGTATTTCATATATGGCATTTCAACCTCTCTTTCTGGGGGAGAGAGAATCGAAAACCACGCCCCGATTCCATTGATTTTTCACTCTCAGAGCTCTGAAATGCATGGAGATTTCTTTGATTTGTTGAAGACATCTTCACTGAACAGCCTGATTAGAGAAAAACTTACTGATTCAATCAAATAGAAAATAAAGACAAAAACAGGTAGTGGTAGATTTCTCAATCTTTGCTCCTGTCCTTGGAGACTAGGGTAGAGTTTCACAGCTACTGCATTTTCCCCAGCTGGATCTTCTTCCAGGCCTCTGATGCTGTGAAAATGCAGGAGTCGAGGATCCCAGCTACAGTAAATGTTCCTCCAATGATGGCACATATCTGAAACGTACAGAGAGAGGAAACAGGTTTGTCAGCAATGAGGGAAACTTTTACGCAGCTTGAAACTAGGGGGATGGATATTACTGCCTACTGCCGGAGTATTTTCTGGAAGCATAGTAAGAACTGGGTAACAGTACCGGGGATGTAATTATGTGACAATCACTCAGGAAAACCATTCCCTACAGTGGAATAACTTAGTGCTATCCTGAACTCATGATAGCCTGAGCCGATCGTAAATCCCAGCTCCTAGGAGCCTACAGCATGAATACTGTTCCTTTCTGGGCTGAACACCTAACAAAGCTTTCTAGAAGCTCTGTGTTGCTCATATCTTCCTGCTACTGTTTTCTATTATAAATACCACAGCCTTGTAGTCTTTTCCTTATTTCACAAGATACAGCATTTGCAAACAGGCAAAAGACACTTAAATAGCATGTGAAGGACAGTGACTAACAGAGAAACCTAGCTGCCAGTGACACCTACAGCTAAGTCTGTCTAACACTTTCCATTACAAGGGCTGCTTGCAAAAGCACTGCCAACTTAACTCTTTGTGGGCCAAAGTTTTCCATGCAAGATGTCTCGGGTTGAATTATTTAAACACCAGTAAAAACACACAATCATTTTCAAGAACAGAGTTAGGGAAAAAATTAATCTCCTGATTAGCATAACAGCCCACTTCAGTTCTCAAGTGCTAGAAAAATGCAAAAGTATTCTGACACGTCAAACCAAAGGTAACTTGGCTTGGAGCACCCAAAATCAGGGGGCACCAGTTATAGACTTTGCAACACACTGCTTCAATTCCCTTGTCTATGAAATGGGCACAACGCCAAACTTGCCTCCCAGGGAAAGCGCGATGGAAAACACATTTGAAGGGTTCAATACCATGACAATAGCCGCCTCAGAGTCCTTGTGGAAACATACGACTTGTGCTCAGGACCAGGTTAATACAAACCACCTGCTAGTAACGAGGCAGCAGTCAAATACCATAGGATGGGAAGAAATGCTGCTCACAGGGTGCCGCGCCACCCCACGCACTGCGCAAGGCAGGGTTCACATGGAAAGTATGATACACAATACTGTAACCTAATAACGTTTAACAGCCAAGTTATAATTACACAGAACCTGGCATTTCCTAACTCCCACATTTTTTACTTCGTAACTGCGATGCTCTTTTAATTTGGCCTTTTACATTGTGTAGGATTAGGTGGCTCTGCGAATAAGACACAGCGGGTCAGTGAGAAGGGGACAAGATACAGAGCTTATCTCCTGAGAGAAGGGCCTGCCTAGGAAAAGGGGGATTTTGCTGTGAGGTAGAAGCCAAGAGAGAGAAAGGAACCCAAAATCAGTAAGCCAACATAGCAGGGTATCAGGGAAGTGCAATATAACTGACACACTAGACCTACAGTGCCACGTCTCTTCTCCCACGCAGCACTACGCTCTATGGGCAAAGTTACAGACAAAAGAGTAAGGTAACAGCAGCATTCTGCTCGGCAGGGAGTCAGCAGGGGCAACGGAGCAAACAGTTCATTAACGGTGAGCGAAGGCTGCAAGAAATAAAGCACTCATTTACATGCGTATTTATAACCGGGATACATGTGTTTAGTGAGCTCAGTGAAAAGAGGAGCTGCAGTAAACACGGCTTTTGCAGGACATTCCAGCAGAGAAAGGCTTCAAAACACAGAGCACCAGCCTGAGGCAAAGTTAGTATTTTTAGGGGACACGTCCAGCTCCTGCCCCCTGTGCCCCCCTCCTTGCTATCCCTCGGAGCATGACGCAGGGTGACTTTTCAGGGAAAATGACCGCAATGGAGTTGGGTTATTTCAGTCCACAGCAGCTCAGCTGACAGGAGATGTTACACCGCAAACAGAAAACCCGTCCAACACTCAGATTTTGCATCAGATGGTAGGAAAATCTGATTTCAGTGCAGCAGTGCAAGGGGGTGGGGAATAGAAAAAAAAATATATTCATCTGCACAGCTCTGTACTGCTGAGTGTTTCTGAGTCACACACACCTGGCATTCGCTGGGAGCCTGCCTCCCAGCACGCACACAGCCCTCTTCTTTCGCTGTGACAAAAAAAAAGGCAGCACCAGGGTTGGTCTCTAAGTCAGCACAGAAGCTGCACCACCGTGCTTCTCTGTCATCGCAGTTCTAATACGTATGGAGTGTTGCTCCTTAGCAGCTCTGAAGGAAGTTAGGCATCACGCACTTATTTATATTTAATGGAGTTTTCTACTGGAAATGATCTGCATTTGGCTCCACGAGGTTACAGTTTGACTCAGGCCCAACCATTATAGGTTAGGAAAAGAAATACAGAAGTGTAGTAATTACAGCAGTGAGAGACCATGCAATATGGGGTACACACGAGGGTTTTGAACAGAATATGATTATAGGATAGCGGCTGGGATGCAGGCTGAAGTCTAAAGGAAAACACGCGTGGATATTTAAGAGGAGGCAAGGCTGCAAGCAGGATGACAGAAAGGCAAGTGTCAGATATGTGACTGTGGACCTCTGGGATGTCTTAAAATCTGAAAATTACTTTTAAGGACAGAGGGGACCAGTAGGACCCCCAGGTAATTGCTAGTAAGGTAAGCTGCAGAATCCCACCCAGAGATTTCTGGCTGACCTGCAGCACATCTTGTAGAGCAACACTGCCATGGTTTTAAAAACGCCACAGGACTGAGTCTATGATACAGGTCGGTAACAGGTCCCATGTCTGAAATAATTCTCCCTGCAACAATTTTCCCCTCCATTATTTCCAGTTTAATTTTTTCACACCTAGAGGGCAGACAAGTCCTCTCATATTAGGAAAAAAATTCTTTTCTTTGATTTTGAATGTTTCAGCAGAACTTTGGCTTGTCTTCTGCCTGCTCTCCCCTCCCATCCCCTAGACTGACCTCATGATAAAACCTTCTCTCAGTTTGGCCACTTACAGGAACTCATAAATTTTCAGCAGTGAAACTTTTCCCCTTGCTCCATAACCTCGACCACAAGGCCATGAATGGCTTCTCTTTATGGGGAGATGCCTTGATTTTAAGCAGTAGAGTTTAACAGGCAAAAACTACTGTGTTTAACACTATGCCAAGCGTCTGTGGTTAACCCCAGGTTCCATGGCAAATTCGCAGCACAGTGACAGTGGCAGTACTGACCCACAGGCAATGCAAAATCTTACTTAGCACTGAATTTTTTGAAGCATGACATGTAAAGTAAAACCTATGCTAAACCAATGCCTTTTGTCCCACACAGGAAGCACCTCTCGTATGGTGCAGAAAATTACGATAGCTCTTCATACCACAAAACCCCAAGGAGCAGGCATGAGTTAGAGTGGGCCTGTTGGGAACAAAGAAGACCTGGGAACCCTGCTATAGTGCTATAATGCTGCTCTTAACAGCAGTGAAGTTTTTTGGGGACAACATCATTGCTAACAAAGAGCATCAGATAACCTTCCCAGCAGCAGAATCAGATTCCTTTGGCTCTCTGCTGACCAGCCAACACCCCCTCTCTCATCTGATCTCTCTACATGGGATCATCCCTCCACAGCGTATCCTTTCCTCCAACACTTACTTCCCCCCTAAAGTGTCCTTCAAGCCCACGGGATCCTCCCCCATCCCCGGGACACATTTAAATTTACTGAAAACCACAAGGTTGCCCTAGTAAACAATCTGCTCACTCAAAGGAGTCGCAGGTGATATCCCCCCCCTACCCCAGAGCCTCTCTTGTGGTTTTTAAATTAAGCAGCTGCTGCTCAGAAAAAGCTGATGCTTTCCATGGCCAGCCCCACTCGGCAATGACTCCAGATGCCCCAGCACAATCTCTGCCTGGACCTCAGCCCAGTGCTGATCATCACTAACTGGTCTCCAGAGCAACTGTGATGCAAAAGGCCACGCTGGAGATACAGGAAGGGGCTAAAGCAGTGGAAAGGACAATGGAACAGATCACGTCATCAAAACAGGGCAAGGAAACCTAGGACAAAAGGTGCTTTGATCCTCTGCAGCACTGCTCCCCCCCCTCCAACTTTTTCAATGCCACCTTGAACGCTGTAAAGCTCTAAGCGTAGCCAAGGCTGCCCTACTGTAAAACATTCCTAGCCTAAATGAGAGCAAGAGCAGGTCACCTGTACCAGGGCCAGATGGTCCAGCCTGATAGCCACGATATAGCATCTGTAACAAGGAACTGCTTCTAAGTCAGCCACGTCTGACAAAGGTCTGGCACACCTGTGCGACACACTGCGTAACAGCTACTGCAGATATCAGTGTCATCCATATGTCTCCATAGGAAGGATGTTCAATTGGAACGGCCCCAAGTGAGTTGCTTGAGACTATAGCCGTTTATAACACCAAACAAAATAGACAAAAATCAAATGGTAAACCTCTTCTTCAGCAGTCTAGCAGCCAGCACATGCCTGGCTAACTTTACAGACAGGATGGGGCAAAATTCTAGCTGGGGCCACCTCAAATCCAAAAGGTCATTGTGGCAACCAGTGAGGAAAGCCTCTCCTGTGGACTCCTTAGGTAAACTCTGAAGCATGGCACCAAATTCAACAAAGATCCTATTTATATGCATACAATGGCATATCAGCAGTAAATCAATGCTAGCAACGGATATGACAAAGAATAATGCCAGTTATCAATCATTTCCAAACACCGTTTCCCATTAAAAACACCTCCACACCCTCACCCCCAACAAGATGTGCAAGAAACCTATGAGAGCATACTGTTAGGGAAAGTAGAAGCAGTATGAGATGCCAAGTCATAAAATTCTGATGTTTGAGCTTTTTTAGGATTATGTTTTGAAACCAAACAGATGTCCTAGAGAGAGAAGGTCTTAAACAATGACATCTAGATTTTGCTTCAAGTCCCCTTCTCTTGGTATTTGTGTATCCTAGAGATCACACGCATTTCTAAAGTTAAGAGAGGGAACTTGGTGTTTATCAGAAGCTGCAAAATCAAAACCTTTAAGTGCAACACAGCCACACTGTTTATGTTACTTCCAATTAAAATATTCAAACAGTTTAAAAATCAAAATCCGAGGTCTTCATTCCAGCCAATTTATCAACTACTTCACATTCTACCATGCCTCACTGGCACATCTGACTGCAGCTTAAATTTTAAGCCAGCTCCCTCAGGACACATTTTTTTAAGATCTGGAAGATCTTTAAATAGCTCTTTGCCTAACTAGCAGTACTGCAGGATGCTATCTGGATAGATCAAAACATAACTCGTCAGGAAAACACCTCTGGAATTTGATAATGCAGCTCTTCTCCACTTCCCAGGAGTAAATGCCTGGAACTGGCATACCCATATTAAGCCCAGCAGCAGCACTGAGTAAAACAACTGCCCCGCATTCTCTGCAAGTTAGACCTCATCATTAGAGAGACGGTTTATTGCAGCATGCTTTGCTGCACACCACATTAGTTTTGCTTCCAAGTTTCTGACATGCCGCAATAGTGCCCATCCTGCCCAGATGGAGTTTGGCACATCCGGAAGAGGATAATTTTCTTTCTTCTGGTGCCTAGCTATTAAATCAAATTGTCAGAGCATAGGGCTTACCAGTTACCTCACTTATACTTCAGCACAATTGCAGTGATGTACTGCTTTATTTCAATCATGTCACAGTGCTCTGAAGCAGAAATTCAATTCTTCTGGACAAGAAAGGCTCAGAAGAGAAATTAAATGCTGGCAGGAGAAAGGAGAATTAGAGGTTTAGAGTAACTCACCGATGTGATAAACCTGTACAAAGGCTGTCGCCTCTCTGTGTATTTCACTGTGATGGGGCTCAAATCGTAACGAAACCAGATCGCTGGGATAATGCGGCCAGTGTGACTGTAGGCTACATACTCCTAGAAAAGAAAGCAGGCGGAAAATGGCAGAAAATGTGAGCAATCTCATTTCAGGTAAAGTGTCTGCAATAAAACTGCTTCTGTGGATCTGGCCCTTACTCCACTGTTTTGTACTAATGATCAGACTGAAAGAAGCAAACAGTTAATTCCTGTATGACTGCCCACCCCCACACTTATCAAATAGGAAATTAAGTTCTTTACAGTCTGATAATGATACAGCTGGAAACAGAGAGTGACGGTGCTTGCTCTCATTCAAAGTGAGAAGTAAATAGAAAGGCTTTCATTGATTTCTCTAGCTTAGATCTGCTCTATTTACATACAAGCAGTCGCTAAGTGGTTGCAGGTGAAGTTTTTGGACTGCCAGTATGTAAGTCATATACTGGGATATTCATCAAATAAATGGAATTTAGTTTGAAAGAACCTGGAAATCCCTTCTTGCCCATGCACTCAGGATAGCAAGCAGCAGCTCCCCTCTGTAAGGCCCCCTTCGCATTGGGACCATCAATGTGAATGCTTTGCCCACCCATGAATCACGTAGAGCCATGTTTAAACCACGTTTAAAAATCATGCTGAAAGCCAAAATGAAATTGTATACATAAAAACATTGGCAAAGGTTCAAAAAACATTCCAAGCTGGTTTGGGAGAGACATCTTCAGATTGCCAATGATAATCTCCTTTAATTCATTTCTTTAATAACAGGTACAGTGCAATCAATCAGCCACAGGACAGCACCCCAACAAGACGTACTGCACAATGCCAATGTAGAACACATACTAACATCAACTTAGTATCAAAAGTCACATCTTTTTGAGCTAATATTTTTTCTGTGCTCTCAGTGGAAATATACGTCAGTTTTCAAGGATCAGGACATTTATCTTGACAGACTGAAGAAAAATCAAAGAAAAGCAGGCTGGGGACTCCACAATCCAATGAGAGCCACCAGCACGGCACACACTGCCTCTTTACCCAGCTGCTCTTCCCTCCTTTAGCCCTACAACATGCCTGCCAACTCAGATGACTTCTTCTGTTTTAATTCTCCTTCACACAGAGGCAAAGACAACCTCAAATACTTCAGAAAGATGAGGAAAGAACAAGCAATAGGACACCCATGAGCACGACACAAAAAAGATAATCTTAGTCTCTGTGAGCTCAGAGGGAGCTAGTGAAACAGCATCTCCTTCATTAATTTCACATAAATCCCAAATTTCTCACTATTTAGGGTTTTTCTTCATGGATGACGAGAGAAGCAGAAAGCGGCTGATGTCCCTAGTCATAATATTTTCAGGCTTTTATTGCAGAAATTCTGCAGCATATCTTGTGACAGTGGCTATCTGGGGAAGTGAGGAAACAGAGGGTCTAGGAGGTAAAAGGCAAGAGGGGACAGACAGTCCAGACTTAAGACTCTATTCATCTCTTCATAGTAGTCAATCTGTGCCAGACTATTCCATTGCCTTCCGATTTCTATCCCCTACCGATCAGTATGAGAGTCAAGGACTAAAGCACCAATAAGAGAACTTTTATTTTTTAATGAGAAGAAAATGCCGAGGCAGCACTGTTCCTCTGCACTTCAGTTTTGATAGAACTGACCTCATTTTTTCCTTCCTCTCCCCTTTTCCCCACCAGCAATCCTGCCCTAATGAGTCAGTCTTGGCCGAACGCCCCAGTCTGCAACCATGCTCACAGAAGTGTCAAAAGCTCCTGCTGTCTATTTTCCAAATTACTTCCAGAACTTGCGTCGCAACAGTCTTATCAGAACAACAGTTGTGACATTAAGCAGAACAAATACATTGTAATCTGAATAGAGGGAGACATCCAAATCGTTGGGACACACTGTACAAGCAAGCCCAAAAGTCACTAGACAGGAACGTTAACCTGAGAACTAGTCCGTGACAGTGCGTGCTTGATTCTCAGTTATGGCAAACTAGCAGTAATTAGATATTATAAAAAGATTCTGGACTTTCACTTAGCACCTGACTGGCAAATCATTTTAAATTGAAAGAGGATTTTTACCTTAAAAAGTAAATGGTCTTTTTTTTTTTATGTTCAATACATCGTATTATTAAAATACAAATATCTTCACATTTAATGTAAATTAATTTAAGAATTATAAAGTTACAATAACTATCATAATCCACTAGAATAAAGTAGGCACTGAGAAATAGTCAACCAGTATGTATTTGCTGCTGCAGGTTCAGTGGCTTACTATCTGAAATCAACATTTGTAAAAAGATAAAAACTCTGCTAACTTATTTGTCTGACACATGCATCACAACTGAGACTGTTTTATTAATAAAACCATGAGTAAGTGCTGTTTTGTATGTTCAGTTGGATTGCAGTTCCATCCAGATGCATCTTGACACAAATCACAAGAGCTCCTGCAGCACGTAAAAACCTTCTACACAATTTACAGAGATCTAGACCAGTTAAACTGACGTATGGGAGTAAGAATACCTTTCTCTAGAATTAAAAGAATACCACCAACTGCTCTGACGAGCCCTCACAATCCCAGCCCTGGTAAATGCCAGCACCAGGAGCAACAGGAAGGCCAGCTCTGAAGAGCTTCAGTTCCTCCTTCTCCCAGCAGAGGCTACTGCTCACCTACAAACCACCGTACGTGGCTGCAAAGCAGAGGAGCAAGAGGGAGGAGGAATGATGGCTGAAGATCCTCCATGCATCCACTGGGCTGCAATGGGGAGCTTCTCTGAGAACTACTTGCTTCTTTACCTTATTTGCTACAGTATATTGGTATGAGTATCGCTGCTTGCCGCTCATGTCTTCATACACCGTCGGGACTATCTTCAATATGTAATCATGAGATGCAAGAGCTGCAGTCAGGAAAGGAAAGGAAAGGAAAGTATAAGTTAGCATTCAGAGAAAGGAATCACAGCTACATAACATTTCAAAGTACATGTGTGAAATCAACTAAAACAAGTAAGTCACAGAAAAGGTATTTCCCTCCTTATCTCAGGTTCTGTGACAAAGCGACAATTTCACATCCTACGTCCATGTCCTTTGTACAAAACATTGTAAGGTGCTCAGATGACACCAGACCCTGCCCACCATTCTAAGACTTCTGTAGCACCACAACCCACGGAGATGAGTTTGGGCCACTTGAACCTTCCTAACTGCTTGCAGCTATAAATGGTAAGACTTATCAGCACCACAAAAAGCTATCCTGGTTAAATCAAGAAAGAGCTAAGGTTAGAGTTGCAGTTCACTGAGCTTCTTTTGACATAAAAGACTGAGATATCACAAGCTGTGTAGTCCCATTCCTTGTGCGCCCATCTTTCTTTCTTTCTCTTCTTCCTTCTCCTACAGCTGCTTAACAATTACTAATTCATTTTTTTCATTATTTAAATGGCTTGTGCCATTTCTTGTCTTCTGAAACACTTCTAAACCAGAAGTCTAAATGACTTCTCTGCAGGATCCTTTGGCCAAGTGTAACATAATGACATTTGGCTCTTGGAGAGAAAAAAAAAACAACAAACCCACAATTGTCTAGCTTCAGGAACAGACATAGAAATTTTGTTCCCAGAAGTGGACAAGACTTATATCCTGAGGGAGCCTGAACACTTGAAGGGGAAAAACCATGCTGGATTGTAGCATGCACTGGAAATTTCTTTTTGTGTTGCCGGCCATAAAGAAGGGCAATGAAAATGTCTATCCTTCCAGCCACAGGGTAGAACTTAAGGTGAGAGCTAACTTGCAACACAAGAACAAGGAAAAGTTCTGGTGGCAGTGACAGCAGCTAAGGGAAGCTACAGGAATAGGATATGGATAAAAAACTTAGTAACTCTGAGTCAGTTATAACAGAGCTGGAGACAACGTCCAGGTTGCAGAAGGGCTGCAAAGGACCTTTTGGGCTAAGACTTCTCTATGGTACTGGAGAAAATGGAAATGTCAGTCAGCAATGTCTGGATCGTTTTGGTTAAAGAGGCAGATTAAAGGCTTCTGGATACACCAGTGTTGGATGAATGGCCCTGTTTTCCCTCTTGCAGAGAGTGGCTAAGACCTGTAATCACCCAGAATACATACGATTTGAGCTGAGTTTGTCTGCTCCCTCCAAGGCATTGAATGCTCCATGAACATTATGGACCTGGAAAGCAAAAAGGTATATGAGGAAACTATGCTCTCACTTGGTACTCTTGACCTTTGCTTCCCTAACCTACGTTGTAACAAGGAGATCAGCCTGATTCAACCTTTCCGAAAACAAAGCTGCAACCCAGTAAAAGATGACTTGAAATATCTTTCAGTGACCATCACCACAGAGGTTGGTTCCAAGTAAAAAAGTTGATTTCACAACGTCTTACAAGATGAAACTCCAAAACCACTCCAAAGCTAAAGGAATTGCAGTTGGAAGAGGCCAGTTAGGAAATACCTCACAATGAAATTTCACAAGAGCTTTGCATAGTTAACTGTGAAATTCATTTATCAGGCTGAAAGGGAAATAAATGGGAGTCACATTCAGCTTAAAACTCAAGAGTTCTCCTGTAAAGGTAGCTCATGCCAGAGCAGCTGGGCTTGTACAGCTTTAAGTCATTAGCCCAGCTTTCACACCACACACACTATGCCCTTGGAGGTGGGGAGGACACATGCCAGCACTGCCATCCATTCAGCTTTTTCTGCAGCTGGTCCCAGGCACGCAAGTATCTGTTTGCCCAGAATAACAGGATTTCCATCCCATGCCTTCCACATACTATGATCTGGAGTCTGACGTCCATCAACAGAATAATCAACTTGTGAACTCTCTAGACAGGGAAAACCCCACCGCAACAGCTGTAGATTAGAGGTTGCATCGTTCACATAATGTACAGTAAGCTATACAGAAAGGACAAATAACTCCACAACCTAGAAATTCCTGACCTTAAGCCAGACAACAGGGAAGAAGAGTTTGGAAGAAGTATTAGGTCATATGTGTGACAGAGTTTCACCTCTCTAACAGGGCAACGCAATCTCCTTCCCAGACCCTCTCAATAACCGGTAGCACGTGGATGTATTTGTCTCATCCTAATGGCTGTTTCCCCATTCTGAATGCTACGGAGTGGATGATGGTTTGGAAGAAGCAGCAACTGCACCGGTTTCTCTCCTGAGAAAGGAAATTCTAGAGAGACAAAATCATCAGAAAGTTCAACTGGCAAGGTGCTGGTAACATGCACAGAGCAAGAGCAACAGCTGAACCTTCTACACTGTCTTTCAGTCTGCCGGTATTTCAAATAGTCTACACAGCAGCAACCATTTCTGAACCACACATGCAGACTATACATATTCTTTACTTATTGTAAAAAGCATACAAAGAAAGAGGAGCCCCTGGACTGGGCTACAGTATTATGTTCCATCCTTGGTACAGCTGAGAAGTCTCATAGCATATCTGGGCCAGAGACCTTAAGGTCCATTTCAAACACTCCAACAGCAAATGTTTGAGTGGTTACTCAGCAAACAACTCTATCTATCCTGTGAGGTACCTGTACATTTGGACTTACGTTCTTGTCCTTGGCTCCCCAGCATCCATACTTCTGTTTATATGTAAAAATGGCCTGCTCTGCATCTCTCTACACAGTGAGTTTGCAAAGCTGCGAGTTACAGAGCTTCCACACAGATAAAGCCACCAGACGTCTCCACAACTGTCTGTTTCTGTGCCATCAGGTCCTTTGGTGCATCTGCCTCTCTCGTCTTTGAAACACGGATGGCATTGGTAACTCCCAGTCCGATGTTTTACCATGATTTTCCTTGTGGAATATTCTGGACTCCCATTACAATACTTGCTGTCCACAGACTGCTAATTATTCTCTGCTCTACAAAGTGCACAGGTGTGTTCCTTGGGGGAACATACTTGTTTGTACCTTGTTAAGTACCTGGAGGGACTTCAACAAGGAGTAAGCTTTTGGCCACAGTAACAAAATTGCTTTGCAACCGAGAACTTAAGCAAGCCTGTTTAGCCAGACGCTCTCAGGACTGTCCTGCACTACCAAGGCCAAACCTAGTACTTGGAGTAGTGGCACAGGAGGCTAGTCGGTGGTTTAACAGAGCCAACACTTTATTCTCCTGCAACATGGACCTCAAAAAGATGCTTGCCAGGAAATTGAACACTCTAGGCTTTAACCTGGAGCGAGTCCACAGGAGAGACATTAGAGCACTGGAGCACCTCTCCTATGAAGACAGGATGAGAGAATTGGGGTTGTTCAGCTTGGAGAAGAGAAGACTTCAGGGAGACCTTATAGTGGCCTTCCAGCACCTAAAGTGGGTCTACAGGAAAGCTGGGGAGGGACTCTTTCATCAGGGAGTATAGTGATAGGATGAGGGGTAATCGTTTTAAACTGAAAGAGAGTAGATTTAGATTAGATATTAGGAAGAAATTCTTTACTCCAAAGGTGGCGAGGTTGCCCAGAGAAGTTGTGGCTGCTCCATCCTTGGAGGTGTTCAAGGCCAGGTTGGATGTGGCTTTGAGCAACCTGGTCTGGTGGGAGGTGTCCCTGCCCATGGCAGGGGGGTTGGAACTAGATGATCTTTAAGGTCCCTTCCAACTCTAACCATTCTATGATTCTATGATATAGAACTGGACATATAACTCAGGCAGAGTTCAACAGCAGGCTAAAATAACTTCCAACTACCAAGGGAAGACAAGACCTCTCACAAGGTTAAAACCAGGATTATTCAACATCATGATCTAGCACTCAAGAGAATTTTATGATTAAAAATGTATAATCTCCCACTTTCCACATCTTTTTCTTTACTGGGTTACCTGACATGCAAGAACCCCATTGGTTTGAATTTTGGTCTCATCTACATGAGGTAAAAATCTACAAAAAGTCTGACACTATTGTGCATGAACTACTGTTGAAGAACTGAAGCTCATTCATTGCCAGACAAGATTTAAATCTCTATTTCAAACAGACTGTTTTTTTCTGGAGAACACAGCATGTACCTTAGTGGATCATTCTGGTAGTTGTTGGTAACAACCCACAAAGCACTAACTCCCAGCGCATGACACAAGCGAATGAGAAGCATATATTAGATCAAGGCAGGTGGAGACAACCCAAAATATTCAAAGCTGTATCTAAATAGATTTAAAGCTCTCTGTACTTGCTGGCTCTCTACACTGTTTGCTGAGTCTTGGTAGCACCTGTTTAGTGAACATATCCTTCTTTAATTTGTGCTGTTGAACTCATGTTTGCCTACAGGATCAGCAGCACCTACATGCTCCATTCTTGTGTATGGAGATGATGAGTAGTTATTTTGAACTTTGAAAATACTAATCAAAACTTGTCCAAATCAGGAGCCAACCACATGTTTGCTAGACAGGTTTCTCACCACCAGAACTGAAGACGCTCGCTCCTTTGCCCCCAACTGTCCAGGCTTCTCATCTCATTCATGCTGATTCGCACTTCAGCTCCATTACTCAAAGACTCCATGATAAAACAATGGGAACGCTACCTTAGAGCGCTGATTTCCCACGCAAACTGCAGAACTCCCTATTAGCACTTACCTAATATTTTTCATAATCTCAGTGTGCTTTACAGACATTAAGCCAAGCTTATTTATATGCTAATATTTCAGCGTTCCCACACAAGATATTTCCTAAAAGAAGCCGGGAGCAGAATCAGAAGACTACAAAGCAACGCTTAGACTTGTTAGCATGAAAAAGGGTTTTGGAAGTGGGTGTACAAGAAGCAGACTAATGAGACGTCTGTGCTGAGGAAAGAAGATTACAGAGAGACTATGGGTAAGCAATGTTTAGGGTGAGTCGCAAACTGGGTGTGCACATATATAACTCCCACCTATGATGCGAGCTCCTTGGAAGTAGGCTAGAGAAGTGCTGTAATCTGTCCTTATTGAGAAATCAGGAATTATTACATAACTTGCAACACCTGGTGAAACTCTATCGACTGGGCAAGTGCACACATTCAGCTTCTTTCCAGCAGGGAACTGGCAGTTATAAGTCTAACCTGTGTTTCATAGAACAAATTTGACTAATAGGTGTCTGCTATACAAGTACAGTGAAGTGAGTTCAAAATAACTTGACTGGTGCCGTGGTAAAGACAGTAGTGAGCACGCATCTTCCTTTAGTATACTCACTGCTCCTCTGCAAAGGCAGTCAAGATTTTTTTTTTCTATATTAACACTGAAAGCAGTACTGTATAGTACAGTAGGATTCTGCAAAGCCATGAATCCTCATTTCTACTCCCTGCAAGAAGATAGCCACATAGTTTTCCGAAAGCACTTTCAGTTTCAGGTGAAAACAGCAAAGTCACTCTATGACAGAACATTGCTCCTTCCTGAAGTGGTGGCACGTAAATAGTTTGTGAACTCTTCCGGACTGAGTGTACACTGCATGAATGCAAGGGATGGGCTTGCTTACCCAGGCAGTCCTTTCTTATGTCCTCCCCACACTGTACAGGGCGCTTCCATCAAACCAAAGTCTCTAATATTAAAGTCGCTCTCATTGCATTCATCCACTCCCTTAGTGCCAGGGAATTTTCAGGGAAGAGAACTCACCTGTAACTTGTCCCCAAATGAGAGCTTGTGGATGACGTGAGTCATGTCAGGATTCTGAGGCTGCGCAGTGGCACTGTGCGTTGACACGTGAAAGTTACCAGGGACCTAAAATTAGTCAAGACAAGGAAGACAGGATTTCACATTTTACCCCTCAAGGCATTGCTAGGCTCTGCGATACGAAGCGGAAATGCCTGGATCCATCCACCCTGGCAGGCTGTATCTACTTAGCAGTGGACAACCTCTGGTGTGTCAGAGAAAGGCTCCGAAATACCTTCCTGCACTTGACCAACACCACCATACTGCACACAGAGCGGAGATCGGTTACATCCCACAGCCCAAGAGTCTGGCACCCTCACATTGCTGCTGCTGCTGCTGACTAGGAGGTGATGAGTGGATCACTCCCAACTTTAGGGATTCCTAACACTTAAGGCTATGTCTTTCATCCCTATTTAAATGAGATTCATGTCTCTGACAGGCAACAAACAGTTGCTTAATGTTTTACTCCCACATCTCACATTTGTAAATGGGCCCACTGCTGCAGAACAACACAAGCAAGCTGTGGATATATTCTTATTGTAGCACTGGTCATGAGTAACCTTACATTTGAGAAGATTGTGCGTAAGAATGAGTTGTATATAAAAAGAGAAAAAAAACCCACCAAAACCGATGGGGCTTCCCATACAAACTAAGCTCGCTCTTCACCTTCTAGCCCTGGTAGTAGCACTTCCAAAGAAAGGATTTTCTGTTTTTAATTTTTTTAATGGAGGGAAATACAAATTTCTGAAAAATACAGATTTCACCTATGGACTCAGTTCCAAGACAGAAAATGAGCACTGGTGCCATTCTGATGGGATCACTCTAGCATGCACACACTTTTCAGGTCACTAGCCCTATTCTGTAAAGTCTTTCGGCAGATTTAGTTCAATCACTGTTATGGGGGGTGCAAAAATTGTTTCCTATCTCAAAAAGGTTGGGAAATAAGCAACACTGAGGAGCAATCTGACCTGGCCTAAGACAAGAGTGGGAGGACGGTTATACAACTGGTGCCCATTGTGCTCTCTGCAGACACCTCACCAGCAGGGCCACGGGAGGCCACATGCCGGTTCCATGTGCTTTCAGGAAAGCTAATTTAAATTACTTGAGGAACAGCAGCGCACTCCTGGGAACACTTTCAGGTGTGGACACAAGCTGTGTCATACACAAGCTCGGTAAACAGGGTGGCAGACTCTGCAGTAAGTAGTACACACAATCATCTCACTGTTACCTTGTCCTCCCTCTTCAGGCCTGAGAACAACACCCAAGTGCAGCCCTTGGTCAAGTTTCAAGCCTGGCCATGTCCCACTCCAGATACAAGCTCATACAGAAACCTGTACAATTTCTGCCAAGGGACTGCAGACTTCCAGCTCATACACGAGAGGTTGAGGTTTTCAGAGCCAGAAGTCCTGGGTCAGGTCCCCTCCCTCTGACAGCAGACCCAACCACTGTATGAGAGAACGCAATTAGTGGCCTTTCACAGATTAAGCAGTGAAAGGAGCTCCTCAGTGCTACATACAGCAATCCCCTTTTGAGTTACTTTGAATAGCAGAACACACCACATCTAGCAGACAAAACCCCAAGTGTTTCAGCTCTGTGCTTTGGGAATTAACAGGACAAGAACTACCTTTCAAGAAGCCCTTTCCCAGTTTTGTGGACTATCAGCTGTCAGTAATCTTGGTGGCTTAAAGGCGAGGAAAGAACCGTCCTCTTTTTAAGTCTCTAATCCTTTCCATGCCACAGAATCAGTAAGAGGTTCTGCCTGTTATTTTTAGATGCGATTTAACATGACCTGGGAGGAAAAGAAGGAAGTAGGATTTTGTAGCCTGTGGTACATGAGGAGGCGTGAATAAAGGGTGTGCCCTTCTTAGGACATCAGTGGGCCCCACCACTGCCTCCCCCACCCCAGCTAGTCATCTCCAGCATTACATAGCAAGATTATTCAATTCTAAACACACCCATCCCAGAGAGGAGCCTCCTCCAGGCCTGGATTTTCATTCTTTGAGACAGAAGCGGAGCATCCCGACAAAGCATGCGCAGAGGCCGCGTGCATGTATTCCAAACATCTCAGCACGGAGCCGCTTCTGTTTTGCTGGCACCCTCTAGTAGGGAACATTCCTGTCATTCTGCGGCTCTCGGAACAAAAGAGCACTTGGATAGAGACATTGCCAAAGACCTCTGCACAGTGAGTCAGATTTTGGAGGTGCAAAAGTCTTGACGAGTAAACATAGAAGCCATTTGGCATTTGTAGGGAGTTCATACATCCCCTAAACATTAGGCTCCTGCACTGAAAGAGACAGTGCTAGCCATAACACAGAGTTGCTCTCTGCTATTAAGCAATGCTATCTTGATTACCTGTTTGGGAGAACGAAGAAAAAGCCTGATCTAACGCATTCTCTGTGGGTCTAAATAAGCAGCCTCCTCTCCCCATACTTCTGCAGCACCGAGAGACTTAACCTTACCATTGATTAGGGACATAAAAGTGCACTCTACAGGAGAGATACTGACACACAGATCTTCATGAGCATTTTACAAATGGATCTTGCTAGCACTTCCCCAGCCAGCACACGCTCACCATCACTCCTACTCACCTTGTTGATGCTGAAATGGCCCTCAAACCTGCAGCCATCCCCATTATTGAGGGGTATCTTCATCGAGTTGTCAATATGACCCACTTCGTGCCTTCCCATTTCATCTTGGATGTCTAGTCCAACTACTGCATGGGTGGGAGGGGAGGAGACAAAAATCAAACCAAAAGAAGTAACAGGAAGGTTGTATAGGAAAAGCATGCACTGCTTTTACTGGGGAAAAAAACCACATCTTTTTTTCCTGACATTTGACTAAACTGTGCTAGTAACGTCATTTGTTAAATATTTTTATACCAGCTCTTCAGAAAGAACTTTGTAACCAAACTTTTCAGACTGCCTATTTGACACACAAATGCACTGCCAGCTGACTGCAGTCTCAATTACACAAATAGAAAAGCTTCAGGTGGACAAGGCAGGTGATTTGTGAAAAGCCAACAACTAGCTGTTGCATTCAGTTACGAATTAAGCTTGTGAGGTTTTGTGCTCCTCGAGACAAAAAGGTCGCTATGAGAAAAGGAAACAAGATTTAGAAAGAAGCCAGCAAGGGAGGTCAGCCCCGAGCACAGGCTGCAGAGCGAGCACAGGATCCAAGGAAACAGGTGTCCTGGCCTGGAACAGAACGCGATGGGGTATTGGCAAAGGCTGCAGCTACTTGATCTCCATCCACCCTGTTACAGAAGAACGGCGACTGTACCAGCTTGGGCCCCTTTCAAGTATTACTTAAAATACAAAGAAAAACTGGTAAGTGAAAAGGGGTACTCACATTCACAATGCAGGTTTGGCAAACTGATGTTCAGATTCACTTCTATTTTACCTCCACTGTCTTTGTCTGGGTCATCCACATAGAGCTCATTAACTCTGGAGGACAGAAAACACAGGTGGGTTCAGGCACACAGCTACTTTCCACAAGAAAACAACTTACATGGGAAGGGGAAAAAGGGAGGCTGTGGAGCAGGGGGTTTGGCTGCCTGACAGCTGCAGCAGAGTCACAAGACAGAGAGCATGAAAACCCTTCCACAACTGCACGGGGGCAAATCACAGTTCAATTTTACCTCTTCCTTAGCAAGTGCAGGAGGCTTTCAACAAGTCCCTTGCACCAGCAGCAAACAAAACTCCTGCTCTGATTTATGCTTCCTGCCCCCTTCCCTAACCTGAGTTTCCAGAGGTGACACCAAACAAGAACCTGACGTTGAAGAGGTGGCAGGGCAGCGTGCTAGCCCACCACGTACCTGGGCTGTTACTCCTCTTAGGAAAGAGGGAAGCACACACTTTTTGATTTGTTTCATAAATAGTTTTAGAGAAAGGCCACTCTCAACTACCCCACAGGAAAGCTTATTTGAGTAACTAATTGCCTTTTGTTATTGCCACCCAGTTGACAGGGCAGCGGCAAGAGAAGGCAGCATGGCATACTTGTATCTCTCTCCTTAATATCTCATTTCAATCTATGAATGGTAACCAAAAGCAATGACTAAAATTGAGGAGAAGAGTATTTGAGCCAGGAACAGATGGGAAGAAACATCCTGGACAGCAGGATCTAACACACTATGCAACAGCCTCCCAAAAAGTAATGTTGTTTCATAGCACCCACAGTGCTGGCACATATTTCACAGAAGGCAAAATACAGATACAGAGTAAAAGGAATACAAGAGTATAAATATTTATTGTTGGCACATACAATCCATCTGACACGTAAAATACAAACCAAAAAAACCCAAGGCAAGCACAGCTGAATTAGCTGAACGGTCCTAGAGAATCCACTCCAGGGAAACTCACCACACAGAACCGAGAAGATGGCAACATTATCTACCAGCTCTTTCTCCCTCAAACTCCAACACCATTCAGCCTCATCAAATATGAAGATTTGGCAATTTATCTTCCAGTTGGACAGATTATAAAGCTATGGGAACTTATGTTCAGGCAAGCTACATAAAATAAACTACCTTCCCAAGTGCGTGCTCTGTATTATTTTTATTTAATGCTCAAAGTGCATGAAACCCTTTGACAAGCCCTTGCCGAAGAGCCTATATGCTAATAGACAAACCAGACTAAGGGCAGCTACAAGACAGATTCAAAGTGATTTTGCTCTGGTGATACACCTCTGGATCATAATGAACTGTTTGCCCTGTGGATTCAGGAGAAACAAGCCTTCACACTGAGAAACACACAGGTGCCAATTTTTTGGGGGGTAATTACTCACAGGTCAGTGAGGTTTACAGACACTCATTTAAAACCAGCACAGCATTTGTCTTTAGCTTCACAGCCCTACCTTTCTCTGCTTTTAATTGGCTTGACAAGTTGCTTGCAATCATTACTCAACGTATTTTTCAAGTGATTAATAAAAATGACACAGAGGGAGGGGAAAGATTGCTCATCAGTGACCTAGTTAGAAGCTTCTTGGCTGAGCCCTCTCCTCCCGGGTGGAATGCATTAAATCTTTTACATGTTTATTACTAGCAGATTGGGTAGCAATCGGGATTAAGTCATATGTCCAAATACGGTTGTGAGGAGCAGCTCCAGCCAGGACAGGCATTAATCCCCCAAGGCAATGCACCTTTCTGCGCTTCCCGAGTCCTCCCATCCAGATCCCAGTTGCCAGCCAACCTGTTCCATAAAAGCACCTGGCTTCTTCCCAGCTCTCTGCCGTCCGAGACGTGGGCCGTGCCCAGCCAGTGCCGCGGGCAACTTGATGTTACTGGCCAAAAGGAGCATTCACACCAGGGCTGGCAAAGAGCATCAGGGTCAGCAGCTCTGCTGAACGTCCCAGCTCTTTGGAGGAAAGCTCTAGGAAGGTCAATATTTGTATTTGCCGATTTCCAGTTCTGAACCTGCCAGAAAACGTGGGGTCAGGTGTGGTCTGTAAGTAAAGGCGCACTAGCCTTTCAGTGATAAGCGAGTGAGAAGTGGTTGCTGGTAGAAGTCAAAGGATAAACTGTGCACAGGGAGCCCACGGAAGCTCTTACATAGGAAGGCAAGCAGTGAGGTCACTCACTTGCAGACTGGATCACTGAGGCAAAGAGAAATAGGCCAGTTTGTCCACGTCACACAGCCCATTAGTCGCAGATAAAGGAAACTGGTTTCCTGTCTGCACTCCGGTCACTGGACCAACGGTTCCCAACCTGTCCTTTGGGCAAGGCTCGTGGCTGCTTCCTCCTCCTCCTCCTCCTCTTTACCTAGTAGCCCCCTTCCCCTCTCCTAGTCATGTTCCCAATTTCATAACCCTATCCTATCACTCCTTAGACATCTAACAGCTCATGACAGTCTATCCTTCCTTCCCCTCCCTCGGACCTGCAGCGCTGCCTTTGATGGAGCACCCTGCCTGCTCAACCCTGCTTCTTCCTCCCAACTCCAGCAACTGCCTCCTCCTGGCAGCAGCAGCTCTTGCAGAGGACCCAAGCTAACAAACCCAGCAAGGTTTCTTATCAGGGGCTCCAAAGTGCACCCTTTGTGCTGACCTGCTCTGTTACTGAGGCTCCCTCTCACTATGGGAAACCAAGAACATGATGGCAACACAACACAGGCTACGCTTGCTGGGGCAAGCCGCAGAAGAAGCATCGTAATTTTCAACAAACTGGAGATTTCACTCCCAAAATACATTCTGGAAACCTCACCGGTAAAGCGCAAACTTCAAGGGTCAAGGCTGCTCCTCTCAGGATCTCCCCCTGAACCAGCACCACCTAAGTCTGGATGGAGCTGGCAGAGAACTGGCACTCATGCCTCCCTTGCTATCCTCCTCCGCACAGCCAAGAAACCAAATTGCACATAGCGGTCCTATTATTTAATCGGACAATCCTGGGATGTTGGGAAAAACACTATTTACCACCTCTAGCCACTCTCCCTGAAGGGATAGCGTCTCCAGTGGAAGAAATGAAGTTGGCTCTAATTTATAGCTGTGCCTCCTGGAACACAAAGTGTCCCAGGAGTAACAGTGCTTAACAGTGAATCTGGGATGGTCACAAGGGAAATAGATCCTGAGGTCAGGCAGAAGGACACTGTAAACACAGCTGCTTCTATGGCTGTTTAGATAGACAGCATACAGGGTTGTATTGTGACTCCAAAGATGGTACGTACCTCCTCTGAAGACCCTAAGCACATAGGAGTTGGTATTTTACTGGTTGCTGTTAAGGACTATTTGAAAAAAAAGTGGCACAACAAAGCAGGGGTGAGGTGCAGAGCTATGAAAGTACAATGAGGCCAATAGGACAGGTGAGAGGTGGACCTCTCCCTCCGCGGGGCCTCCCATCACTGATTCAAGGAAAGGGAGGAAAGTTTCTCCACGCAGCAGGAGCCGTGATCCACACAGAAAGAATCTGCTTCACTTCTAGAAAGAACCACTTCGAAATACTTCACATTCCTGAGTGGTGCTGCTGGGTTTCTCAGTTGCTTATCCCATTTGCTTACAAACTTGCAGCATTACACAGAAGAAGCTGGAGGGACTCTTTGGCTAAGATTGCAGATCATGCAAATGGCACGCAAGAGAGAATGAAAGGGGGAAACAGCAGCAAGAGGGTTCATCATTTAAGATTTTATCCAAAGAAAGCCAGACCCGTTCCCCATGCTTTAGGATTTAGATTTATGACACAACAGCTTTGTTTCCCCAGAAACAAAACTTCCCCAGTAACTTACTTCCACCCAGCAGCCCTGGCCACTAATATTAGACACGTCAGCACTTCAACAGCTGAAGAGCCTGTGGCCCTTTGAATACAAGAAGAGACACACTGCATCGACATTTCAGAGCTCCACACGCTGCCCGGGTGCTCTCTAAATGCATCTTCCTCATCCTCTGTCCTCCTTGTCCTAGTCTCTGCTTCAAGTTCTAACCTTTTTTCCTCCCTCTTTCACAGCAAACAATCGGGGACCCTCCTCCCCAGTCATCAGCCATACAGAAAATACAACCACGTACTCCAGCAAGCTGCATTTTACCTTGTCCTACAACTCTCAGGAGGCACTCTGGTCTCCAGGACCCTAAGTCTAAGAGGGAAAATAATTATTCTTCCTTGAGGGAGCCCAAAGCTTCTCAGAAGACTTTCTCAGGTGACCTCTCTTGGCTTTGCTCGGCATTCCAGCTCTAATCAACCACCTTCCAGAAACACAACCATCTGAAGCTGAGATTCCTGCACTACCTTCCTCTCAGTTGTGCCAGACCAGAGAAGACCCAGCATAGGACAAACAACCCAACTTCTTCTCAATTTGTGTGAAGAAACAACAAGCAGGTCGGCAAATTCTCTACTGTGTAATAAATTGTGTGTATGTCTATTGTTCTGCCATTTGTAATTTTCTTTTTATGTCCTGAATCTCAATCATTTCTTCATTGAGAACGTCTCTGTCCCACATTAGGTCTTGGCTCAGCTGTGAAGCACAGAAAACACACTGTCCTACAAAGGAAGGAATTACAGTTCTCTAGGACGCAGGAAGAAGGAGAAGGGTTCAAAAGACGTCAACGTAGATTAGAGTCAGAAATTGCAAATGACATCATGATATGACCTTCCGCTTCCTGCTAACCCACACACGTACATTAGGACAAACGGCATAACAACACTTCACAAATATATAACACCTTTTATTAGGTAATCTCCAAGTTACTACGCAAACATTAATTAAGCTTCTTAGCACCCCTGAGAGGTAGGCAGCTAAGTATTACATCCTTCTACAGAAAAGTGTCTGTCTCAAGGTGAGTCCATGGCAAGAGCAGGATTACAGCTCCCATTCCCCTCTGACTACTAGGCTGTATTCCCTATGCTGGTCTAGCTTGCTCCAGCGCTATATCTGCCTCAACTGGATGAGCTGGTGGAGTTGGAATTGCATCTCCAGCTTACTGTCTGGGACCTGGATCGGACTATATGAGTTGTAGCATTGTGCTCCCAGTGCAGATGGCTTATGCTCCATGGTTACCGTTTCCAGCAGAAGGAACGCACTCCACTGCTCGTAGCAGGCGCAGCTTGATCCTGCAGGTTGTTAGGAGAAATTTTCATGGGCCAAGAGCCACAAGACACAGTCCACACACCTTGAAGAGCTAAGGGACAAAAAAGCTCTGAAGGTAGGTATGATAACAATTCTGCATCACTGCAGGATTGGACTTGGGAATGCAAATGAATCCAGTGTGAACAAGCAATGTTGGTCTCAGAAGCTCCTGGCATTTTGCTTCCTCCCACGTTCGGAGTACCTGACAGCCTACGTGAACAGTCAAGTTGTGCTGCATGTGATGTGGCCCTGGCACAGGAGCTGGGCTTTGTGATATTCATAGACTAGCCAAGGTATTTTTCATAAAGATTAAAGCAAGCAGGTGTCCCCAGTAAATGATCCGGTCACCTTAAATGAACAAATAATTTGGACATTGCTCATGATTTATGCTTTTATGCAAAGGCAGTATTTTTATTACAGACATTCTGCTTAAGTAATTGCCTTGCAGGGGGGCACAGCCACACAGGTGGCAAACTTGTCACTTCAGACTGTTTTTTGCCTGTTACTACATTAAAAAAAAAGTAAAAGAAAACACTGCCAGGAACGGTCTGTTGCTTTCTACAGTGTGTTGTGGCAGATGAATTATTGTTGAGCAGCTACATTCATACCACAAGTATCACATTCATACCCTCCTACCCCTTCCCCTGGCTGCCAATGCAAGGCAGACTAGATTAGTTAATTACATCTTTCCTTCTTAATGATGGAATACTTGGAAAACTCTTATTGATCCTACAGAACATAATTCATGACCTAATTACAGTGATAAAACTGCAAGATTATCATCTTGCCAGCTATTAACTTCTAGTGTTGATCTGAGTTAATTAGAAAAGAGATAGGTGATTTCTACGTTCTTGATTTGCAACATAACAGCGCGATGAATGAGGAAGGCTGCTAAAGGTATGCCTAGCAATTTCTAGCCTTCAATCTACTCTCAACTCTCAACCTACTAACGATCCTGCCCAGGAAATACCAGACACATTTAACACTTTAGCTTCATTTCTTCAGCTATTTGATTCACTTGCTCATGGGACAACCGTGTTTGATACCGTCTATTTTGCAGAGGTTCAAATGTGGAACACGGACCTCCTTTTCTTTATCTGTCTTTTACAGAACGGAGGAGGTTAATCTAGGTTCTTGTTTTGGACTAAGTCTTCAGTCACTCCCTGTCTGGACAGGAAAAAAAAAAAAATCAAGAAGATCCTTGATTTCCAGAGTTAAACTCACCCTCCCCTTTAACTGCAATGATGGGTTGTGGCTGAGCGAAGAAAGAAAAAGCTCTTCCCTCCCCAGCCCTTCACCGTGCTTTTCCTGAAAAGGATGTAGCCCCACCTAAGAACCAAGTTTTGACTTCCTTCACGGCTGGTCAGAGGACTGCCTGTCAGGGTCACGCAATAAATCCAGAAGATGAGAAACTACGAGTTTTCTACCCTACTCAGGGCTCGTCTACACAGGAAGCAAGTCAGCAGGAAAATAGGACGTGCATTGACAGTGCGTTACCTGTGCCACACAGACTTCCTGCACCTCCACTGTAACACGCAGTGTCTCGGTTCGGCTTCCTAACTGAAGTAAGCTCCCGCGCACCAAGACACAATCTTGGTGCTCATTAGAAATGCCCACACGAGTTATGACAAAGCTACTGTGATGCACGCTGTCTTCCCCACATAGGTAATCTGTTTGGTTTTAGTGTTATGACTGTTATCCTCAAGATGAGGGTGTAATTTCTTGGCTTTCTGCCACCCAGACAAGTCTTTAGCAGTTGAGACTATAAATGCTAAGACAATGGGCTGGTCAAGGAAAAACAGCTTTGAAGTTGAGCAAGAGTGACCAAACTGAGATTTCTAGTAATACCAGGAATTTAAGTTGCTGCAGTCATATGAAGGTAGAAGAAAGTCCAACAGTGGGCAAGTACTAGGGGTTAGTGTGGTGTGGAGCAGACCTTATTTTCTCATGTTAACAGCGTGAGTTCAACAAACCACACCAACCTGTCACTTTAGATGCAGATACCAAAGAAACCTCCCGTTGGTGAGAGTTAGTTAATCCTGTGGGTACCACTGTTGTTGAGGTTGCTGCTGACTTGCCCCGAAGCAAGCTGTCGATGCACACACACCATGCACAATTACTCGGCATAATAGGGCTGTGAGGTAAGCATGAGTCCACAGCAGCCAACCTGGTACGTCTCTGATGTAAGGCACCAGGCCAAGCGCTCTCGATTTCACCTTGCCATCAAAAATGTGCAGCTATCCCCACGCAATCCAGGTTTTGTCAAGCGCATGACTGCTTTAAGGGAAATATTACACAAGAGGAGAAAGACTGATGCAGTCTCATAGTACAGTTGGCACTGGCAGAGCAGGAAGGCTCACCCCATGTAAGCGCACATTCTAGTTAATCATTCAGATCCTGGCTGACACCAGGAAACTTCAAGCTGGGAGAAATATCTGTTGTAGGAGACTCTTAATACAAAAGAAACTTGAAGCTTGCAGTAAAAGCTGATGGGAATTGAACAGTTTGCACGTAACGAATCTTCCATGTCTTTTAAAAGTTTTTGATTAATGGGTACACAAGGCTCAAAATATCTTTGTGAGATAATATCTCCCCTGTTATTTGCTACCACCCAGTTTAAATGGTGGCACAGAGTTCTCACACTATTCATTCCAGACCACGCAGAGCTCCACACTTCTACACCCCCCCTTATTCCGAACGATGAAACTACACTGCCTTGCAACGCACTGCCAGTAATATACACTTGAAAGGGAAGCACAAGAGGTTAGCAACATCTTTGAACACCTTTATTGCATCGGGTTTCCCAGAAGAGAAAGCGATGAGTAAGAAATGGAAAAAGAAAAGTTTACTTCTACTTTAGAAGCTGCTGAACTGGGAAGCACTTTGTTATGACTTTCTGAAGTATTTCCGCTGTTACAGGGGGAGCCCATTCACAAATGCTGTGGGTGATCTGTTCCCAGCAAGAGAGATTTTGATGACCTATAACTCATCAGAAGGAGGTTTTCATATTCTGCGAGGTATTGTGTTGGACGGTCCATGACGAATCAAGTTCCCTGCCTTCATTTGTCTCGGTCTTTTCCATGACATCCTCTCTAAAATTTTACTGCTTTATTGCTTACAAACACCTCCTCCCCACGCAGTTCCTGCTGGGAAAAGCAGTTTACCATCTCTCTGAGGTTTTAATGAGAAACTTGCCAGCAGAGCACACAGGAACTTATAGCATCTCTAATATCTTTGCGGGAAATGCATCATCTTGTTAAGAAAAAAGCATGAAGAAGCCTCAGGGAATCATACAATTTTGCTGTTCAAAAAGAAATCTCTAGTCAGGAAACTACCACTACATGAAGGCATGTGCACTCAAATAATTGGATCAAAATTAGGTAAATATTACTAATTCCTCTGGTAAAGCATTAACTAAAAGAAAAGAGAAACCCAGATGAGAGAATGAGATCTAAGAGGAGAGCAAGAAACAGTACTATTTTACTTGAAGCAATTTGACTAGCTTTTTTCTATTTTTTTTAAAACAAGAAAACTCAGCTCCTGAGAGAAGTGGGTTGATAAGGCAACTAATATTTTACAAGCAAATTCACGGAACTGAATTCAAAGAAACAGCGAGTAAGAAACCTAAGATACCATCTCTGAAGTAAATGTGCAATGGGCATAAAAAATTAGCTAGAGCTAGATTACACTACTGTCTTAAGGTTAAACATTACTCAAGATTAAAATTATTCTTGAAATTATATTCTTGACCCAAGTCAGAGCTGCACAAAAACAATGAAAAACCCACATGGTTATCAGAAGCCACGTAAAGCATGGTCAAACTAAATACGGCACGTGAGCCCAACGCGTTTCAGAGCTTTTTTACTCAGCAGTGACATCTGTTGCTATCTGGACCATCACGTAAGTCTGACAGAAGTTCCACCCTTCCTAACTATCCAGGAACTGTGCATCACAGTCTAGTGAGCTCACTGCCGCATCAGCAGTATGATGGAGAATGTTTCCTAGAACCCAAAACAAAGGTACCTGTGTTAATAGTTACCAAGAAAAGTTTACTTCAAGGCAGGAGCATGAGAACAGGGGAAAAAAATAATAATTCTGATTAACTAAAATACTTGTTCTATGAGCAATTTTTTAAAGCAGAAATTATTTCAGTTTTGCTCAAAACAAGGTCCCAAAGAGCTTACCTGGGACTACTTGTCTTCAGGCACAAAACCTGTCAACTAAGCTTCCAAGTAAGGCTCAACAGACAAAAAGAAGATAAAACTCACACGTGAGTTAAGTTATCTGCATGTATCAGAGATTCACCTCTGACACTAAAAAAAACCAACCCACGTATTACTAGCATTAAACTCAATCATTCTTATTTTATGCAATTCATTTTTCCAAAAAACATCTCCAAAAACATCCAGTGAAGACTGGCAGAATATGAAACCCATTTTACTCACAGGGAAGTGATTGAACCCGTAGGATTGAACCAGTAGGCACCACACATTTAAACATACAGTATCACCGATGAAAAATACACTAGTTTTTGAGAATCACTTTGAATCAAAAAAGTGTAGCGGAAAGTGCCTATTCAGAAGGAGAGGAGAAACAAATCTTAGATGAGGACAAGAAATCAACAGCCTAAGGAGGAAGAAGGAAACTGCAACTGACTGGCATTGATCATCTTAGCCCTCATGCTACCTGTGTACGGAGAACTCAAAAGGGTCAGAAGCTTTTGATGTGATCTGTGGTCACATGAAAAATACCCACTGCGCTCAATAGAGAAATCCAGTATGCAGCTAATAAAAGATCAAGCAGATCTGGAACAGTTTTCTCTTAACAGAAGTATTTTACAACCAAGTTTGCCTAGCATACTTCAGTAAATTACACAGCTGAATGACTGGCTGTGAATTTGGACTCAACCAAAAGGAATCCAAAAACCATTAGACAACTAACTGACCTAGTGAAATTACAGGCACATTTTTCCAAGATAACAGTAAAGCTGTAAATAAGCACATACGCACATACATTCAAACAAAGGAAAACATGATTTTTACTTACATTTCAGTGGCTATGAATCCGGTGAGCTCAGACAGGAAGAGAAACAGTATGAAGAGACAGCAGCAGACAGAGACTGGAAAAGAGGCAAGGAGAGGGAAATGTTAGTTTCATACCTCTAACAAAGACATAAACTGTTTTCACACAGGCATATTATTCCCCCATGGATACGCCACCCAGACACACTTGAGAACTCACACTGTTTAGAGACAACGACCCAGATGAGGCCATCAGAGCAGGAACTTCAATGCCATGACAATACCCAACATCCTGCCGGGTATCTTAATTCTTAGGCCACCTTTTTCCATCATGATTTCCATTGCCCCATGGCTCCCCCGTTCTCCACCTCCAGCACACAATGTTGGTCTGCCAGCTCTCCCACGTTCCTGGCAAAGCTGCTTGACAATATGATTTCTTTGGAGCCCTTGCTCCAAATGTAATTTTATTATTACTAAAACCTCCAGAAAGGAAAAAGAATCAACATCACCTTGCTTCAAAAGCATACAGTCAGCTATGCAGTGCTTTGTGGATTAGGAGACATTTTGATTCTTTGTCAGGTTCTAAGTGTAAGTCATCTCACAGCCTGCACTACTCACTAGAGATAGAGCTGATACAGCAGAGACATGGCGATAATGGACTAGCCGAGCCAATGCCTGATACTTCTCTAATTTCTCCATTTGCCAATATGTCGACTCTTCAGAGAGGAAAAATTCCTAGTGAAGGAAATGTGAAGTACCTGGACAAGTCCCATGTCTTTTCTAAGAATGCCAACCTAGAGTTAAAAGGAGGGAACACAAAGTAACTGGCACATTACTGGTTACTCTTCATCAGGAAACTATTCAAAACATTGTACGGTGACATTCACGCAGCACTGACAGAGTCATTGACCCACACAGGAGGGGCTGGAAGGAAGGACAACCGTAAATCCTATTGAGCGGGGATGACTGGAGTAGACAAGGATGTGCCAACTCAAGGAGACGGGGCTGCAATGTGTATTTGTATTAAATAAAATACCCAAGTTCACCATGAATCACTATACGAAAGAGTAAACCAGGAAACGGCATGCTATTCCAGGGCTGTGACAACAGGAGTACAATCTGGCTCATCACTCAATCCCAGCAGACTTGCAATGACCAAGCACTCTTTGGAAATGACCACTTTACCATAGCCATTAATTAGGATTGAGAAAGAAATAAGAAAAACCCTGTTCCTCAACTTTATTCCACATGACCTATACAGCCTGAATACTCATTCCTTCAGGAAGCTCAAGAAACAACCGGCTGGGGAGTAGTTTTATCATAAAATTGCGCCTGTCCAAACTCCCTTGGTAGAGAATGTGAGAGACAAGGGAAGGAAAGAGGAGGTACTTAAGGCAAATACCGAGACAGACCCTGAAGTGACCTTAAGCCTTGTGCCTTATTCTTCAGATTAGTCAGTTTATAGTTCTGAGGAAAGAGAAATGCGTTGCTTCCCCTTCCTCATCATTATCATTTCAAGGGTGGATTAATTTAGTGACCTTCTGAAAAGTGCAAAGGATTATAAGAGATGCCAAAAAAAATCCATTAGCTAGGATGAAGAAAGAGAGAAAAGGGAAAAACAAAGTCAAAGACCAGTAGCAAAATGGGAAGCAAGAGGGGATATTCATTTCTAAAGAGAAACTTCAGATGGTCACACAGTTGCTTCCAAGTCTTGGCTGTCAAGACACAGAAGAACAACACTGCTGTAACCCAGCTAAGCCAATGGCACGGTGCACCACGCAGCATGGGCGAGGAGAAAGGTCTACTTAAAGCACAGCAGAACATATACACCTACATAAAAACACAAAAAAAAAGCAACCTAGGCACAAGACTAGTTGATCCAGTGTTTCTTACTGTAATCACCAAACAGCAGACACAAGATCTCTGATCTTTGGCAGTATGTAGGGGTGAGCATTTGACACAGAGACAACCCTTTCTTCTTTAATTGCTTCCCATATTCCTTTTTGCTTTTTATCACCCTCTAAAGGTTTTCCACAGCATCAGCTAGACCTCACTGCTCTCCAGCACTTCTATGGAAGCCTGGTACTACTAACTCTGTAAATTCTCTCCTGGAGCTTTCTCTCTTTCAATTTTTTAACTTTCTTCTCCACTAATTCCATCATCAAATTATCTTCTGCTTTTCCAGTATACAAAGTATTTGCTCCCTCCAGCCCATCTTCCAATCCAGCTCTTGCAGTGAAAGCTCATGACAATACTTACAAAAACCAGTACAGTAAAATTCCACTAACCTATATCTAGAAAATCCTGTAAGAACGCCCTGAAACACCTGGCAGGGACTGACTTTCAAAGCTCCTCAATGCTTTTGCCAATCTTCAAACTACAAGTTTTCAACCTGTAAAAGAGATTACTGAGGGTGGACATGAAGGGGTATATAAAATCACGAGCAGCCTGAAGGAAATGAATGGGGAACAATCACTCACTCTTCCAGTATGGAAATGGGAGGGAAGGGGGAGGTTAAAAACTAGAGGAGGTTTTCCTTTACACAACACCTAACTAAATTCTGAAAATTCTTGACTATGGATATTGGGAATGCCTAAAAAAAAAAAAAAAGTCTATAAGATTTTAAAAAGGAATCACTCTTTGCAGCAGTGCCCAGCAACAGAACAAGAGGCAACGGGCACAAACTGGAACACAGGAAATTCCATCTGAACATAAGAAAAAACTTCTTTACTTCGAGGGTGCCAGAGCACTGGCACAGGCTGCCCAGAGAGGTTCTGGAGTCTCCTTCTCTGGAGATATTCAAAACCTGCCTGGATGCGTTCCTGTCCAACCTGCTCTAGGTGAACCTGCTCTGGCAGGGGGGTTGGACTAGATGATCTCCGAAGGTCCCTTCCAACCCTGGCTACTCTGTGAATCAGACATGCCCTGAAGAAGAAATCCATTGAGGGCAGCTAAACACAAAGGAACCAGCTCTAGCTCAAGAAGTTCGGGACTGCCAACTGACCAAAGCCTCGTGATGTGTTTAACCTGTCCTCATGCTCTTTCTCAGGCATGTGCTGCTGATCACTCCTGGCAAGAGGACACTAGGCTACCTGGACATTTGCACTGACCTAGCTAGCATGGCTGCTCCTGTGTTAAACTCTTCTTGTATACACACATTTTCAGGGCAGGGGGGTGTCTTTGGCATGAGACTTATGTGAAAATCTTATGCATTAAACCGTCTCTTGAGCCAGTGTTTTTTGTCAGACACAGAATGTGAGCTCCTCTTCTTCGTGTAGAACAGACAATGTTCCCAGCATAAGAATTTACGCACACAGTGCTTCAGCTACTTATTTCATTGTGACGGCCTTTACTTGCTTCCATGCAAATGTGCAGTTCCTGCCACCCACATTTGACAACTGTATTATATTTGGAAAAGTAGATTAAAGGCTAGGATCAGACAGAATAAAACAATTAATGCATAAAGCTTAGTTTAACTGCAAGAGCACTGCGATGTTCCCACAGAGCTCGAAGGACTATCTAAGACAGGTTTCTTAAAACTCTAATACGATAACACAATCAATACATCAAAGGTTGCTGGTGTTAGGCACACTGGAACACAGTCCTGTTGGCTAATCACTGCTCCCAAAAGGATGGGAAATTTTAGCAAGATTTTTTTTCCCCTATACTAGCTTTGACAACCTAACCTTTTTGTACACATCCCTTCTGATACATACCCCATCTGTGTGCATTCCTGACTCTTCCTCCCCACCCCACGAGAAATGAAAGAAACTCATCATAGAGGCTGAGAACATGGATCCATGTCTATATTAAGGCATAAAATTAACAGAATTTATTGTTCAATGGAGCAAACTGCTATGAAGTGCAAGGAACGGGTCTTGTTACAGATGCCATGTGAATCATAACTTTGATATTTCCTGATGTGTATTTAAAACTCCAGCCTCCAAACAGCATAGAGTATTTCTGGATAAGATTACCATGTGTGCATACAACATGTGCATGTAAACTATGCATCCACACTGACTGTTAAATAGCAGGATTGCTACAGCAGCTGTCTGAGTTGCAGGGCCCTCTCTGAAGAAGCCAGACTGCTCCTGTCCAGCCAGATGCCAACTGTCAGCCAGCCAGGGCATGTGCTGCTGCTGCCTACATACCCAAACATGGCCAAGTTGTCACCACGTTAGTCAGGTCTGTTAGAACGGCCGTGTGCTGGCATCACAGACACACTACACAGGGGTGGGAAGGCCTGCAAAGACTGGCACAAGCATCTGGTGGAAGGGGGACAACAATGCCATGACTGGCTGAGCGGCACAGGGATCGCAATGTTGCCTGAAAGAAGAGATTTCTATTGAGAAAAAGGAATGAAGAACTTCTGCACACTTTTCAGAGAAGTCCACAGCAGTGGGTATGTTGTTCTAGACAAACCTCACTCCAGTAAACTGCAGTGGATGATTCTTGGTTCCTTCATTCCTACTAATTTTTAGTAGCTGGAAGGGTTGCTACACAGATCTGAAATATTTTGTAAGCCACGTTCACTGCAACTTTTGAAATTATAAAACCATACATAATAAAAAGCCTCAATAACCCTCCAGTTGGTTTCTGAACTTGCCTGCATTTGAGATCGCCTGCTCTTCTCCACCAAAATACCCTCAACACTTACTATCCTTGAGCTGATTCTTTCCTAGAGGAGTTGGCCACTTTAGCCCTGGTGGTCAGAAGCAGAGCTGCTACGTTCCATCTCTTTTCTTCTGTAATCCAGTCTATGCCTTCTTCCCTAATAAACCTCAAACTTTTTTTTTTTTAAAAGATCTTTTTACAATCCAAAAATAACTGTAGGTATCCTGCAGTAAATCCATTCCTATTCCAGAAAGCTCTCAGCACCAGAAGTGATACTGAACTAAAGTTTCAGCAGAAATCATGTGGGAAGGGCCCAGATTAATAGTTGGCTACTACAGGCTATTTTATATCTGCTGTGTAAAACTTGGAGGACTTAAAGAAAGCCAAAATACATTAGCAGCCATAGTTGTTTTACATATTTACTAGACCCTAAAAGATTTTGAGAGGCAGAAACTTCCCCTACCCTTAAGCCCCCAATGTTATTACAAGGTGACTTCCCTAAAGCATTTATCACAAAATCATGCAACCTTCCCAGGCTTCAAACTGGCGTGGCAATGGGCAGGTCTCATTCATGGCCTCCTACAACATGCAAGATTACCGGCTTTCAAATTACAAGTCCCAAGCTTGGTCAGACAGAAAGCCCATTAGGAAAGCTGCACAGAAGATCCTCACATGCAAAGCCAACACGGTTTGTTGGCTGCCTGTGTGGTTCAAAAGGTTCTATCAGCCTCTTTAAAAACACTCTGACAAAAAGAAGGAGAACCAGTCAGAGAAGAAACTCAAAGCCTGAGAAGCTGCAAATAACAATAGAGGGAAATAAGTCAGCTAATAATTTCAAGTAAGAGTCACAGCCTTCAAGCCTTCCCACAACAGACTTATCACTTGAGCTGTTTAATGCAGATCAGAAAGCCTAACACTGGATGGCCTTTGATGGTTTTTTTGTTTCTAAAACATAGTCTTTTGCAGGTGATTCATAACAAGACAAATTCTCAAAGGGAGCCCAGTTATAGTGTGGGAACTCTTAGTTTCCAAAACAGAAGAGAAGGCAGGATCAGTAACAAGTTCAAAGTGTTCTTTCAAAATACTAAATCTCATACGCCTCTAAATTAGCAAACAGTTTTATTCAAGCCCTTTGTTCACAGCTTCAGCAAAGCTAAAAGGGAGTCAACATACAAGTAATTCAGTGGTCAGGAGAACACGGAGGACAAGGACTCTCTGAAAGTAAATATTTAGAGTAATGTGCTATCTTCACAGAAGCACAGAATAGTTGAGGCTGGCGGGGACCTCTCTGGAGATCATCCCGTCCAACTCATTTGCTCAAAGCAGGGTCAGCTAAAGCAGATTGCTCAGGGCCAAGTCTAGTTGTTTTGAGTACCTCCAAGGCTGGAGACTCCGTACCACCCTGGGCAATCTATTCCAGTCTTCGACCATCCTCACAGCAAGGAGTAAGGAGTGAGGAGTTTCTTTAGCTCACAAAGGGCTTTCTTTTGTGTCCATTGATTCACTGGTACTGACTCAGTTCTATTTGATGCCTGCTGTCACCAAGGGATATGACATCACTCACGTCAGCAATGACATAGAAGGCTACTGACCCATCTACAAGAATGGATGAATGGAGCACAGCTACATGATCAAAGGAAGTCACTGTTCAATGAACAGGAAAGCTGCATTAGGCGTCTAATTACAGGCCTGGCAGGATCAACCTGATCAATGTTTACGACTCCGCACAGTGCACTCACTACACATAATTGTGTGAAATTGCATTACTCAGCTTACAGCCTCCCTCAGGAGGAGGAAGGAAGGAAAAGGGGCCCAAGGCAAGAGATTTGTATCAGTCGAAGTCTACGTATTGATACACGGGAGTGAGAGTGGATGGCTATCGGTGGTTTCTGACCGAGCAATTTTTCTTCTTCAAAAGCATGACAAATAACAACGAAATAAGATCTCTGCTCATTAGTCCCACCTACAACATCAGATGAATCCCCTGAGTATGCTGTGAGAGAAATATGTGTTTCCCAAATCATATTCACTGCTGGCCACCGCATACTGCCACCCACACTGCTCCTTACTGATCCAGAGCCCTGATTCCCTGTTTGCAGTAGTTTCGTTCCCCAAGTCTCTTCAGCAAGCAAACACATGGGCACACTAACTGTGAACGCAACTGTGACCAGCTGTTTTTCACACCAACGGAGGGGATGCCTATCACAGAGAGGTAAAAAATCTGCAGTCATCCCCCCCGCCAGTGTTTGGAGCAGACTCACAGCTTCTGTTCATGGGCAGACACTAGCAAAAAAACTCTCTAGCTACTTCAGTAGAGAGTAGCTACTTCAGTAGCTAGAGGAGTGGGTATTTCAGTGCTAGCTTTTAGGAGCTCCCTTTCATGACAATATATCTTTATAACTTTTTATTGTTGAGATTCTGCATCCATGCAAACTACCCTCCATTCAGTACAACCTGACAGACTGGGCAAAATGAGCTGTCTCAGCAACAAAGGATACCATTTCCAGCATTTAACATCCCTTTAAAAAATTTCTCCAGAGACAGAGAAGCCAAACTATCTTTAATTTTAGACCAGGGGTACACAAGGACATCAAAAAGAAGCATTACTTACTAATAGCCCCTGTGTAGGTTGGCTGTGTAAGGTCTTTTGGCACCTTCCTGTAGATGTCAAACCTGAAAGAGGAAAAGCAACAGCCATAAAACAGGTGGAACATTTCAATACATTTCATGTCCCCACAGGGATGAATGATGCTGAAGTTTTTCCATCCAGCTTTCCAACAACATTTTTTCAGTTTGCAGAAGGATATGAGAAGGAAAAACAAAAAAAATCCTTTTTCTTTTGTACAATTATGTAACTGCACTCCTTGGCTCCGATTTCCAAAGCACTTCTCTCCGCCTCCCTCCGCCTTGCGGTCATGGATCTGTGCAATCTGAACTGTGAGAGGTGCCAGGGAAGAAGTCATGCTGGACAAGTTTATAGACCACCGTAAAAGGAAAAGGATACTCTACAGACTCCTGAATAAAGAGGCCTAGAAAAAAAACACAGAGGGACACAACCTATATTGCCCCTTGTAGCTTGTATCCTGCAATAACCAGAAATTGACAATACCAAAATCAGAAATCAAGGCATTGAGACAAGAAACCTACCCTTGGACACAGGATACACAAGAAAAATTAACCCAAGAAATTTGTTACTCCCCCAGCAAAATCTAGTTTAATATTAGACTGTTGTTTTGATTCTGTCATATCTTTTAATATCCATATGGCTCAGCTTTGCTATTTTAAACTCTCCATGGTTAAACTTTCACTGCCCTTATGATGTTAGCTGTATTATTTCCTACAAGCTTGTGTTCCTGCACGTCTAGCCGCAATGCAGCTCTGACATCAGTTTTTCCACCACTCAATAAAAATTAATTAATGCATTAAAAACACATACACACCCTAAAGAAGGAAGTGACTGGCTCTCCCCCAAAATAGACCTTTTTTTGGATATACCACAAGTGGGTGAGATTTGATGCTTTTTCCAGCCCTGCAGAGGTATGAGAGACACCGGCTTCCAAATTCCTATTCTATACTGCACCGAGATGAAACACCCCCCATTTTACTCGGTAGTTACTACTACACTAAATATTATACTGAGAGTTTAAAAACAAGATCATCTTTCTTCACTCTTCATCTGTTGAGATAACTTACAACTTGGAGGCCATTTGGGTGAACAAAACAGCATTTGCCTTGCATGAGATTAGGAGGACATGGCTGCTGTGTTTCATTCAGGAGTTGAAGCGGGGGGAAGGAAGGGCAAGAGAGGGAAGGAGAGTGGGTATAAAGATAGTTTTCCTACCCAGCTCAAGTCCTGAACGCACTATGTAATCACTAAACCATTCCAACAACTCACTGTGATACACTTGACAGAGCATGCTGCACAGGATATGCATTGGAGCTGTATGTTTTTATGACTCTATTCACTGCCATCTCCTAAACAGATTAGTAATATTCCTGAACCAAACAGTCCATTTATGGCTCTCCAGCTGCCCTGAGAACATCTGGAAAGTGCTGTTTACATTCTTTCCACACACACCAAAGAAACAGCAGCGGCGGATGGTAAAGCAACCCAGAGCAGCTGATGACATCAGGGTCTCGCAGGCAGAGGAAGTAGCTGATCATTCCTGCTCGCAGCCCATTAAACGCTGAAAGCTGGCGTCGTCTCGCCAAAGTCACAATAATAGATCAACAAGGCTAAAAAAACTGAGAAAGAAAGAAAAAAAGAGAGAGAGAGCGCGCACACATGAACACGCAAGAGCTGCTGAGTGTGAGTGAACAATTAGAAATAGGAAATAGCTCTATGCTGGATTCAGTAAAAACAGCAGCGTGTGAATACTATAAAAGGAAGTTTGTTCTTGCAATGAGAAATATTTACTAGTTTTAAAATGATGACCCATCACAGGATTAAAAAAAAAATAAATCTAGCTTTTTAAATAACTCAGTGGAAAGTTGATGTCATGGCAGGGTTTTCTCCTCTCAATCTGCCATTTTAATCACACCCAAACCCCACAAATTAAGTTTTACATGGCATTAAGTAAGCTAGGATTAGGCAAAGACACTACAGAAAGTGATCAATGGCTCCCAGCCACAATTATCACCTGGCTTTAAGTGCGTAAAAGGCAGTCCCCCCTCTCTGTCCTGTTCTCCTTCCCGTCTCTTCTACCACAACGTTACATTCCCTCTCTTTTCTACTACCAGGACATACAGCTAAAAAGAGCTTTAAGCAAGTCTCTGGATCTGATTTGCCTGGAGTTTTGAGAACTTTGGGGTCTATACTTACTGGCTCAAGCCTCCCTGCCAGCACAGTACAGCACATTCGCAACGGTTGTCACATGAGGCCCTTAAAGCACTTTAAGGATCACTTCGTGTATGAGCACATGCGCACACACAGCTTGCTAGGCGAAGAACATCAAGCAAACAGCGTCCCAGCCTTGAACTTGCAGTCTAGAGGCACATACAAGAAGAGTACAGAACAACCCAGGAGGACTGTACAAAGCTTTAACGGCTTTGTTTTGAAGAATTAACACATTTTTAGATAAGGTCAGACACTGAGGAATAACACCGAATCAAGAGTGGACAACGTATGCAAAAGAGGCACTGAGAGCAGATGGAAGGGAGGAAGGAGGAACACTCAGTTTAGATCTCATGGATGAATGCAGAAACTTGAAGGATGACATCCAGAACCTGACTCAAGCAGCAGAAGGGAAGGCAAGCAGGGGAGGTGTATTTAAGCTTGCAGAGAGATGCCAAAATGATCAAAACAATTAACAGCCAGGGAATGGAAAGAGACAGGGTTGGAATAAGAGACAAGCACTGCTGAGCTTTTGCTCACTGACACGTGCTACCAGCAAGGCGAAGAGACCACCAAGCCAAAAGAAAAAAGACTGAGTATGTGCATGTATCCTGGGAGAACATTCATCTTCTTGAAAAACACATGTTCTGTATTAGGAGGGTTTATACTTTGGTAAAGGAAAAATACTCTTCAGGGTACCAGGCATCTTCCCATAAGGCATCTGAGACTGGCCACAGCTTGAGAAAGTACAATTTATTTAGTCTGATCCAGGATGGTGAAAACAGTAGTTGGGTTTATGCATTTAGAGAAGGGCCCAAAAGGATAGCAAGACATCCAACTTTGAAGAGAATGATGGAGATGCTGGCATGGCCAGGGAACAGAACTATCTTGTTAACTCAGATTTAAACTCTGAGTTAAAAGAAGATAAAAATTGCAGAGGATCCAATGACAGCTTGAAAAGTAGGTTTGTGAGACACAAGAGATATGAGATCCCAGTGATAAGTAGAGGATGGAACCCCAAAGAAGGCCTCAGTAATTGCAAATAATTCGAATAAATAAGTAAATCAAGCAAACTTCTCAAACAAATCCGTGAAGTCGACAAGAGTAACTGTAACAGGAGACCCTGTGACCCAAGAAATCAGAGATTCGTGAAAGGCAATGCTCCTATCAGATCTAAGGGTTAAAAATCTGATTAACTGTAGACTCCAGTAGACAAGCCCCTCTCCTTTTGCCAATGGCTTCTTGCCTAGTCACAGAGCTCAAAGCAATTTCGGGGGATCACTTACACTGTCCTGGGAAGAGAAAAGAATGCGGATTAGACACCACAGATGATTTGTAATGCATGAGGGAGGAGGCCATGGAGCTGTATGCATGGTATATGGGAACAGGTTTTACTTGCCCTCAGGTCAGATGTTCCTGCAAGTACCTGCAGTAAAAATTCCACTAAGCCTCCAGGTTCCTGAGGCATTGGTCACTTGGAAGAGTATTTGTACCCTGGGAACAGAGATAAACCTCGTGCTTTATACATTGCAAAAGCTGCCTTACAGATTTCTGATACTGGCACATTCAAAGCAGTGGAAGATATTACTAACGCTGGAGGAAGACTGGATGTTCAGAAAGGTTATACCAGCTCATAACACAGTGAGACACACTGTACTACACTGTGAATATCCACTTTGATAATTTTATAGTCGTATCCGAAATGACCAAAGAAACCAGGGTGTAGATTTACAGCATGTTCACCGCCTGGCAGTAACTGCTAAGTGAACTCTCTGAACCTGCAGTAGAGTGCAGCAGTTTACCCCGCTGTCATGTGGGGATACATTACTTTACACTTACAAAGCAGGCACATGTACAGTTTCCACAGAACAACCAGCACGCTATCTATATATATATCTTGGCAACTTCATTCCTTCGCTCAGAAAGGCAAGACTTGTAAGGCGAAGTAACATCTTTGAGTTAATCAACTGACATAGTCGCAGAGTGGAAACAACAAACTTTATGCTGGGAAAGCTCATCCTCCCGGTCATCCGCATCCTCATAAAGGGAGGGCTGGACCTTGCAGTACCAGAATACAAGGCTAAAGATAGAACTAGGCTGTCATCAGTACAACAAAGGAATTTCCTGACACATCTAGTGTATCTATTGTCTTTTCTTTCAATGGAGAACATGGTTGCAAACAAAGAAATGAAAAAGAGCTGTTTGGCAATGTCAGAGTTTCGCAGGAACTAACATTCATAACTAACGTGAGGGAATGCTACAATACTTTTTTCTCAATCCGATGCTGAAAGGATGTAACAAAAAAAACTTTCTCACCTCCCTGATGGGAATGTCAACAAACTGGTAAAACAGCATTGTAAAGAAGAGCAGTACAAGGTTCATTCCTAAATAGGTCTAAACAGAGAATTCCCAAACCTTAGCATGATTAAGCCAGGTCTGAGGCAGGGCTCCGGCTGTCTGACGGACAGGTGAGCAACAGCCCTCTCAGAAACACAGAAATCACGTTTGGTCTCATCTTATTACAGTTGCACAAGTGGACAGCGAGGTGAAATTACAGACGGGTGCACCTCAGTGGATCCGAACAAAAGGATGGCAGATTTCAAGTGCCAGTAAGTATTAGAAGGACCTCAAAAGCTGTATCCAGACTAATATGGGCTGTTGCTATTCAAACATTTTTTTCTGAAGAAAAAGTGTGAACACAGAAGTATGTGCTCTTCGTATTCACTTTTCAGGATCTCCTAGAGCCACAAAAAGCATCCAAGTGTTTAACAAGCCAGAGGCGGATGCAGTAGTGCTCATCGGAGTGGGACAGCCACAAACAATCATGTCCAAGGCTAACTACGGAGAGGTGACAGCAGGTCAAACCCAAAACCGAAGCAAGTTAACATCATCAGCCCTGGGGCGATTCCTGACTTTCCTCTCAAGTCTACCTGATTGACAGCACAAGATGGGTGACAGGGACGGCAGAAGATGTCTACCCAAACACTGCCTTTTTTTTCTAGAGTAGATACCTCAAATGCCTGCCCTGAGAACGGGGATGAGCTCACTCCCTCAGCAGGAGCTGCTACGGGCAGGGCTTCCAGCCAGGGCGTGCTTTATATACACCTCAACAGTTTCAAGTCTGGATCTGAAATATTTCAGGAAATGAAGTAATAAATACGTTATTTCACTGAAGATTACCACCTCCCTAAACCGAAAAATCCTCTCTGACATCTTCAGAGTCTGAAAAGAGTTTCAATAAAATACTACAGTAACATCTCTGTAAGATGCTGTTAACTTTTTCATGAGCAAGAAGCAAAGAACTTGAGGCAATAATAAAAAAACCCCACAACTTTTAAGTAGAACTAACTAGATGGTGGTTAAATTTGAATGTCTTGTAGCAAAGGGAAGCTTTAGATATTAAAGTTCATATCAGAGAAGGAAGAACACTAACTCCTTCTTCAGTTTACAGCATTCGTTGCAACCCTCAAGCATGCCCACCCTTCCCTGGCATGCGGAGAGGGAGAAAACAAAGGGGCACTGGCCATGTCACCCAGGGCAGACATCCAGAGCACAGCTTATACATCTCCCTATACTACTGACTGACTGCGTGGAGTCACTGCAGAGACAGCAGATGCTTTAGCTCTCTCTGTGGAGCACCGAAACGCAACTCTGGAGCGAGCAGCAGTGGGATGTTTTCATGTACCCTTCTGCAAGGTGTGTTTTTACTGATTTAACTAAGGGGCAAGGGAAAGATTGTTTGCAGCTCTTGGACTGTATTTTGGATTCCAGTTAATCAAGCAGCCAAGCAAAAGTGAACTATGTTCACATGTGGCACTTCGGCACAGAACAGAATTTGAGCACCGTAAGTCAGTAGCAAACATTAATCTTGATCCCTTTCCACTCCTCAGATGATTCAGAAATTTAGTTTTAATGCTCACAGACTGGGGAAAAACGTTTTTGTTCTTAGGCAGATTATTTTTTTCCCCCAGAAGAACTGAATACTTAAACATCAGTTGTCTTTCTGAAGCATACTGGCTCTATTGTAGGTACTTCTGCAGCACGCACTGAAAGGGGATGGTGTTTAGAGGACACAATCATTCATTACAGCAAATTACATTTCTGATGTCAAAGACGATTAAAAAAAAATAAAAAAATCAATATCACGGCCGACATTCCACCTTTAGCAGGTCAATGGTGGCGTAAATACATCATGTCATCTTGTCTTAGCAGCAAGGGTCCATGGCTGTGATTCACACAGAAGAATGTGGGTGTCGAAACAACGCTTGATTCTCCACCTCCCGTATTAACCAGCTTTTAGAAGTGGCATCTATTTTTTCAGCAGATACCACATTTGAAGTTGAGGTCACTAATTCCTGGTGACATTACTCACTCTCAATAATGAGTCCAGTGCACAGTGAACAACTACCTTAACTTTATTACACATCAGTAGCTTTGAGATCTGTTTGAAAAAAAAGAGACAGTCTGGTGCTGCTGAACTTTGCTTCATTAACAAGTAAGTCTATTTGAAGTACCTTGCAAGAACAACACATTAACAGCAGAAATGTAACTTTACTATTAAGTTAACCAAATAACTGAAAATTTTACAGCAGATTTGACTAAACTAGACAAAGGGGAGATTATTGAGTACAGATACAAAAACCTAATTTTGAAAATACTATAAAGATTTTGTTGCAATAAGAAATTTGAAGAACTGCAGAGCCAGTGTTTGTATTCCAACATGCTGCATGTTGGAGACCCAGTGCTGGACAAGTGCTCGTTCATGAGAAGGGAGCAACATCTCCATCATAATCTATCAGATACCATAATATCTCTCAAAGAGAAGAAAAAGGATGTGAGGGAGATGTCGCTGGGGTTTCCAAGATACAGGGGAAAACCCAGGTAAGAAAAAGCCAACTGGTGAAGCCTTGCAGCCTGAACTGTCCCAAAGGGCTTTTAGGGTCAGTAAAAACTCTGCCCCTGACTGATTCCTTCTTGGCAAGAAACATGACTGCTCTGAGAAACAGAGGGGGTGCAGACTGAAAAAAGAGAAAGGGGAGGTACTTATGACACATATACAGAGGGACAGGTTGGTTGTCTGAAGAAATGAAGAATAATACACCTTCCCCAGCTGAGACGGCTTTCTAGATCAACAAAAGTCCTTGGTCAAACATCATCTCAAGTTTAAATCATACAGCACAAAGGAGCAAAGAAATAATAAACCCTGTCTTTAGTGGCAGTCGGCACTTCAGTGGGAGGCTGTGGGGCATTGACATGGGCTGTATCACCTAGATTTCTGTTGAGATTCCCTCTTCTCACACAATATTTATGTATCTGCAGTCCAGGTTAATTCACTCCCAAGACAGCTGTATAAGTCAGAAAGCAGGAATAAGTCCGTCTTTTCAGAACCTTTTCAAAAACATGACTGTATCACACTAAAACCACTGACCCTTTCATATACCAAGAAAGCAAGCTCTAAAACCTGGCACACCAGCTAACACTGAATTTGTAGACCAAGCTCTCTGGTCTACAAAGTATAACAAGATTAGGCTGGCCTTTTGAGAACTATTTCATGCAAGAAATGTTTCCTTGCCACTGCACAGGGGAATACAAGCCAGTTAAAGCAGTTTTCAAAACTTGTTTCTCCTTCTGCTTCTGCTCATGTGCTGTAATGCCCTCACCCAGTTTAACAGCAAGTAGCACTGCTCCAGCAAACCGGAGATACATTCAAGTGCAATATTGCTGCTATTTTTTCCCATTTGTCAAGTCCTTCTTGCAAACCAAAGAAAAGTGAATCAGAGTATGGCTGCAGGCCTCAAATATCAAGAATCCGAGAAGGCTTGATGTCACTATTTCTCCACACACGCCAATTCCTGACTAATGTAACACAGAGCTTGCCTGTTCCTTACAAAGTCCATTCATTACGTACTCACCAGAAAATGGAGTTACAAAGTAGAAGAATTTCTACCATTACACACTGTACTTGCCACATTCAAGAAATCCAACAACATGGTGGTATCCTATGCAGATTAGCCCCATTAACTTTTAAGAAACTCATTCTTAAAAAGCTGCTTTTCATCAAAAAAGATTAAGCACTCTATTTGTTAATTGTAATTTTTTTTTTTCACATAGATAGAAACAAGTCTGCCTGACAGTGCATTTTTAGGAATGTATATTCATTCAAAACAACCACCCCAGACTGCTTTTGATGAAAACTACATACACTGTGGAAGGTACACAAAGAGTAAAGCAGCTGCCAAACATAACCTTGGACAGTCAAACCCATGCAGGTATCCATTTCATCTTCCGCAAGTCATCTTGAGGCAGCTCTGTCTGATAACAGGTTAGAAAACATCTTGTGTCTTCTCTTCTTTGAGAGCATCTACTATTTAGACATTCTAAATAAATTCATTTTTAGGCTACATCCTTCTGAATTACACCAGACTCTTTAATTACTTCATGTAGACATCAGCGAATCCAGCCAACTAACTATTTCTATTCAGTTGCCATTGAAGAGAAGAATCATCCTTAACTTTGAGAAAGATTAATTTTCCCTGGAGACAAGGACATAACCTTGGGATTTGTCACTCTACACACTTTTGTTCTTCCTCTTACTGTTTCCTATCTTCCTCCTTGAACATTTCTGTTTTATTGCTGTATTACAGACATATGATTCAGACATCCGAGATGGTTGGTTCAGTCACCTTTATTTGGTTCCCCACAGGAGCTATAGATCTGATGCAGAGACAGACAACCAGCTCTTCCCACAAGATTTGTATAGCTGTATCTATTTTTAAGTTTGTCATTTCACGACAGAAGAGGTGCATTAGCAGTTCAGGAAACCAAGGCGGGTGTGAAGTGGGGAGAGGAGAATGAGCAACCTCAGCCCCACTTCAGGAAACATGTTTAAGTGCACATGAAATGAGCTGGAACGATGGCTCTGAAGAGTTTTCAACCAGTCCGCAGTATGGGCTACCACACAACTTACTTTCCTCATATTACTGCTCCTACCACCTCTGGAAGGAGCATCCCTGGAGACAACAGAAGAGTTTATGGACTATGACTCATTCAACACCTGCTGCTATTAAGGCTCTTAGCAGAGATACCACTTATAGTTGAGAATCCAGCAATTCACTTTGCATAAAATGCTTTATCATTTTTTAAGGAGGACATGGGAAGCAGGAAGAAACTCAGTCATGATAAATATAAGTTGGATTAAGTCCATCTGACATTCAAAGATGACTGTGCACAAATAGACTCCATTTTCTCTCTCCAGGAAAACTTTAGCAGAGGTTGGTGTTACAAAGAAGAGATCACAATTTAGTCACCACGTCTGCCTCAGAAGCTTCCTTCTGCCCCCCAAAATCAGTGTAGCTTGGAGGTAGAAGGCAAAAAAAAAAAGAGAAAAAAAAAAAGAGGCCATACATGATATTGTCTATGTGAATTCATGGAATCAAAAGGAAGCTATAGAGAGACTGTTGTCAGAGCAAGATCATTCAGGTTGGAGACTAATGGCAGAAGGGAAACACCCTTCCAGCAGTACGCACTGGTATTTCTAGAGAAACCTTCCCACCAAAGGCATGCTGTTTTGTGTCAAGGAGTATTTGCATCTTTGCAATCTGCTGACTGCTCAGGCAAAGAGAAGTCCATCATCCAACCAAAGCTTAAGAATCGGAAGTACAAAGCACATAAGAGAAAACCTGCCTCCCCAGCAGCTCAGGGTACCACGGGTCTGTGTTCAACGACATGTTTTAGAGGTTTCAAGAAGCAAGTCAGCGAAGGATCTGGCTTACAGAGAGCACCCGCTGAAACACCCAGTCACTGGCGCTCCCCATCCGCTTCCCCATACTCTACAACACAAATATGAAGTAAAACAGATTCTCAGGCTGTAGCTACTAGACTAAGAAGGGAAAAAATTGCTGCCCCAGGACTTTATCTCTCAGTGCTTCTTCAATTGAGAGAGACATTAAAAAGAAAAAAAAGAAAGAAAAAGAGAGTACAAGGTGCTAGAAAAATTAAGAGAAACTAGGAAAGCATTTAGAATACTCCAATGCTACTAGAAGAACAAAAGATTTTGAACCAAAAAATTAAATCACTTAGCTAAGAGGTTTAAAAAAAAAAAAGTTGTTTAACAGGCAGCAACTGTTCCTCTGTTTCTTTGGGTCACCGCTCTCAAATAATGACTTTGGGACAATTCATCTCCGCTTTGTCCAAAGTTGCCTTAACAGCCTTTGAACGCTGGGCAGTAGGAGCAGGCCAACCACAGCACCTGAACTGCACAAGCCACCAGGCACTCAGCCATAGGTAGTCACTGCAGTAGCTTGTAACCTCTTCAGAGGCCATTTAACTCTAAATAAAAATAAGCAAGCTTATATATATGCCCTCACTCCACTAAACACAGACAGGTACCTCTAACAGAGCAAGTACCTCTCTGGCTTTGTTCCTTCCTACGAAGCACATCAGACACTCGCAGCAAGATCTTTAAAAGCAAAGCTGTTACTTTTGTATAATGGATAAATCTAACACCACCAATTTAGTTTTCAATGTGACTGTTCAAGCTGAGGGAAATGTAAAGGTAGAACAAACAGCATAGCTGAGCCAGGTTTGCACACATAGTGCTCTTTTGATTAACAAAAGACCATTTACTTCAAAAATAAAAATAAAAACCCAGGCACCTGTTTGAAGTTGGGGGGACTTTTATTGTTCATAGTTGTTAAAACCATACCAAGAACTACTGTGGCCAGGACCAGAGAGAAAACAATTAACCTCTTTACTTGTTAAATTGATTTTATTCAACAGTGTAACAGCAGGCTGACTCCTAGGACATGCAGAGATGACCTGAAAGACCAGTTACCCCATTCCCTGTGCCCAACAACAGAATATTTGAAATAATCAAAACAGTAAAGATAGCAGCGCTGGAGAACTGTTAGTATCTGGGACAATGATGATAAAAGAACAAGCGGGGCAAGACTCCCCTCTGCCTAGTAACCCAGAGAGGGTTTGGACATCATCAGACTCCCCCTGGGAAAGAGCAGAGGAATGAGCAGACAGATGGACAGGTGACACAGGAGACTACTCAGCAATTTTGCGGGCTGGATGATGTACCCCAGATACTTGAAAGCTGCTACAAAAAAAAGTCAGACCTGCTCTGACTAGCAGTTTGGAGCAAGTCCCTAAACTAGGAAAGCATGGGCTTGAGAGAAGATGCAACCCCTGAGTAAGAGCACTGGAGACCTCTAAACGCCAGAGAGGGAAGCCATCTGACCCATGTTCCCTCCAAAGTAATGTCAGAACACAAGAGGGTCTCTTTCTCTCAGAGACACTGGAAAGAGCATTAAAATCAAACGACAAGATTTACAGAGTAGAAGTTCTGTTAGAACTAGTTCTCTTGGGTTATTTTGATTTGTTTTTAATTGGGGATACATCAAGAACAGCATGTCTTTTTAAGTAAAACCTCTCTTACTTTACTCTAAAAAAGCAGTGACTTCCCACTCCCTATGCATTTTCAGCTTCCTATGCTCCTTGCTGTACCTGTTCTGGACAAAAATCCAGAATTTCGTTCCATAGATCTATCAATGAAAGAATTCCTACAAACCAGTAAATTCACTCTAAGACAGTCCAAAGGAAGTAGAGATGTCTTATTCTAACGCCTTCCTCTATACATGTATAGGAAGCACTAGTATTTCTATTTTTATTGAGAAATATTAGTTCAAGATTTCATTCTGAAATCATTTCTGTAGATCATGGCTGCTTTTCTTCCCATCCAAAGGCAAGCGTGTGCTCTGACTACTCTGGAAGAACACTTAGCTCCTACACAATCCAGCACAGATAAAAAGTAATAACTCTTCTTCCAACAAAGTAGGTGAAATCTATCACCCTGTTTTAGAGTGGGAAAACAATGGGAAGAAGTCAACAGCAGGAGAAGAAAATAGGAACTACGGACTCTGAGCACTTCATTTAGTGATTGTTAATTCTTTGTTTAAATGAAATTTCTATGTTTCCTGTCTGCTGGCAGATGGGAACATAATGTGCAGAGAGCAGCTCAGGACAGCTTCTGGGACAGCCACACTATGATCCTGCAGATGGGATGCACCAGTGGGAGCCAACAGACCTGAATTCTGTTCCGCTCCCAGCACTGACTCACTGCGTAATTTCTGTTCCAGTCAATCAAATCTTTCTTCTTCAGCTTCTCCATTTTGCAGAGCGGCACCTGGTGACATTTGCCCACTTTCCATCAAGCACACTGAAATCTACAGATGAAAAATTCTGCAAAAATATGGAGTATTACTGATAAAAGTTTCAACTTCTTTGAAGGTCTGCACAGGGAAAGCTCCAGGAAGATGCATTTGTGAAGACAAACTGGATGTGCACTGCAAGAGCTAAGCCTTGGTTCAGTAACAGGGTTGTGCCTAGAGTGCATGTTTACAAACCATCTTGATCAGGAACAGCTTTGCAAATTGGGATACGAACTTTGAAGCATGTGGAAAGTATAATAAGTGTTATTTTACTTTTCACATGGAAAGTAAACACTGAATATACAAATATCAAAGCTTGGTCCTGAATGTGAGTTCAAGATGCAAATACAGATTCAAAGCAAGACTAATAAACCGATACTCATAAATACCAAGCAGCTATTAACACATTTTATAAGATTAACACCTGCGTAACAGCAGATAATATACAAACATCATTAAGTAATCAGCTAGTTCTCATTTACACACAATAAGGTATTAACACACATACTGCAGAAGTTGAGCTTTAATGGACAAACTCTCAAGGCTTCACAATTACATTGGAAACTGTTTAATCCTGAACTACTTTGAGCAAGCTCTGATATGCGAAGGACCAGACAAGGAGGTGGAGGGGCTAATGTAGTTTTAAACTAGCTTATCTGTACTGAAAGCAGGAGAAGTCGGGAATTTTCAAATTCTGCATGACTGACTTTTGGCTCACAACATCACACCAGTTTTCAAAGCATGATCCTCCAAATATTTTTTTTTTTTGACCTGCTGACTCTCCACACTTTTAAGCCGAGGAGTGAAATGCAGGAATAGGTTTCCTTGCCAGCCAGCTCCTCCCTCTTAATTCTAGTTCCAAGAACATAATGAAACTAACAGAGGAAGTTTCTGAAACAAGGAGGAGTACTGAGAACAAGAAAACAAGGTTAGCCAGGAGGACTGTCATTCATTATATAACCCAGCCTTTGGGTAACTGGACATTTGGGGAAAAGGGCTGAGAGAATGTCGGCGGCATCAGCCTCTGCGGCATTATGTCATCTGGGCTGCTAGTTACTTAGCAGGTACAGGATTTGTATAGGAAAAAAAAAAACAACACCAACCCATTTGTTTCTAGGACAAAGACTATGAATCCCCACAACACTTGCAGAAAGAGGGCACAAAAAAATGAATACATTCTGCTCCCATTTAAATTTATTTCTTTCCAAGCAACTAGTTCTGTTTTCTCCCTTCCTCCCTTCTGCCAGCCTTCCTGACTCCATTGTGCTGTCCTGCATAATACCTTTTTGTCAACCATGTTCTAAATTTTGTGCTCTTATTCTTTCAGTGCGTAAGAAGCTTGTTCTCTATCGCCCAGGAATACACAGCAATTGCTATTGCTGAAATACACCAAAAGTGCAAACTATTTTAGGTGGCACTGAAGAATGGAAGAGAGGAAGCGGTACAACACATTTTTTTCAAAATAAAATGTTAGGCTTAAACACATTTCAAAGGTAATTAGGAGGAGAAAAGTATTTATAATCTCAGATAGTCAATGGTGGAGTCTTGCCAGCAAGCATTTTATTTCCTTTTAGGCGGTGAAGCAGGTGTCAAAACGAAGGATGGAAGAGAAATGTATTTTTAATAAAGTGAGCAAACTATACTCTGCTTCATAAAAACAGGAGAAAAGTGTCATGAAGAAAAAATGCTCAAGTAAGAGGACTGGTATTTAAAGGGATCCAGCCCTTCGCTGGACTGAAAGCAAGAGCAACTGTGCTTCTGAGTGGTAGCACCATATTCTGGAGATCAGAAAGACAGAACGGAGGCAGAGAGAACAGGGAACAGGATTAAACGTATATGGCTGCTCCTCAAACCAAGTAAATTGTTCAGATGCTTGAATGTCGTAAGTAAACTGTAACCTTTCCTGTCCAGAGCCTTCACCCCCCTTAAGTTCATTCTTAAGATTCTTGCTCCTGCAGGTCCCCAGCACATCCCAGCACCTCCCATCATTGCATCCCCCCAGACATTTCCTCCAACGCCATCCCTCACCCATTCCCTCCCTCATGAGCCCCCCAGTCCTGAACATCTCTCCCTTTCCCAATTTGAGACCTGCCAGCTCAGGGTTCCTGTACCTCCTGCCTTGTTCTTGTCTCCATCACACTGACCACAGCTGCTGGTTCCCAATATTGCCAGTGCTACTGGCCTCAGTAGCCAGCTCCTCAGCCCCCCCCAACAGACACAAAGTCCTGATCTCTAGCAGACACTCAACAAAATTCAAACTTGGACTGTGATTTCCAAGAAGTTACCTACACACAACTCGGAGCGTAACCAGGACACAGCTAAGGAAAAAACCCAAAACAGTTGTACTGTAGCATTTCCCATAGCTTCTAGGAATCACAAGACATTAAGACTCTGTTGCCACCTTGTACTGCTGAACACCTTGAAACAAGATCGGTTAAGATTAATTTAGCATCAGAACCGTGTAAATTTTATTTGTGGAAGCTGCTTTCTGAAAGGTTTAAGTCCCAGCTGCACTAGGACAGCACACAAATCAGAGACTTGTACAAAACAGCATGAATCATAGAATGGTTTGGATTTGAAGGGATCTTAAAGATCATCTAGTTCCAACCCCACCTTCCACTAGACCAGGTTCCTCAAAGCCCCATCCAGCCTGGCCTTGGACACCTCCAGGGATGAGGCAGCCACAGCTTCACTGGGCAACCTGTGCCAGTGTGTCACCACCCTCAGAGTACAGAATTTCTTCCTAATATCTAATCTAAATCTACCCTCTTTTCAGTTTAAAACCATTACCCCTCATGAACAAATAGAACAACTAGAGAAAAAAAAAAAAAAGCGGTGAAGAAAATAGCTCCATCTTCATACAGCTTCCCTCAAAAGCACACAGGCCAATCCATACCCTACTGCATGACAGAGAGATTTCTTGATATCAGCAAGGGAAACTCCTGGACATCTGCTAGACTCACCATCTCATGCTGGACCAGGCCAAGAAAACCACTCTGAGGAAAAACTGTTCAGCCACTGCTCTGCAAAGTGAGCAAACAAAGGAACGTTCACTTGAAAAAATTCAGTAACCGAGGCTCAGAAAGGGATTGCTACTTGCCTGAAGCTGAAAAGAGTTAAGAATAGCAGAACCCTGACTTGAGAGAGTAGACAATGGCGTTCACTGCTGTATGCACACGCAACACAAAGTCTTCCTTCTCCTCCAAAGCAATTTCTGTAGGACAAAAGCTATTCTAAATACACAAGATTTAGGGGCAAAAACCACACCCTTTCCCAGAGCATTCGGCAAGGATTCAAATATATTGTACTTTTTCAGTATCTAACCTAATAATATAAATAAACTTGCAGTGACCAGCTCAGGTTCTCCTATTTGTATTCCAATCTGAGAAGAGGAGAATTTCTGTATGTGCTCCTATTTTTTATTTGCATATAACTGCATTACATACAAGCAAGTATAACTCAAATGTATCATTTGGCTTCCAAGTGAAGTTCCTGGTTTTGACTCAGTTTTCAGGAAACATCTGTATCGATGCTATCCCACTACAAAAACATGACTGATACAGACCCAAGATAGAACTGTAACTTATAGTTGGGGACCAGGTTTACCAGTGTTTGTTAGTCCAGATATAACTTGTTATAATGCAGCAGCCAGATTCAGATTTCAGTTCAGTACGGTCACATTTGATTTAGAGTGAGGTAGAATCCGAGTGAGGCTCTGAGACTTCACCTTTATCAGAACACACAAAATCATATTTACATTACTGGTTGTACCGGTGTTTTAGCAGGCTCTCCAACCTTGTTTTATTCACAGCACACAGTGGTCTACAGAAACAGACAGCAATTAGGGAGGCAAGTGATCTGCTAGGATACGACTGTGAAATAAATACTAAGCCATCGCAACTGCCTGAAATCCTGTTAGCAGTAATACATACCCGTCCATATTATCATAGCATTTTGAAGGCATTTTGAAGGCTCTTTTATTAAATGCCAATCTTTCTGGCATTACATTTCTGGATTACATCTCATTTGGAAACATCCTTAAAAACCAACCACCCAAAAAAGCAAACATCCAAACACACACAATTCGAATGCAGCCAATCGCACTGTCCACCCACCTATGTAATTACAGCCCCTACTTGTGTGTGCGTGTCTCCCATGATCACTACTAAAATACTCCAACATTGCAGTATAAGGAAGATTTGGTAGATTATGACAAAATTGTGGTTAATAATTTTTTGGCAGAACAAGTTTTCCATTTTGGGGGCAGCTGGCTCAGTACAGGAATACCTAGACAACACTTCAGGGCTTGTGCTTGGATAGAAGACCAAAAACCCCAGATGATTCCACTATTTCTTCTTTCATTGCAAGACTATTCTTTTCTCACCACCTCCAGCATTTGAATTACATGCCTAAAAAATACACATGCACACTTCAAAATACAAGCTCAACAACTTCCACAGCTTCTCACTCCACGCTGGTGGTATTGCTTCAACTCTGTTTACAGTGTGAATCAGTCATTTTCACAGCAATGAACTATGATGGCATGAAGAAAGCATCTGTGTCATCAACGAGTGAACAAAGGAGGACAGTTAAAGTTCAGAAGGAATAATACAAAACTTTCCTACAAAGTCAGACCTTAATACTTCTGTACTTACTCAGGAAAAGTTTGCTACTCCAACTATATTTTAAGAGAAATAACGCATAAGGGAGACTTTGGAAGAAACAGATAGACACATGCATGCTATGTATAATCAGTTATTTGTGGCAGAAACATCAATAGACTCTATCTGTACAACTCTGCTTGCCCATCTGACTGCTGTGACTGCAGAATAATTTCTCAGGTGCCCTCAAAGGGCTATTGTTGAAACAAAGTTAGTCATGGTACTGCCTGGCATCAAAATCAACTTTGGTAATTACGTAAGGTGGCAGCAATACCACTTGGAAGGCTTGTTTACCAGCGACATTGCACAATGCAAAGTGGAACACGCTTGCCAGACGTGGCTACAGTTCAAGATGAAAATACGCTTGCAGAGTTACCAGGCACTCTGAAGCGGTCAGCAATCACTTCAGTAGCCAGAGAGAAAAAGTGCAGGACCCTGCAAAGTGTAGAGAGGCAACTATCTAATCAACACAGAACAATGTTACAGCCACTAGTTATAAATGGAGACATTAATTTGGGAAGCAATGGCTACCAGCTCAATGACATACAGGATTTAAGATTTTGAACAAAATCAGTGTACAAGTGGTAATGTCTACGGCTGTGGAATGAGTGTGACCGTGCACAGCTTAGTATGGAGCACACGCAAACTTTCTGATATGCCACTGCTACACACAAACCAGTAGGCACAACTCATCTCATCAGGAGAAGCCGTACCAGCCAGCCTTAATTGTTCATTCTTCTCTCTTGTCCTCCTCGCACTCTTTCAGCCAAGAACACACCTACCTGCTGCTATCACCACTGTGTACCTTCTACAGGAGAGGCACCATGAGCTCATTTGTTAAAGTAAGTTCAGTGAGTAATTTTGCCAAATGAACTAATGTATGTTAATGCAGTTAGTTAAACAACGTGCTGGGCGAGAGCAAGCAGGTGCATGGCGTACAGAGCACCACGATCCGATGAGGAACACAGAGCTGGTTGAAACTCCAGCTTAAAACTCCTAAGCAAATATGTACATTTCCACTAACATTTGATATTTGTTCGGCAGTGCCAAAACACCATGTAGCCACCATTTCTGCTTAACAATTGGCAAATATTCAAACACAGGCCGAACAAATCCCATACAAGTTTAAGTGAGATTTGAAGGGTTACAGAAAGATTTTAAGTCGTGACCCTCACAAACCTGTCGGAAGAAAAATGGTAGAATTACAAAAGACAGCTTTGTTCCTTCTTTTCTTAAGCCTGAAGACTAAAATAAAGCTATTTTCCTTGGACCCACAAGTGAATTAGAAATTGTTGTCCAAGTGGTTGCTTAATGAGGAAAAGATTTTTCTCCTTAGACTCCAAATCACCTACAATCTCCCGGTTTGCCCTCAGTAATCTGGCTGGAAATCGAAGGCGGACAAACAGACCTCCCTGATGTTGCTGAAGCAGTCTGTATCACTGGTTTCGCAACTGTGTCAGGTCAGATGTCTTGAGCATCAGTTTGCCTATTAGCCATCACAACTCTTAGGTCTAAATTAAAACCAAACATACTGCCTCTCCTAAAAGAAATAAAGTGTGTTAGCTTTGGTTCAGACTGGACAATTTGATTTAAAGAAGACATACGGGAACCAAAGCAAAGACCTGCCTATGTCCCAAAACAACAAAAATGTAGTTTATATCTGAATCAGAATACCCACATAAGAAGTATCATTTGTCAGAGATGTGCCAAAGAACAGCTGACTGTGGGGGTCCATTGTACTGTGCAGATGGAGTAAGAGTCTTTGCCGCAAAGAACTTCCACTCTAAATCAGCATTTAAATCTAAATCCCTTCTAAGCTTGGCTCCTTTCCCATGACCTCCAAAATCCGGGTATAACATACAGTTACTTCATTCAGGTTATCAAGCTATAAAAAAAAACCACCCCAAACCAACCAAATAAAAAAAAAAACTCTAATGAAAACATCATGATGATTAATCGTGGGAAATAAATTCTGACTTTCTCAGTTAAATATAAAAAATAAGAATTCACAGATATTTGCCACTCTGTGCCCAAAAAAGTAGGCAAGGCACAACTGAGAATTGCCCACAATTAGAACAAAAACTTGATTTCAGAGGAGTCTATTTTAGTTTTTCTCAGTCTAACCAGTTAAAGCTACCAAAATAGTTTAGAAGTTTCAGTATCTGCTACAAAGCCATCAGTAACTCTTTCATGCAAATAGGCAGATGCCAAGTAAAGCCAACAAATTCAACAGAACTTGCAGCAACGTTTCTCTTTACCATGTCCACATCCAGTGCACGGGAGTTACTTCATTTTTAGTTCTGTAATTCTCAATAGCAGAGCAATCTTAAGTCCAGCACTGACGTTTGCTGCTGAAACTAAGCCTCCCTGCTAACCCGATCGCACAACATGTGAGAAACCTTCTGGCCCACAATCACCATTCAAGATGACCCAGGCTTACAGTTTAATCTAATTATGATTTTAACGATCCACAGATGCTGCAAGTACGCAGGTGACACTGGGTGTTAAAGGCTCGAGGGGGAAATACCGTTTCAGCCTCAGCGATATAACTCAAAATCCCCAATCAAATAGGTATGAAGCCGCTTTGCTGACACAAGCTTTAACAAACCAGGGGGAGAGGCAACAAGGAAAAATCTGTCTCTCTCTTGCAGCCAAATAGGTTTTAAAAAATAAGAAAGAACCAGGGCTTCCGGAAATATAAACTGATTTAGTAGTTCTGTAGGAGGGCTGGTGTCTTGTGACATGCATTAAACAGACCTGTACTGAAGGCTCCAATCTGGAAGCTGAAAACTTGGTTCCTTACCAGCATCACAGCAGGACTGTACAGATTAGTGCGAATGAAATGCTTTGAAAAATGAAAAGCATTAGGTAAGTACTAAGTATTATTAAAACCCTAAAGATACTTCGGACATAATAATTATTATTCACTTGAAATTACTTTACTGTGAAAATATTATTTTATTTATAAATTAAATGCATTTTATATTAGCAAAGAGAACCATTGATAAGCCAAGAAAACAAAAGTCCTACAGAAAAACAAGTACAGTACAAAACAGTACAAGTAACAAAACAAGCTACTTCCATATCTGATACCAACCAATATGCCTCAGACCCATAGAGGCAACTTCCAAGAAACACAAAGAACTTTAGGTTCTTCAGTCTGGCCAAATATGAACCCATAAGTCTAGAAGACAGGAAAGAGATTTAGTCACATGGGCAAAAATGCTTTCTTTGACTTTTAGTTGGTGAAGAATAGGGACTTTTCTGGTCATGGGCTGTTTTAAGTACTTGTCATTTATGTCTCTATCTTCTCCAGACGAGACTGTGGCAACCTATTCCTTCAACAGCTATTTTGTGTGGAAATAGAGCTTAAGTCCCAAACTTCTAGCTGGTCTCTACAACTGATATTAGCTGTCAATGTCCTGCCACTCTAAAATATCAAAAATAAAAGCTCTAAGTGAGGGGAGGATACAACAAAAAAAGAATTTGCCTTCCGAAATGTCCTAGCAGAGCAGTTAAGGACAGTGATTTTTTTTCAGGTGCATTAGCAACGCACCCATGTGAAATCTGTGGCCTCCAGAAGAACACAATGCCTTTCCACTTGGAATGTCTGAATTTTGTACTCTAGAAGATAGGTAGGGGCAATTTTAAAAGCTTCTTAACAATCCAACCCTCTAATCATACATAGGCATAACACCCACTTTAAAGTGTGTGCTAAAGACAGGGTGCTAAACTGTACCTGCCAAAGAGAACATCCAGTTGAAATCTCTGAAAGAAAAACCTTGGATTTTTCATGACGAAAAACATCACCTCTTCATTCAGAAACTTACTACAGGTGGTAACCTTATTTCTCTAAGAGTATTGCACCGTATGTTCTATAGTTGTCAGGAAGTAACTGTACTTTTTTTAATGCATGCATCATACTTTACCTATGACAGTAAAATTTTCCAACCTCAGCAGATTTTGTTCCACTGACTGCACAATGAACAAAAACCACAACAGCTAAAAGATAGTCTCTAACCTTTGCAAAAATTTTGGTCCTGAACTCTGTTCGTGCTTCTAAAAGAGGAAAGTGGTTTGTTGCATGTGACAATAGTTTCTCTGTACCTTTAAATATAAAGTTCTTGTTATCAAGGGCAGTCTTTTAAAAATTCATCTTTGCAGACAAGCTGAACTTCAGTAAGCTTACATTATTTGAGAAGGTGCTTTGAAGTGTCTATTTCTAATCCTCCAATCTGAATGACAAAGAAGTTATTTGCAATTGTGAATCTTTAAAATGCAGATCTGAACTGATGCCTCTATGTTTTTGTAACTCATTAACACAAACTCTGCAAGTCAGCCTTTACTTAATGTGTTTGTTCCATTCCAAAGTGAAGCACTAGTGCTGTCTCTTAAGACGATTACTCTTGGTGAGCCAGTGTTTCCCCGTGCACATTCTGAGACCCAACAAAAATTACATTTTCAAAGACATCTGAAATAACATTTTCTTTATCTGCTACTACAAAGCGACAGCCACAACCCAGGATCCCTTATTGTTCATGTATTGTACAAGTCTGAAAATAGATGGCAATGGGATTTGCAGCTGGCAGAACGGCTCCAAAGCTGAGAAGAATTTTTCTACCAAATTTTACACAAAAGCAGAAACGGGGCTCTGGGCCCCGGATCCCACATGATCCAGCAGATGCTGTTTCCAGCTTCAGCAAGTTTTCATTCAGAAGCAACTGCCTCCATGTTCAATAGTGCCCCATGGATCACATACAAGAACCTGCCAGCCTGTATAAATGAGAGGCCCAATTAAGAATTACAGCAAAAGTACAGTAACACAACTTTTGTTTGCGAGAACTAAAAAACTGCAATATCACTATTTCCCCTGTTATCTCAAAGGGGTGCAAATGTATGGTTCATGATGGCCCTACATGAGAAGCATCAAGCAACAACTGTATCTCTTAATTCCCCAAAACGTATGTATTTTCTATTGTAACATTAATGCTCAAGTAAAAGCTACATGAGAAAACTCATCCGTGCATCTTCCCCGTGGCATCTACGAATTTGGAAAGTTACAAATATCTGGTTCAGGAATGGCTCAGAAAGAAAACGGATCCCCAGTTACTATTTCAGCTCCATTTGAGCCAGAGGGGTCTTTTTCGCTTCTGCTTTGGTACCTGAAACTGAGCGCAGTGGCCCGCGGGCCGCAGGCGCCCCGCAGCACGGCCAAATCCCACAACTGGCACCTGCTCAAACTGCCAAAACCAAAGGTGGCGGCGCCGACGTGGTTTCCTAGCCACCTGCGAGCCACGGCCTGCGGCTTTTCTCACAGGTAGCCTCCCCGTGACCAGAGACCTCCTCAGGCTGCTGCGGCGGCCCGGAGCCCTGCGGGGCCCTGCGGGAGGAGAAGGGGCCCGCGGCCTTCCCCCCCCGCCACCCGCGGCCCTCACCCCGCCGCTCCACCCCTCCTCTCCTGCCCGGGGGAGCCCGAAACTCCACACGCCTCCTTTTTGCTTTGCACAACAGCGTTATACAATAACAGCCGCTCGCTGGGCTGAGCCTCCCAGTTTCCCACGTCCCTTCCCTGCCCAGACCTACTTCTTCCATCCCTCCCTCCCTCCCTCGGGTTTCACCTCGCCCGCAGCCGGTCACAGGCCCGGCCTCCCATCAGCGGGTGCTCCCGGGCGGGAGGCGCCCACCGCCGCCCGCGCTGCCCGCCCCGGCCGGGGGCGGCG
>VUYV01000025.1:953962-1117463 GCA_008711295.1 Anarhynchus alexandrinus
CGCGGGCCTCGCCCTCTCCGCCGCGCCCCCGGCCCGCCGCCCCGGCAGCACCCCGGGCCCCGCCGAGCGCCCCGCGGTACCCCAGGGGTCCCCTCAGCACCCCACGGCTCTGAGGGGCCCCTCCGTGCCGGCGGCGCCCCGCAGCTGGGAGGGCCCTGCCGGCACCCCGTGGTGGCCCCCTCAGCACCCGGTGGCCCCCTCAGCCGCCCCCCTCGGTGCCCACAGCACCCCGGGGGCTCTCTCGGCCCCTCTCGGGCCCTGCCAGCCCTTGCTGCCCTACAGGCACAGGGCTCCCGGGCCTGCCCGGTGATGGTCCTGGCCGGTGGAGCGGGCTCAGCCCTGTGGGCCGGCTGTCCCCCGTGGCTGCCCGCCTTAGCGAGGCAAGTTGGGGTCTGGCGGCTCCCCGGCAGCAGTCCGAGCTGCCAGCGGACACGGCCCAGGCCTGCAGGCCGGAGCGCGGCGGGTGCCATGTATGTCAGGTTTTGTCACACATCTCTTGCTGTCTCAGCATTGCAATAATAACAGCTGATGTTTGTGTCTGCAGCGCAGTCTTTTCTCTGGAGATGGAGTCACGCCACAGTGACAGACTGGGGAAAGTCTCATGCTTCAAAGTGCCCATAAAAGAAGGAGCACCCCTGCGATGTGCACCCCCACGCACTGCTCCCCAGCCCAGGATGAACTCCTCTGGTGCCAGCACAGCTTTTTCACTTTCTCTTGAAAATCCTTCTGCAGGAGGAGGCCGAGGAATTGAAATAAGAAAAAGCTCCCCATTCCTAAGGCGAGACATTTCCCCGGTCTTGCCGTTTTGCCTGAAGTACTGATGCTTTTGCCTGACTGCGTCCCTGCCGGGTTTAATGCAGTGCACGTGGCTAATCCTGCACTGCGCCATACACCACCCTGGCTCCTTCACCCGCTAATAGCATCAGTCACGGACTTTTTGCTGCAGGTAAAGTGTGACCGCTGCTGTATTAAGAAGTGCTGTCACTCACCTACGGTCCATGTTAGATTACACTGCAGGAACAAAGTACCACTATTCTTGCCTTTTAAGTCTAAAAGCAGGGCAAGAGAAAGAGGGAAATGACAGCAATCTAAATACGTTATGCGCAACATACTGCTTTTGTAATTGATTCTGCAGCTTTCTTCCTCTTCCGCCTGCTGTCATCATCTCTGAACTTATAGATTCACATCTTTCCATTTTTCTTTTCACCCAGAAACCAGGCCCATACCTGGATAAAAAAAAAGAAATTCAGGTTGAAACAAGCAGAGAAAAACTACCGAAGAGTCAGAGCTGTTAATCAATGCCATAGTCTTTCAAAGCAAGAGATAATAATTCATCCCAGGAATATTCAAAACCAAACTGGAGGAATTCCGGGGATGAGATAACAAGGCACAATCCCTCAGAAGCCCCCAGGGAATAGATAAAAATACCTAATTGGTTTTTTTTGATCTCAGACATCTAAATTATCCAACCACATTGTGCAAGCATATTCAGCAGATTGCTAATTGATCAGCCACAGAATCCTGCTGCACTTTGCATTGTGCTCCAAAACTGAACAACCCACTGAAATTAATGAGACAATTCTCATCTCTCATGAGGTCAAACCAATTACATAGACATAGCCAGCGGGTACTATCTGTAGTGGAAAAAACAAAACAAAACAATGCCTATCAAGTTAGAGTTACACAACCAAGCGCTCGTCCAGGCTCCTGGCAAGGCCCCGGTATCATTAGCTATTATTAACTGTCTTGTGCAAAGGCATCAACTCTCTCAGGAGCCAAGAGAGTGCTGAAGTGGTTACAAAAGCACTTCACTTGTACGGTAGACGAATCTTGAGGTAGCTTTGAAGAGTCGTTCCTTTTGCAGGCTCGAGGCTCAAGAACATGGCCTCGCAAGAGCTCACATTGCGAAGATTTTGTTTGCAACTAAAAGGTCAAACTCTGAAGAAAGTAATGAGCTCAGAGCAGCGCCAGGACAGCTTTCCAATTGGGTCCAGCTCACTTACATCCTTGCCAAGGGAAGAAGAAGTTAATGCCCTGAGATAAGACCCTCGTCACAATGTTGTTTAATTACATAAGGCTTCTAGTGAGCCTGAGATAAGAACAGGAATTTGTCCGCAGTCCAGCTGGGTGCGGCTGCTTAGATCATGTTGTGTATTAGAATGGGAACTAAAAGCACGGGTTTATTCGAGGTGGTTGTCACATCATTAGAACTGGAATGACTAAACTGATACTGACAACTGATTTAAAAGTTAACTCTCTTTTTCATGTGAGCAATAAACTAACATTTTCCTGACAAGAGTAGCCCTAAAACTATCTATTGCTTCTCTTCAAATTGCATTAGGAAGATTAGTTGAGCCAAACTCCTACTCTGAAATCAGCAAGTAAATATTTTCAAAAGTCTTTTATCAATGAAGAAACTGAAGCAGAGGGATGAATTGACTCACCTAAGACTACAGAATAAGATCAGCTTCAGCTCTAAAATTAGCAAACAAATCCCTTCATTCCTAATTCTGTGTTCATAATTCTTCTTGCAAAAAAAAAAGGGTATTTTCCTCATTCCAGTTCACTTTCTTACAGATAAGTCAGATCATGGATGACTCTTATCTGGATTCCTAACTAATGCCTCACAGCAACAAAACTGGTTCTTCCGTCCTATAAAAAAAGTGGCCAAAAAGTGCTTTATTTGAATCATCTTCCTGGATATTTACTCCATAAATTCGTTGTTTCCTAGGTATTCCTAATTTCTAGATGATGTGCTATACTTTACTTTTAAATTCACATTAATTCAGTTTATATTAATCCTTGGTAATTTTGATTGTCTCCATTTTGTAATCTCTTCCTCTTTCCCAAAAACGCGTAACCTCGATCCTTTCCCATTCAGCATGGGTTTGGATAATATAACATCTTGTAACACTCATGTATTATTTCCTCTTGTGTTTTGTTTGTGATTCCTTACACGCGGCTGACTTTTATGTTAGCCTCTGGCTTGTGCTAGGGCTCTCGCACTGGGAATGTATTTTAAGTGCTGTGACTGGGTCATGAGCAGCGTTGTTTGCTAAAGGTAAAGCTGGGTACATACAGTCATCGTTTAGGTCAATTAGGTTTCGTTCATCAATTGGGAATGTGCAGTGACTGTTAAGGGAGGTGCAGCGCTTGTGCCCCTTCTGCTACTGAGGTGTGTTTGCTCCCAGTTGAAGCGTAGCTCTTAGTTTAGGATGTTGTGTAGCAGGGTACGCGCCGCGAGATTTTACCCCTGTGCATTTATTCACAGGATATGCTCGTAGCACCCGTGTCAGGGTGGGTTGGGGACCGAAGTGAGCGCATTGCTTTGCAGGGCGTGTTTACTTGATTATGTGTTGTATTCTGCTGGGTGTGTCGCCTGCCTGCATGAAGTATTAAACACAACTGCCGTTCAGGAAAAGGAAAAAACATTTGAGAGAATGAAGAGAAAAATGTTATAAAGCATTTAAAAATATAAATAACAGCATGGGCGGAAATCTTTCTGAAGGAACAGGATGCGCATGTAGGTGAAGAATTCAAATACAAGTGCTGTGCTAAGTATAATCAGTAATGAAAGCTCAGCCCTTCCTCTTAGGATTTTAGTAAGCTACATGTTGGCAGTACTTTCCAAATACCACAGAACAAAAAAGCAAGCTTTAAGTCTTGTTGCAGTGTAGGATGTGTTTACCATTATCATGTATGTTATGCTGTCTGTCTATTATTGTGAGACTGGACTTTAAATGGACAGTAATTAGTATCTACTCAACTTACTACATAAGATCCTTCTTTATTATCTGAGCTTTTTCCTTAAGAAGACATAACAACCACCTCTCTTCTTCCTGCTCAATATGCAGAAGAAATAATATGATTATCTGATAGATGGCGGGGCTGGGTACAGCTGCTGTGTGTATGACTGAGTATGGAGAAGGGGGTCTGTGCAGCCACGTGGACTCTTCCTTGTCCTGTGACGGTGGGCAAGCACATCGTTGGGCAATGCTAAGGGAAATCTACTGCTCTTAAAGTCCCTAGAAAATTTACCCTGTTTTTAATATGGTTTCTCTTTGTTTGCTTGTTGGCTTTACTTTTGGGTGCCAGGAATTTACTATGGGAAAGTCACAGTGAGCAGAACATTTTTGTATTTGGTTTCTTTTTTCACTGTGGAAATGAACTCCAGAAAGAATTTTCAGCTCCTGTCACAGGCTTACCTCATGCTTTCACAGCATCCCTATATTGGTTTGTGTTTAGTGTAGTTCAGGAGACTGCAAACACATAAAAGGTCATGGCCAAAGGGAGATGCGAGTTAACAGTTAACTAGAGTGAAGCCCTGTAATAGAGGACTTTGAACACTAAAGCAAAGGGCCACATCTCAAAGAGATCTGGGATTATCAGCGAAGAAGAGTTCAGGATTTTCACCTGGTTCTCAAAGGGAGAATGCTCTGTAGCAAGTTAAATGCCTAAATTCCCTGTATGCTGGAGAGGAATAGTTAGAATCCTAAGGACTTGATGCACCCTTAGTTGGTGCACCAAGTGGCGGGATGCTTACGTCATCAGGTAGGAAATACTTCAGAGAAGGGAACATCTGAGTATCTCACTGTGAAACTCTGATACAGGACCAAAAAGTGTTTGCTTATGGGTCTAAGTAACATATTTGGCATGAACACCTGAATCAGTCTTAGTGAAAATATGCCTGGGAGATGAGCCACCCCTTCTACTTTAAATACTCACCAAGCACTGAAGAGCACTGCCCTGGGAGGCGGTTCTGGACCTTTGAACAGGGAGTGCTGTGAGAAACTTCAGGGCGTTCAGGGGAAGGGAAGAAAACGTGCTCTGCCCAGCTTCTGAGAGCTGAGCCACGGTGGAACCAGGAGCGTAAAATTTCTTGTGTTAGAATAGGGTGCCTGGTTAGGGCTCTTAGCTGGGAAACAGTGGCCGTATTGGGACTGGGATACTGGTGAAGGGGTCCGTGACTTCCTGATGTTAAATACCTGTAAGCACATAAGCACTCCTGAGAGTTCCCTTCTGCTCTGTACTTTGAGTCCTACTCAGTCACAGCATGCCTAGGAAATTGGGTCCTTAAGACCTTACTGGCAAAACCCCCACCTGATTTCTGGATGGACGTAGGAAAGAAGTAGCTGAGACAATTCAGCCCACCCAGAGCAGTGGGGGCTGCTGGGCACAAAAAGGCGCCAGACCTTTTGGCGCCTGAAGAAGCTTTCACCAGAAACTGTAGGCACTTACAGCATCTGACGTCGCTGGGGAGGGGAGGCAGAGCTTTCCTGGGTTGCTCTCACGAGCACAGGCGCCAGCAGTCTGCAGAAGTTGCACTTTGGTGCCTGAGTGCTGTTTTGGATCTCTCCCAGAGACCTTGCACTAGCGTGCTCTCAGTAAGGAGCCGGTGCAAAAGCTTAGCAGGGGCTGGGGATGCCTGGTTTGCTGCATCAAGGATGACCTTCTCAGAATGGGTGGCTTCTTCCTAGGTATGAGCCGTGGAAGCCAGCTCGGGCATCCAAATGCAAGGTCAAGCTGTGATCCGGTCTCTGTCTAGCAGTAGGGAATGCTATCCTGTGGCCAGCAATACATGGAAATCAGCATTTTTCAACAGAATAAGTATGTGGGGATTCAATAGCACTGGGTCATCGCAAAGGCCCTCAGGCGGTAAACAAATTAGCCAAACCAAAACCTTGACAAGGAGGAATTTTTCAAAGAAGGCGCTGGAAGCTTTGTTGGAAGACTTGCCAACTCCTACTGCAGCACTCTGTGGGCAGCCAGTCATGCTACTGCAGCTTAGCAGGTTCTCACCCATCATTTGACCCGTTGGAACCAGCCGTGTGCGTGAGATGTTGAATAGCACTTCACCGCCTTACTTTTGGCATGCTCGTCTGTGCTGCCTTATCAGCTTTCTCAGTGGTTTCCTCTAGATATTGTGTAGCGTTCAGGGAGCTGAGTAAGCCCAGGGGGACATTTCAGACAAGAGATACATAGTCTTTTTTCATCTTTTTCATAGTAAGGATATGGATTTTTAATTGTTGCTTCTGTGATTTGCTAGCAGGCTGCCTCTTCTGCAAATGACACTTGTGTTTTCATCATTCTCACTTGGTCGCTTGGCAGTCCTGTGATGGCCAGCGGACTGGGGAGGCTTTCTCAGTGCTGAAGAATCTGTTGCAGAAGTCAGGGCGTGACTAGAGAAAATCTTTTATAAAGAGGTTTTATTAACCCTCTAACGAATGAAGCCGGAGGTCGTTGTCTCTGGCCTTGTGTTGGTTTCACCTGGTGCCCGTGGACTCAGCATTTCTGAAGTGTCATTGTTAGGGTATGATTTTTCAGTATCTGGCCTCTGATTTGGATGAGGGTTAGTTTTGGGTGGTCAGCTTCAGATGATTTGTGATTCGAGCTAGCATCTGTCCTTGTTGCTGACTTCAGCAATCTGCCATTTTGCCAAACAGAGACTCCAAACTGCTGATTATCTCAAAGCGTTGGCATATATGAGATGGAGATGGAAAGAGAGAGCGCTGTAAATACACAGAGCACGCAAAGAAGCGTGGAAAAATATGAAAGAATGAAGAGACAAACTGCTTGAGAGGTGAATATCCAACAGAAGGGAACAGGGAAGAAATGAGAGCAGATATGTGGGCAGACTTGTGCAGGAGCTTAGAGGTGAGGACAAGAAGTTTGAGCCTATAGCAGAAGCTAAGAGGAGATGTATCTGGGGAGCTGATTCATCAGAAACAAAGCTCAAGGGAAAGGTCCCTTTCAAATGATGGTGTGCATAATCACAAATCACTAAACCAAAGTGACTTGAACAAAGCAACACATAAACACTTACAGAAAACTCCCCCTGCCTTTAGAGGGAGCCAGGCCCAGCAGTCTCCAGACTTCGCCCTTGCCGAAGAAGACCCCTTTCACCCTGTCTCCTGTGAGGCCACTTCATGGTTTCTTGCCCAAGCTTCTCGCAGAAGAAAGAGCAAAATACTGCCTTCCTCATGCCGTGATGATAAGCCTGCAGTGGAGTTAGCCAGGGTTTATTTTAATTGGACTTTTTAACTTTTTTCCTGGCACTTTAAAGTTTATGAACGGAAAGGATCAGTCTGACTCAGAGACTGGGCTACTTCCAAACATTAATCTTAGCTGCCATATGTTAATGTAGTTTGGCTCTGCTGTATCCTATGGTGTAAAGTAAGATGTCTGTACCCTTTCATCTCTGGTGTCAGAGGCTACTAAAGGGAGTATGTCAGACATGGCAGATTGCGATCTCCTGACGTGCAATCTACAGGCATTTGATGAGATTCTATGAATAAGAAGGCCTAGAAAACATCCATATTCAGTTCTCCAAAAGTTCGTATTTTATCATTCTGCAACATCAGTTGCCAAAATTATAATGTCCAGGGCAATTCTTTGGCTTGTGCTGACTCCGAAATCTATATTCATGTTTTCGTTGTCACAGTATTGAGCCCAAGCTAACAAACCTTGGTCTATTAGGTTAGCTTCTACGGTACAATATTTAGCCCCTTCCCTTTTGGTTGGCTTTGTAGTATGGGTATAACAAACACACAAACAAAAATGACTATCCTGTTCATCATGTTTTTTCCAGCACTGAAACATGAGTCTCTCATCATTTGTGTTTCACTTTCTTCCATTCTCTCTCCCAAATGTTTCCATTCTACGGTAACTATTTTCAAATTTTATCCAGTCTTTGAGGGTGTACACTCAAAGTATTTGGTGTTTCCCTGCCCCTTCCTCATCTTCTTACTCACGCACTCTCTTCCCTGAAATCATCATGGGAACAACCTATGCAAAAAAAGAGAGAAGTTTCCAATTCTACTTATATCAATGGAACTTCCCTGCTGCCCTTTTTCCATAGCAGTGGATGTTTTTTGCTAACGACAATAGTGTGAACAGCGTCAGAAAGATGAAAACTTCATTACAAGGGCACTCGAAAAGGCTAACATTAGCCTAATGAAACTAATTTTCCTAGATCCCCTCTCAAGCCTATGTGCAAGGAAAGTTCTCCTCCAGAGGCAATTCAGAGCAGTAACCTCATTCCATGGAGAACATGGGGTATCCAGAGAGATTAACTCCTTAAACCTAAAACTTAAAAGCTTAAAAAGATTGAAAACCATTCTTGTCTTCAGGGAGTTACAGCAGACATTTACCTAGTCCCACTGTTGTAGATGTGTTGGCCTTTTGTGCTGACATGGAGAAGGATGTTCTCAATTGGGTAACCACTGGTTTATGGTACAGGACAACTTCCCTCAGTTCTCTTCCCAAATCTGCAGCCAGTTTTCTAAACAGTTCTGAGCAGGGGAGCCCTCTGGCCTTAGTTTTCTCCATGGGAAATTATGTAAGTCATTATGTTAATTAATATAAGATTTTTCTCCAGGAGGGCAGAGATCTGATGGACGGCTGACGGACATTCAACTCTAGCTAGCAAAGGCTTAAGGTTGGGATGTTGGCTTGTGATAATGTGGGTTAACAGTTAATGAATAGATCTCTTCCGCTGCACGAGAAATAAGACACACAACTTTCCCACACTGCAGGGAAATTTTATGTGCACATTTTACATTTTTCTATTTCCCCACTGCAGGCGCTGAAACAGCCAGCCCGACGTTTGAGAGCATATGACTGACGAACGGTACAGTACGTGGACTTGCCATCCAGAGACTCGTCAGAGTGACAAGTTAGAGCCGTAGAAGATGGAGATGAGTCATGACTGGAGCTTTATGTAAATGAGGAACCTCTTCTGTTGCATCCTGTTGTACCAATGAGGCCACGTAAAGTTCACGTCAGTGACGCTGTGTTCCCGTGTCCCCTCTGTCTTTGAGGCAGGGCAGGGGAATGGGGTAAGAGAGGCGTGGTTCCCCCAGAGAGGGCAATAGGTCAAAACTGGTAGTGAATCTGAATGTGAAACCCCTGGAACTGAAGACTCCTTCCCAGCAGCAACGCCTGGAGAAAGTTTGCTGTTGCCTCGTGCTGTCAGTTGCAAAAGTGATTGAGCCTCTTGCCACTGACTGTAAATTCTGAGGGGGAGCCAGATAAGGGGGAAGCAGTGAATTTAGGCGAAGCGTTCTCTCCCTGGGAATCAATCCGTTTTAGTAAGATTTATGGGTCATCTGTGACATAGCTAATAAGCTCATTTAGCTTATCCAAAACACGAGAAAAAGTCTTGCTGCTAAGTGGCATGCCCTCTCCTAATGGCCTCGAGTAGGCAGCGTACCCTAGGCGAGAGCAATGAGGAGGAGTGGAGGCGTGAAAAAGCAGTGCAGTTGAATTGTGTCTATCCAAAGCCACAGATAATATTATTCCAGGTGGAGGGCCAAATTCTCTGACTCACCCACACAAAAATCATGCTGAAGTTTACTGAAGACAATGGAATTAATCTAGTGTAAAACTAATATGAGAGAGAAGAATGCCAACCTCCAAAATGTTGACCTCCTTAGCTGTCTTATTTCTAGGGTGCAGTGATTCATGTGTAAGTATATTGCTAGCAGATATAGCATAGTCCGACTGCTGCAGATGACTGCAGAGAGCCAAAAGGGATGAAAAAGTCAACAAACTAGAAAGGATTTCTCTTGCATTTGATATGTTGTTTAGAATCAGAAGGCAGATTTAATTGACTCCAGTGGGAGTTTTGCTCGAATAAGGACTTAGGAGCTGAAATGAGAGATGAAAAAAAAATCTACCTTGCTAGCCCAGAGCTCACAGAAGAATCATAGAATCATAGAATCGCTGAGGTTGGAAGGGACCTTTAAGATCATCAAGTCCAACCATTAACCTACCCTGACAAAACCACTTCTAAACCATGTCCCTAAGTACCACATCTACCCTTTTTTTAAACACCTGCAGGGATGGCGAATCCACCCCCTCCCTGGGCAGCCTATTCCAATGTTTAAGAACCCTTTCAGTGAAAAAATGTTTCCTAATGCCCAATCTAAACCTCCCCTGACATAACTTGAACCCATTTCCTCTCTTCCTACCACTTGTCACCAGGGAGAAGAGGTCAGCCCCCACCTCTCTACAACCTCCTTTCAGGTAGTTGTAGAGGGTGATAAGGTCTCCCCTCAGCCTCCTCTTCTCCAGGCTAAACAACCCCAGTTTCCTCAGTTGTTCCTCATAAGATTTGTCCTCCAGACCCCTCACCAGCTTTATAGCCCTTCTCTGGACATGCTCCAACACCTCAATGTCCTTCTTGTAGTGAGGGGCCCAAAACTGAACACAGTACTCGAGGTGGGGTCTCACCAGTGCCGAGTACAGGGGGATGATCACTTTCCTAGTCCTGCTCACAATGACTATCTTTATTTACTCTCTGTAATTCTGGTCAGACAGATGCAAGTAACTTCCCTCATTTGAGGGAAGTTTCAGAGCCCATATCACTTTTTCTCAGTATTCAGCATGTTTCTTCTTATACATGATTCTGTTCTTTTATCTGTAGATATTATCTGACTGAAACGCTATACAAAATTTTTCTCATCCATTACAGTCATCCTAATTTGATAATGCTCAGTACATTTAGTTTTTGACCTTTGTCCCCTTTTTTTATTTTCTAATTGTTTCAGAATCTGTGACAACCAGTCCTACCTATTTTAACCCTGCTCTTGTTAGTATTGCAGCTACGGAATTAATGAGAAGTCTGCAGTAAACTTCCCAGGCAGGTGATGAATTGATTCAACTCTCATTTCTCACTGAGTTTAAAGGTCAGTCTTATGATGCTAAGAGTTCCTCCATGAGCTAGGTCCTTCATATATTTTTGCTCTTTTCATCGCTTGTTCTCCACTCTGTCCCACAATATAATGGCTGATAATTACGCTCTTTTCAATGGTGTATCTCTCGGTCCATTGAAGGTAGGACTTTTTTCTCAGCAGAAAGCTGACTCATAAGGTATGCTGCCTTCTATCCTTAGAAAAAGTGAGTCACTAATGGATTTTTCGTTATACATTCAAGTACCATAGACTGAAATTTTGTCCTACCCGTCTAGTCCTGAGGTAGTGTTTGGAAGTCTTTTTGATTTGGTATTTTAGTTATGTCTCAGTGAGGCTCTGTGAGATACAATAGATGCTGTACAAGGAGCTGTTTTGTATTATATGCTGTGAGTATTCCCATTAGCTTTGGTAGTGCCATGGTTTCACTCTTTGTGTTCCGTGTGCTTCCCTAGCTAAAAACCCACAAAACTTCCTTCACACCTGCATCGTGACATGTTCAGCATCTGTTTTCACCCAACACAAATAGTTTACAGTTGTTTTTCAGAGCTCTGTGCAAGCTGCGGAGGCTGGCTAACTAAAATAATATGAATCCCATTGGTACTTTTGCATTAATAGAAATATTCCTTTTGTTCGGGCAACGCTAATTTGGTGATCTTTGAGACACTCGGTGAGGATTCACCAGTTCTCACGATGGCCTGTGAGAGAAAGGTAAATGCTGTTATTTCTATTTTATAAACAAGAGAATTAAGGTTGGGGGAGATTAAGTTGTGACAGGGAGGCAATGGAAGCATTGCAGATGGAACCCAGGAGGCCTGTACGTTCTTTTTTTTCCATGCAACAATATTTTGTATCAAAGATTTTGCTGTATTTACAATCACTGCTATTTAACTTCAAGTGATGTCGATGTGAATGAGCATCTGGCAGAATCTGTGTAGAGTGGCAACATAGTCTGCAGTTCACAGGAGGGTACCAGCTTTCGCCTATCCATGTCATATTCTGTTAAACTAGCTTTGCAGGGTATTTTGAGGGGGGAGGTCTGAATCTCTCTGATACTGACAGGAGCTGTTATTTAAAACTGTATGATGAAGATGCAAAAGGGATGCTGTTAGGGTGGTTCCTTTGTTCTTCATTATACAAAAGTGGATATGCTGCAATGGCAAGTTTGTAAATCATAGCTAGTTCCGTTCTCACACCACCCAATAACCTTACAATCTCCCTGTCAACTTCCTGAAGACCTTGGGAAGCTATAATTTGTGATAAAAATGGGAGTTAAAATGTTACGTGTATATCAAAGCTGAAAATTTGCGGCTGGCTGACCTTTTCATTTTGAGCAAATGCACTCATTTCCTTTACATTGCTTACTGTTTCCCTCTGAAGCTTGGCATAATAGGAAATCCTCCATGATTGTTCTCCTTAATCAGCGGCTCCATTGTGCCGGCTTCTGTTCCTTTCAGCAGTGCAGAGGATCTCGCCATGCTCCTAATGGGGCATCGCTCTCTGTGCTGTCAAGCATCAGTGCCCCAGAAACTCAGACATTTCAGTTCAGCTGCCACGGATGAGAAAATACCACGAGCGGTGTGTGCTAAATTCAGTATGCTGTCGGAATAAGGAAACAGCCCCCTGATTTTCGGTTTAGAAAAAAAAAAAGAAAAAACAAGCACTCGCTGGATTTTACAGTGATATTTCCCAGTGTTTGTGATTAGTCTTAGATGAATAGTGAAAATGAAGAGTTCGTAAATTTAGATTTTGCTTCATTTCCATATGCGGGGTAATGAATGTCATTTGTTGTCATGTCGCTGCTAATATTTGCATAGTCATCTGACAGTTATAAAGAAGGCATACGAATCTTTAGGACAAATAGCTTCTCCAGAAATATATTCTGAATTGCCTACTAATTGTCACTAGCACATCATTTTTCATTTTCTGATTTATTTCTCTTTGTCATCCAGTCAAGGGACAGAAGTTCTACGTTGTGACTGCACTCCACAAACCCAGATGGTGTAGCATTTGTATACATGCCTCTTGCTAAAAATTAGGCAAGTATTTAGAAATAAAAGACATATTGGGGATAGCTTCAGAGAGTTTGTGAAATAAAAGAAAGGCTAAAGTTGCCAAAAAGATTATTTGTATTGGTAATCCCGACTTCGTAAAACATAACATAAACAAAAACATGGTGATGGGCCACTGCTCAGGAAGAGCTGATGGTTCACCAAGTCTTATCTTCTGCTTCCTGTTGCGGCACAGTGGTGTTGACATCATGTTCCTGCACATGCAATATGCAAAAAGCTCGGGGTTCGTAATCCAGTGTTGGCACGAATAAACATTTTTTGCTTGTTGCTATTGATTTTCTGCTGTTCTGCTTTTCTCCAATAAAGCTGATGTCTGCAGGGAGCCAGGTAGTCAGTCAGTCTCTGCAGACGTTTTGCAGTACATTCAGTTTTTTGCTTTCTTATCATACGGCTTTCAAGTGCAGCTTGCAATAAAAAAGATAGAGCAATGTCCAGAGGACTTTTGTCAGTGTGTAACCCATTCCTTATGCAGAAAGTTCCCAGAGAAGACTGAGGGGGCTTGTATGACAGTATGGTTAACAAAGATGGAGTAACAACCCCGGGATATGGCTTCGTGCATTTATACTGGAGTCAAATCTCTAGGGAAATGAGGTTAGAGGCGGCGATGATGATAATAATAAATAATACATGCTCCCCTTGGATCTTGGCTGACTATCAAGACAGACTTCCTGATGATGAGATGCATATGTCTGTCTCCAGTCTCTTCAAGGTATCTGCAAGGCACCATTTTTTGCAATTACAAAGGACTGCAGATGAGAACATGCACCATAAGAAGCAATCCAGGAGCATTTGTCCCAGACTTCTGTCTCTGATTTCCATAATCGCTCTCATCTCAACTTCTCAGACATTAGCAAGCCAAATCTCGGAACAGCTCTGTCAAGTGCTGACAGTGGTGGCGGTGGCAACCCAGAAGCCTGGAGGCTTTTACTTCTGCCCGTCATGCTGTGCCTTGTTTGCATGAGGATGAGACAAGAGGGGGAGAGGCCCCTGTCGCATCACGCTAGTAATGGATGGGGACACTGAATAGATCTTCTTTACTTTCGGTAGGGACTGGGACTCCGCAAGAGCATGTTACCGCAGGATTCTTCATGAAGACTGCAGAAAGCGCCTGCCCCAAACTGTGCACAACCATTCTCCGGCGAGGTGGCTTTCTGCCAATTGCCAAATGTAACATAAGCAAGGCCGCAGCGACGTTTGTGGCTTTTCTGTTGGCCGTGTTGCTGGCAACGCCACGCCGCTCCAGGTAGAAAAGAGGAAGGGCAGCCCTGGGCAGGGGGGGGAGCACTGGTTTGGTTGCAAAAAGGCTGTTTCACCCCAGACCGCTGCTCTCCTCTGCAGTCGTTCAGTTCCCACTGGCTCCGTGTCTCCCCAGGAAAATGGGATCAGCTGCTCTCCCCTTCCTCCCAGGCGCTATATATGGGCCATTCTGGTTTCTAAGAGAACCAAAAGCATCTCAGTGTGCTGTCACGTCTACAGGAATACCTTCTTCGCTGTTGCAGGGGACACCAAGTTTATTCCAGTAAGTCCTTAGACAAGATAAACAGACTTCGGCAATAGCAGGACAGACCTTCCCCTAACACATGGACCTAGAACACTGGTGTGTGAGAGCAAACAAAATTCAACACGTCAGGTCACTCAAGTATCACTCAAAAATATTTCTTCATCGACTAAAAAGCAAACGGAAGTTGGTATTTTCTCCAGTTTGGGAATAGAATATACTTCTGCTCACTCCTGCCGAATCATGTACTCATCTGAGGTTGGACTGAATGTTTGTTTTGGTTTATTCTTCACATATTTGATAACGAAGAAAAAAACGCTGCTTGGCCCATCCTCTCTGACTCTTGGGCTGATTTTCTGTTGCTGATTCTCACAATTTTATCATTGGTCTTGTGACATCGAGCTGTTCAGGTTTGGTCATAGGTGCATTTATCATTCTACATGACTTCTTTAAATAAGGTACAAATGAAAATAACCTTTGTTCAAGGTACTAATTATTGATTCTTTTTTTCATGAGCCGCTGTTAATCAGTGTTGTAAAATGGGATGACTTTTCATGGCGTTAATACTAAAGATTGATTCTAGATCCATTCCCCATGAATTGCTTTGTCCCAGCTACACTAAGAAACGAGCAGGACTTGCCCCTCCAGTCTCTCCTAGAGGAGAAGAAGGTTTCTCCAGCACACAGAGCACCAGCATGGCAGCATGCATGAAGCCTGGATCGGTAGATCACTCTCAAGTGAAATTTTAAAGGAGCTTTTTCACCTAATTCCTGTTGATAGCCCCCGAAAACCTTGACAGTTTCATCCTTAGACTGCATTGAACTGTCAAATAGAAACAGTAGATGACATCTTAGAAAGTCACAACGAAAGTGGCAGCTTCCCAAGCCTGTGAGATGCTCGGGGCTGTGACAGTGAGTGCTGCTTAGGTGGCCTGGGGCAGAGCCCTCTGTTCTGCCTTCAGGGGCATCTGAAGGAGGAAGGGGGAAGGAGTTCTCGTGGGCACCGCTAAGGTAGCCCTCTCCCGCAGTGGGACATTGCCTGGCAGGCAGAGCAGCTTTAGGACTCCACTGATACATCTGTCAGCTCATCTCTCTGTCTACCTGTGTTATAATGCTCTGGCACTGTAATTGCCACATAAACCATCAGGCATCACTTTTGCCAGAGGATTTTTTTTTCAGCCTTTGAAAACAAAGTTAAATATAACCATCCTTCTCCTACAGATGGAGAAACTGAGGCACAAAGAATCTGAAGGGCTTGTACAAGGTTATGTAGCAAGTCACAGGCAGTAAATCACCAGGTGTCCTGATTTCCTGCCACCCGTATGAATCCCTAGAACTCACTATCTCCTGTAATAAAGCTTAGCTCAGAGTCTTATTTTGAGATTTAATTAATACGCAAAGTGCTTTGATCCCCTTTGATGAACGATTCTATGTAATTTGCTATCATGTAATACCTCTAATTGTTATGCAGCAGTAAAGTGAAATACGGATAACTCATTTGCTATTTTTAGGGAAAGAACCGAGTATTTTACTCCAGCAGGTTTAGGTTACAGTCATTTGCAAAAGAAGAGCTGTGAGATTGCTGCTGCTGTTGAAACATTTAGAAAGTGAGGATTAGCAAACATACAGTATGTTCTGGGATACTGGCTTTGTAGGGGTGAGTTCCCCCAAGAGGATGACTAACAGCAGGATGTGGGACATAATTTGCATGTTCTCTGACTCTGCTGCAATCATTTGTGTATTGGATACTTGAATTATACATTACACAGAAGGTCGCCCACTTGCCAAGCTGACAGCCCTGCTGAAGGGTGCATAGCCCTGGACGGGGGCTGAGGGCTGATGTTATTTCAAGAAATGGTTAGTGTTGGGTTCAAAAAGAAATAGCTCTGTGTATGAGAGGACTTGGAATTTGTCACTGAATACTTTGGGGGTTTATTTACTCATTCTGCACCACTCTCCCGCTAGCTCTGACTTTCAGGTTTTTTGCATCTGCTTCTGTTCTTTTCCTGTGGTGAATTCGCTGCTGTTGATAGGTGCCACAAATCATCCCTACGCGCTCGAGTGCTCTCTCTGTACAGGAGGTTCAGCGTGGGCAGTGGCAGTTTTCCCCTGCTCTGCCTGCTAAGGCTGCCTCTGGTTTTTCTTAGGGACACAGAATTCCCTGCTCTCTTTGCAGCCTACTTGAGCCAGGTTTCTTCACTGACAGAAAGACACCAGCAGGTGCTTTTTCTACTATCCTGCTCAGAAAAAAAAGACTAATAAAGACCCACAAACTCATTTTTGTAGATCACCTGTCTGGGAGGAAAAAACTGAACAGTATCTCCCATAGCAGCTGGCCTCTCTGAGAAATCGTCTTCCACTTATTAAAGTTTCAATGAGAGAAATACTGATCACGTATTTCTCCCTTGAAACATTTTTTCTGTCAGTACTGACCGTAAAAAACAAATGAAAAAAAAAGGAAATGATTCAAAACTAACTGACAGAGTGCACTCATCTAATCATCTGATTAGCTCTCTTGCTGATTGTCACACTACCTTGCCGTACCCTGGCTTAAAAGTCAAGGTCTTTGGGCAATGACCGTGTTTTACTGGCTCATGTGTTTGTACGGGTCCCTGGCGATACCCTAACTCAGGCAAAAATGCCATCGACAGGTGACGCTTTGTGAGCTGCCCACAGTCTGCAGCCTCTGAAAGTTGCTGGTTTATTGGAGAAGGTTTCTGAGCCATCAGGTCACAGTCGGGGTGTCTGGGCTTCTGTGGGTCTGCTGCCAGTGGTGGACAGGACACAATGCAGGCAGCAAAGCCAGAGATGGGGGTCAGGCTCTGCTGGCGCTGGGTGCTCAGGCGCCCTCCCGAATTCTCTTTCCCAACCAGGAATGTTGGCTTTAGTAACAAGTTCCAGTAAGCTGAACTCATTCCTGTTGCTTTCTTCTGCTTAGGATTGGTTACCGCTGGAAGACCAATGACAGTGGGAACCATTTTATCAAATGCATTCTTCCAAAACCTGTTTTTCAGTTGGGGTCCACAGAAAAGACATGAACAATTTTCTTCAGTATTTCCACTGAGACCTCAAATCTTTTAGTTAAGAATTGTTCATTAGACCACATCCACATTTCCTTTTCATGGTTGCCTGGGAAGATTTTCCTTTGATTTCCACCCTAGCAGGAAGTCAGCAGTTAGGAAACTCATAGCAGCTACTGTTGTCTTGGATGTGCCCACTCTGAGCTTCTACAGAGAGGAGGAATTGCGATCAAACCCCAAAATGTGTATTGCTGCTGTTCACAGCTTAGGGAGCTGCAGGTTTGATTGGGCTTTTCCAGCTCCATTGCCTATATTCAAGCACCTCGATTCCATGTGCATTCAGCACAGAGGCATGAGGGGGAGAGAGGAGGGCGAGGAGTGGACCTGGAGTCCACCTCCACTTGCTTGGCAGACCGTGGACACGTTTCTTCAGTGAGCTGCGTGCCCTCAATAGCAGAGCTAAGCCAGCAGTGAGGAACATGCACAGGACCTTCAAATGGGTGCAGTCAAGGCAACTTTTCTCTGCTTGTACTTCTTGCATTATTATTGTGGTTCACAGTGCCTCTACCATCTATCCCTGAGCCATTAGGTTCAGAGATGCCAGGTGCCACCTTTACCCTAACAGGGAGAAGACAGACTCGGTTTCAAAGCCTGAATTGAAGCTGAAACCCCTAAGTGCCAATCAGAATCTTTGAACCTTTCCTTATGGAACGACATTTTTCTCTCCCTGTACTCTGGACAGAGCTGGAGACCACTGGCTGACCACCAGGGCTTGTAACATAAAATGTGTTATGACGGGTCATGCTAGATCTGCTTTTCTTATTTAAGTCCCAAATGCCTCCAAGGCTGGTGTATTTCTGGGTAGATGACCATGTGCCTGGTAAGCAATGCCAGCAGAGATCAGAACCTCTCATCTCCACTCAGAGTTACTGCGACGAGGATCTGTTCATGTAGTTGCCTGCTCTCCTTCTCACTGAGCCAGACTCCTGCCTGGTGTAAATCAACGTTTTTCCATTGACTCTAATCCACTAGTCCCAAATAGATTCACCAGGAAGGCTACAAGCACCCCACTGCCAACCTTCCCCAGGTGCACTGCTTGGCACGGCATGTGCTGCTGGTCTGCTGCTGGGGAAGTGGCTCTGTGGTCCCCACAGTCCCACGGTGGCTCTGTACAGTATTCTGATGGACTCCAGGAGAGCTGCGCATATTTATACCAGGCAAGAGACTGTCCCACAGTGGTAATTCAGATATTTTGTCACTGACACTTTATAAACAAAAGTCATCAGTTTCAGCATAATGTGCCATCCTCCTATTTCTAAGTAAAAGAGACATCACGAAGTCCTCGGAGGGAAAGGGTGTGAGTAATAGCAATGGCACAGAGCCTGCAACCCAACCAGCATGCCAAACAATATTCCAAGAAAATATTTCTAAGTTACAGAAATTGCGTAAGAGTGATTATTATTTTTAAAGTACAGAAAACCAAGTCCAGTTTCTAAAAAAGCAAACACATATTTTTAGCCTTGCTGGTCTCTTGGTCTTACACTAATGGGAACCATCTGCACTGGGACGGGCTGACGTTCCTGGTAAATAACCTTTCGCTGCAACATTCCAGATGTTTCAAAGGCTTCTTTGGGAAGAAGCGTTTGTCTCCCTGCCTGTCACTCTCCCTTTCTGCCTTTCCTGTCCATGTTTACTTCAGGAATATACATTCTTTTATTAAAAAGCTTTTGTTAAAAATAGCTTGTCAGGATTTTGGCTAATCGTCATTATGATTCTTGCATGCCAGCGGAGAATGAAAGCTTTCATTCCTTAGTGCTGAAAGACTCAATTGGAGATTTGAGAAGGAAGCTAGAAGATTTAGACTGAAAAACAACAAAAAATTAGTTGGAGATGGATTTCTACCTCATTTTGGTCCGTCTGAGGATTCGAGCTATTGAACAGACTCGTTTCTTTTGGTATTGAGAGTTTTTAATATGAGAAACTTGTACAGAATATACAGATGTACTTTATAGGAACAAGATACTTCACTACAAAGCCTTTGCAACTCATCACGTAAAAGTGTCCTGCGGTTTGCTTTGCTGCCTCTGCTGTGCTATATCCTGGTGGTGACTGCCTTTCCTATGCGAAGGAAAACATCCCCGGACACATGGGTCCCTTTTTTGTCCCGGCTCAGCTAAGCTGAGCCAGAATGGTGGAAGGAAAATAAGGGGATTTTAAACCATCCTTTAACCTGTCTGCTATCTCCAGCTAGAGTCTGCCTGAAATCTGATGTGTTACAGCTTCATTAATGCTGTAACTTGGGCTCAGGTACAATTAGGTAAGAAAAGCCATGCTTCCAGTGTCAAACCTCCTACTCAGGTCTCCAGCGTGAAGCCTGTACCATCACCTAACGCTATTCTGCTCAGAAGTGAGGAACCCTTTGACCTGTACTCTCCAGTGGGTAATTCCTTTGTTTTAAAAACTTCATGTCACTGCTGAAGCGTAAAAGCTCTAAAAGGTAAAGGAGAGTCTGTCATTTGGTTTCTGAAGGATTTGGGGCGGTAAGGCTCCACAGTGCTCTGCTGTGGCTGAGGCACTGCCATCACAACTGCAGCAAACTCCAGTTCTCTGAGGGTTCTGCAGGCTGGGACATGCGGCAGAGCTGAGCGAGAACAGGGTTTTTAGAAAGCTGTCCCTTTGTTCTTTTGTTACCCGTTATCAAATTTGTTTCATAACAAAGGCTTCCTGAGCTTGGGGGTTTTGTGTGTGTTAATACTGGTAATACGATTTAAATATTCTGATGATTCATTTTCAGTCCAGAGAGCTGAATCAGCCATGTAGAACATAACTTGCTTCTCCCAAACCGCTACCTTTTCCATCCTTTCTCGTCATTTCTATAAGAGCATGAATCATGCTCCTCTTGTATTTACCGTTTGAGAATGTGCCCGATTCTTCTAGCTAATTTCACTTCTTGTTCCTCTTTTTCAAGAAAAAAAAAAAAAATAGAGCGCTGAGGAAAGCAAAGTGATTGCTGATTGATGTGACATACTCCACTGGTGGACCTGGCATGTGAACTAAACCTGAACCGGACAGACAGGAAAAAGAGAGGAAAAAAGACCTTGAATTATTAAATTGATCAGAGCCCAAACTGCGAAATCAGCCCCTTGCTCACATTTCACATGTTTTCGAAATTCTGGGTGTTCAAGTGAGGGGTTGTGTTCAAATATAACTCCAATATAATGATCTTAATTTTTGCTTGTTTAAAAGAAGCCACTTATTTTATTTAGTTATTCAATTCTCATTTGTTTTCCCTGAAGCCTGTTTATGGTTGTGACTGTCTCAACCAATTAACTGGGGGGTGGGGTTAGTTATTGATTTACCTCATTACATGTGAGACCTTTCTGTACTCAGAGATGGTCATAAGATATATAAAAACATAAGGAAATCTTTATGGCAGGCCTTGGGAAAACACCTGGACTCTTGTCCCCACTTTCCGTCTGAGAAACGGTGCTTCTCAGCATAACCTTGCGGTAATTAGGCCAGTTTTAAAATCAGAGAGCATCTCTGTCTTCCCTCTATCGCTGCCAGTGCAGCCCCTCACCAGACCCCGTGCTCCCCGGCTGCTGCCCCGGCTTGGGGCTCGGCAAAGTCCCCGTCCACACGAAGCTGTCACCATCGTGGGGCTCTCTGGCTGCTCGTGCCATCCAGGAGCTGCCACGCTCGAAGGAAAGTCTCCCCCAACTTTCAACCCCTTCCATGTTAGGGCTCCCCTCAGCCTGCTGCTTTTATGGGATGCCTTCTGCCTTTATTGGGAAGGGAGTTTTTTTACACCACAGCAGCTGTAAAAAAATACTCTCTAAGAAGCGTATTCATGCGAGCGTCCCTTTGGCTGGGCCTCTATCTAAACAGAGCTCAGCATTTTGTGCAGCGGCCGAGGTGAAATCACAGCTTGCGACGGGCTCCAAGAGCCGCAGTGTCTGGCCACGCGTGTGGCCACCCCCGGGAGAAATGTCCCATGTTTGGGCAAATTCGTTTGAGCCAAGGCTGCTGTATGACTTCACTCCTCATTCATCCCCATCAAGAAACAGTTTGTCCGGAGTTTCGGAGAAGGACAGCACAAACGCTCGCTAGACTCACCTGAAGGTTTTAGAGCAAGGCAATGAGATCAGCTCAACGCTGAGTTTTATCAAGTCAAATGGGGCACGAGCAACGTGGGCAAGTCATGGGTGGCTGTGACAAGGCAATTCACAGGCAAAGAAATGGGTCGTTAGATCCCTCTCCTGGATATCATGCCCTGTCCCACTCGAGGTGACACTCAGAGGACGCTACACTGTGAGTCACTCTGCCCCGTATGTTCTCATATACTTCTGAAAACAACACTGTGGGCCAAAGTTTGGCTTTTTCCACAGCCTAAAGGTTTTCATATTCAGAACAGTCAAGTGTTATTCTCTCCTATGACTAATACTGTGTTTTCACTAACCGCTATTACACACAAACATCACCTCACTCTATCACATGAGAGAATCATGTCATATTGCAAATATTTTAACAAACTGCATAGCAGAAAATGAATAAGCAGTTCTGTATTTACCGATATGGGGGTATTTTTGAACAGTTACAAATTAAATACAGAGTTTGGGTATGAACACCTCACTAAGAAAGCACAGAAAAAGGCACATGAATAACAAAGGGACTCAGATGGAGCATGTGCAATGTAATATCCACTGGAATTTCTTTGTGCTTTGCTTCCCTGATAAGTTTCTTTATTTTTTTACATCCTCTTACAAAGTGTCACTCTTGGGTCTCCACACTGGGTTACTCCATAGTCCAAGAATGAGGGAATCGGGGCTTTTGATCACAGAAACGTCACGTTATTTCAGACAGTTTACTTTGCTTTTGCTGTTACATCCTCCCCTTCTGTCCCCTCAGCAAATAACCCCTTTCAACACCATTAGATGGTGAGACAAATTTAGACCCGGAGGATGGTGGAAATGGTGTGGATGAGCGGCGTGAGGACACACCTGACTTCTGGGTCCTTGATTCCTGCACTTAGCACAGGGCTTCGGGAGGAGGCAGAAGTACCTTTCCATCACCTCTGCAGCTTTCAGCCCTGACAGTCCTCAATTATTCCAAGCTGCCTACATCCACCCAAAGCTATTCTTGAGTTGGGAGCAGTTAGCATGCGCGGGGACTCTGAGCACGAGACTCTTTCCCAGACAGGGTCTTTGCGCTGGGGAAATCCCACGGTAGCTGGTTGCACTGGCTTTACAGACCCTCGCACCCACGAGCCGGCGGGAAAAGATGTAGCTATAGCTAATGGAGAACAGGTTTGTGCTCCCTCCAGGACAGGTAGCAAGATGCCAGAACTCCAGCTGTATCCCCCCCAGCTCCGCTCCATCCTAATGGGCACAAGCCAGAGTAATCCCAGGCTCAAAATCAGCCCCTCTGCCCTTCTGTTGGTTACTGCGTGCCACGCACATTTATGAAGCCTTCATCTCCCTGGAAAGATACCATAGATAAGAAGAACAGAAGAACAACCAGCAAATGGCAGGGCCTCAGCAGCTCTTATCTCAGTCTTTATGAGAGTGGCTGGTTCGGGCAATGCGAAGCTCATACATAGTCACCGCACCCACAAAACACTGGCATCACATGACTAGCAATAAACCCGGCTCTCATATTTCTGGATGGGAGAGCACGCCTCTCCCTGCTTCTTGGTGCGAGGTACGTCATTTGTTTTCTATTCAAATTCACCCTCCTCCCACGGGAGCCTTGCCTTACCATACTAGCCATTAGAGGATGTTGTTGAGAAAATACACATTCAAGCAGTAGGAAGAATAATTTCCCACAAGTATATTTTATTATATATCTAATACTTTTCAGCTTGAAATATGAGAACTTTACAAATACAGCGATTTTATTGAATAAATACCCATATGCCTAGTGCATGGCATGATTCAGAGCAGATTAATAGAGGCAATTAAACGTAAGATTAAATTGCCTAAACCATTTGCCCTACTAAGCTGATCCCAGTGCTGTGAACTGTATCAGTGCCACTAATTCCCAGAGATTTTCCTTTGGAGGCAGGTATTTAATGATTTTGAATATCAAATCCATGGTATCCCAGACTGGCTGTCTAATGCCTGTAATCATGTTAAAACGTAGCACTAAGCAACTTGCCCGAGGCAGCTCGGTGAGTCACTGGAAGAGAAAGCAGAACTCCTGACTTGCATTAGCTGCTCAAGCAGACATGGAGCCACTTGCAAAATTACAGCGGGGGGGACCGTCCACGCTGCAGACTTCTCAAATGTCTTGGGTTTCAGGCCGTGAGATGCCATATGTCGGGCCCTGTGACAGGCACACACACATGTACGGGGTCATATGGTGCCAGGCGCGCTGTCCGGGCGCCTCGGGTGGTGTAACTGAGCCGCAGATGCAGAGCTGACGGCAAGCCCCCAGCTGCAGCGCGGGGCTGGCTCCGGGGGCTATCACATTTTGGGGCTGGCAGCGCGTGGCGTGCTGCCCGCGGCATCACGAAGCGACAGGGAGCTTGTGGCTCTGCATCAAAAATACAGCAGAGAAAGGCTGACGGTGAGGCGCCGGGAGTCCGGGGAGTGACCATTATGGTCCACGCGTGTGCAGGAAAGGTACCCACTGCTGCCAGCGCCTGCTGTCCCCCCACCTCTGCCCACAGCCCGGGAGCAGGAGGCAGCGAACAGTCCAGGACAGGCAGTGAGCTGAGATATCCCTAGGCAGGGCTGGGAGAAAGGGGCTTTCCTTATTCCTCTGTATATATACACCTCTGTATCCAGGATGTGTCCTCGGTTGAAATAACCGAGCCGCTATACCATTTTCCACTCAGCAAGAAATAGCTACACATCAGACGTGGCACGCAGAAATAAGGCCATTCCAGGCTTTCCAGCCTGTCCCTGCAGGAGTGAGACCCCAGCCCAGAGCTGGCTTCCATGCTGTCTGCGCTGACCCTTCTGTCTCCTCATTCCCCGGCTTCATCACCTCCAACGTGAAAAATCTGAGGCTGTCTGAGCTCAGCCAAACCCTTGCAAAAGGGTTAAATCTCAGGATTTAAATGCATAAAAAGTAATGTTTTCATTGTAGTATGACTCATAAGTAATTCTATATTGTTCATATTCTGTTTATTGTAACCTTTCATTGCTGAATCCTTTTTTTGTCTCCTTCCTTCCTTTCTCTTTCTCTCTTTCTTTCTCTTTCCTTTTCTTTTTTCTTTCTTCCTTTCTTTCTTTCTTTCCTTCTTTCTCTTTCCTTCTTTCCTTCTTTCTCTTTCTCTCTCTTCCCCCTCTTTCCTTTCTTTTTCCTTCTGTTTCTTGTGAATCTGTGTTTCTGTAAAATCTGTCCAAATATTTACAAAAGGAAACGCTGGGTTGTGAAACTGAATTCGGAGAAAATGTTACACATGCCGAAGAAATGCATCCAGCAAGGTTTCCAAGTGTTCCCACATGCATTTTTGTTCTCTGTCTCAAGTGTTGAGGCTTGATCCTTCATATCTTTATTCAGGCAAAACTTGCACGGAGGGCAGTGAGACTCAGGCTCAGGTCGGGTCCAATGGTGCTGTAATTTTGGCTTTGCTGGAACGGTTCAGGACTGATTTTGGCCATGAGTGACTAGTTAAAAAGCCTGAATAACCAGTATTACTGGGTAACCGGTTTGTGCAATGGGCCACTTCCAGGCCAGGGGTTATCTATACTTGTCACCAAGTTGCTAACAAATTGGCATTGGTGTCAGTCAATACAGAAGCTGTCTGCAGCCCTCTATTACCCTTCAAGATAAACATCAACCAAGTTGTACTGGGAGACCCGCAGCCTCTGGGAGAAGCCAGCCAGGTCTCTCTGGTCCCACTGAGACAAAGACAACATGCTCAGCTGTGACATGATGAAATTGCCATGAAGTCATTTTCCCAAGAAGTCGCTAGTGCCATGTGTGAGGGTTCACACTCATGGGGTTCTCATGTCATTATGGACCTGTACATATTTTGGCAGAGCAACATGGGAACTGTTAAAGCCCAGGGGACAAAGGGGGCCAAATGCCGGCAGTGGGTCCCATCTGCTCAAATCAAAGCATCACCTCCCACCCCCACACTTCATGCTCCTGTTTCTATTATTACCCTTACAATGACATTGTGGCCCCAAGTGCAAACACGGATTGTTTTGGAGGAAGGGGTTAATTTTGTATTTCCTGGCTTTTGTTAAGGCAGGAAATCTAACCCTTAAGAAAGTCATTCAGGTCCGAGTGAGCTCCTAAAAGCCACTTCTGCCCTGTTTTGTATTTTCCTTTCTTTCATTCTTATGGCAGGTTTATTTAAGAAAAGAAAACAAAAATAGAGTAAAGCAAGGAAATAGCTAGTCCAGGATTACAAGTGATTAAGTACACACTGCCACATGTGATGAATTTTTTTCTTCCTGATTTGCACTGGGTGTAAACAAGACCAGATTCAAAAGTCTCATAATTACATAAGTCCATTGAAGAGCAATTATCATTGTTGTGGAGGCAAATTCCCTTTGCGCAAAGGTCTCAGCTGGATGTCTTCTCTGCACTGTCTCAGAGGAGCCAAGGTATCTGGTCCATGGTGTCCGGCCCATATTTCATATTTGTATGATGCTGGTTAACATCACGACTGGAAAGGTGGTTGTCATTGAGAGCACATCCTCACTTCCCTGTGCAGGTGTCAGACATGGCAATTTCTTTAAGCTTGGCAAAAATTGAGGCTGCCAAACTGGAGGGGAAAAAAAATCTCAGTCTTTTAGCTTTGTTTTCCTTGTGGGACACTGAGAAGAGTTTGGGACAACACGAGAAAAGACTGTCAGCGGTGCAGGGATACTTGCGTCTGCGAGCCAGGGCTGGCTGTTCCCACGAGCGAGGCAGTAGGGGCACAGCACCATTAAAAATGCTGCTTTCCATTAAAGCATTCAAGTGAAGTCTCCCAACCTGCGCTCCTGCTCCTGGAATGCACAAGGCTTTGGGCTGGTTGGAGGAGCTCAACATCCCAATCAAGTCCTCTGGGAGGATGTTCCCAGCTCCTAACCCTGCAGGGGTTCTTGGCTGCAGGTGAGCAGAGTCCCCTCCTGTGCTCCTGCCCCTTGATGCCTTAAGTTGCTCCCACATCACACTCCAAAGGAGTAAAGTGAGGTGACTCCTGGGTATAAACTTAGAGATCTGAAGTCCATATCAATAGGATGATATTTTCTCTAGGAAAAGGTGATAAATAAAGTCCTGTCTTGTGGCCATCTGCTCCACTGGTTTCTACAGCAAAAACCTGGCAAGCAATCGCTCATTGGTAATTCCTGCTCTTCAGCTCCTTAGAAAAATCTGGGTAGGTTGGTGTTTGACAAATGACATCCAAGGTCACCAGAGCTTGGCTATGGCATAGCGTAGCAGCGATACCACATCTCGCGAGGAGCTGGCTTGGAGCACATCAGTGGAGGACATGCGGGTCTGCTGCCACCTGTGGCATGGCCCATGCTTCCTGCTCACCTCCCATGCGCTCACGATGCGGAGGGACGTGTGTCACCCACCCGACTGCCAGGCCCTGTGATTCACGCCCAGCGATGTGCTGTGGATGGCTGCGGGGTCCCAGTAACGGAGTGGGTGATGGTGTGGTGGAGCGGAGTCATTTCCCAGCACTGAAGTATATGAGCATTCCTCTCGCAATCTGTTTCCAGCCCACTGTTAAAAGAACAACAACAAATAAATGGAATGAAAAGTGCAATCCCATGTTTATTTTTAAGGGAAGTGTTGAAAAAACAGATTCGCTTTGAGGCTGCAGTTCTGGCAAAAAACCCCACTGCTCAGCAGAGCGGAGACAATCCTGCGATAAGCGGGTGAGCTGGAGCTGGCACTCACCTGCCTGTGCCCTTCCCCATGTCCCCTCCTCCCGGCCACCCGTGAGAGCCTGGAAAGCCCTGGAACCAGTTACAGAGCCTGGCTGGGGTTAGAAGAAGGTTTGAGGTGGTTAAAGGCCAGGGGACATCGGTGGCGGAGAAGCTGGAAATTCGGAGGACTGATGGTTGGCAGCCCGCGGGGCTGGTGGGGCAGGAGGGTGGGAGAGGAGCCCCAGGGCGAAGGGTGGATGGAGAGGTCTCCTCCGAAAAGAGCCGCTGAAGAAGGGAAAACAGAAAACTGCTGAAAGGAGTGAGGAAGGAGTAGCGCAGCTGGGGGCGGCCGCGGCGGGAGGAAGAGGAATCGGTGGGAAAGGGCTGGGGAAAAGGGCCAAAACGGGAAGAGGTGCTGGGGGGCAGCGGTGGCCGGGAGGCAGCAGGGCCGGGGAGGCATGGCGGGGAGGCATGGCGGGGAGGCAGGGGAAGTGGAAGCAGCGCTGACGGGAAGCACTGAGTAAGAAACACCCGAGCGTCTTGGTGGAAGCCGGTTGCCCACGGGGAAAAGAAAACTTTTGGGAAGCGCTGATGCACTACCGAGGAGGGGAAAAAAGAGAGCTCCCAGTACTGCACTGCCGGTTACTGGGCAGCCCCAGCTTCTGGGGGTGTTCTCAGTGGGGAAAACGAACTTTGCATGGGCTGCAGGTCTGCTACGTTTTTTCCTTACACATAAAACATGATGGGAACGGCTCTCAAATATGTGTTTACATTATAAATATATATACAAATATATGCATACACATATATATTTATGTGTAGATATGTCTGTACATGTATATATGCCTATGCATGAATACAAATATATGTATACGTGTGCTCATCTCTTTATATGTATATTTTAGGAGATCGTGCCTGCGTGCACCCACGGCTCCACATCCCCCCACAGCGCTGCTCCAGTCGCTTCCCACCCCCAGCAGTGCTCTGATTCCTGTGGGAAAGGGGGGAGCGGCCCACGCTGGGGAGGGGGGACACACAGAGGCTGCCCCAGTCCCAGCCAAGCCCCGAGCTGTGGGGCAGGGGACAGGGGATGGCCAGCAGCGAGGTGGCCCAGACCCACGGCACCTTTGCAGGCACATGTCTGGGTGTGTGTTTGGGGGGGTGTACATATATTCGTAGATGTGTGTGCATCCATCTATATGTGCGTACCTGTCTGTGTAAGTCTGTGCATGTATATATGTGTGGATATGTACGTATAGAAGTATGTGCATGTATGAACGTGTATGCACATGTATAGGTATGTTTATGTGTGTATTTATATATGTATGAATGTGTATGTATGTATATGTGTGTATCTATATATGTATGTACGTGTATGTATGTATATGTGTCTCTGTAGGCAAGTGTGTGTATGTATCTATACACATAAACCTGTACATGTTTATGTGTATGTGTGTATATATATGTGCTTGTGTAGGTAACTGCTTGTGTGTGCATGTGTATGTCTGTTTATATATGTGTATATATGTTTATGTGTGTGTGTGTATAGTACCCCTGTGTGTGTACGAGTATGTGGATGCCCATGTGTGTGCGTGTGGGACTCGCGTGTGTATGTACGTATGTATGTATGTATGTATGTATGTATACGGAGCTGTATGTCCCCCTCTCTGCACGGGCGCGCGCCGCCGGCCCCGCGGCGCATGACGTCATGCCGGCGGGGCCGGGCGCGCCCCGTGCTGGCGCGCCGCCAGGTGACGTCTTCGCGGGCGCCCCACGTGACGCCGGCCCCATTGAGAAAACGCCGTCCCGGCAGCGCGGCCCTATATAAGGGCGGGCGCGGGCGTGCGGGGCCGGACTGGGTCGTGCGGTGCTGCGCTTCCGCGGGACACCGGCACCTCCGACACCGACCGCGCCGCCCTCCTCCTTCTCCTCTGCTTATTCTTCCTCCTTCCCTCGGCCGGAGCCGCCATGGTGAACCTGCGGGTGTGCGCGCTGGAGTGCGAGGCGCTGCGGGGGCTGCTGCAGGAGCGCGCCGCGCAGTGCCTCGTCCTCGACTGCCGCTCCTTCTTCTCCTTCAACGCCGCGCACATCCGCGGCTCCTGCAACGTCCGCCTCAGCACCATCGTCCGCCGCCGCGCCAAGGGCGCCCTGGCCCTGGAGCACGTCGTCCCCAACGAGGAGCTCCGCGCCCGCCTGCGCCAGGGGCTGGTCCACACCGTGGTGCTGCTGGACGAGCGCAGCGCCGACCTGGAGCTGCCCAAGCGCGACAGCACGCTGCTGCTGGCCCTCGGCACCCTCTGCAGGGAAGCCCGCGGCGCCCGCATCTGCTTCCTCAAGGGTGAGTGGCCCCGGCGCCGCCGAAGGGGAAGGGGAAGGGGGGGTGGCGCAGCCGGCCCGGCAGTAGCCCCCCGCGGGGCTCCGCTCGCCACCCGGCCGCGCCGCGCTCACCCGGCGCCTCTCTCTCTTTCTCAGGAGGTTACGAAGCTTTCTCGTCCGCCTGCTCCGAGCTCTGCACCAAGCCGGCCGCCCCCACCGGCCTCAGCCTGCCCCTCAGCGCCAGCAGCGCGCCCGGCAGCGCCGACTCGGGGTGCAGCTCCTGCGGAACCCCCCTCTACGACCAGGTGAGCGGGGGCGGGCGGGCGCTGCGAGGGGACGGACCCTGCCGCCTGTGCGCGACGAGGCGGGGGCGGATTGGGGGGAAGGGAAAGGCTGCTTGAAAACCGCCGAGCGACGTTAACCGGTTGCCCGTCCTTTCTGTTTTAGGGTGGGCCGGTGGAAATCCTGCCGTTTCTCTACTTGGGCAGCGCTTACCATGCCTCCCGCAAAGATATGCTGGATGCTTTGGGGATCACGGCGTTAATCAACGTCTCGGCCAACTGCCCCAACCACTTTGAAGGGCACTACCAGTATAAGAGTATCCCCGTGGAGGACAACCACAAGGCAGACATCAGCTCCTGGTTTAACGAGGCGATCGATTTCATAGGTAAATGAGCTCTCTTTACAGTCTGTTCTTTTTCTGGGGTAATATACCCTGGGAAGTGATTTTCAGGCATTGTTTTCCCCAGTAAAACCTACATTTGAGATTGGGGAATTTTGTTCTGTATGGGAGATGCAGTCAGGGAACGCTTCCATTGATTTTTATTCTGCTCAGAGGAATAATCTTGGCTTCACAAAGCTGTTTGAAATCTTGAATCAAGAGGCATTGGTCTTGCAGAAAACAGCTAGTGAATTTAAGCGGATAAGTATTAAAGTAATCTTGCGAGACTGCTAAAATGACCCGGAGGAGCTATTAGTATAATTGGAATTGGAGCCCAGAATGAAAATAGCTGCTGGTTCCCTTGGGACAAAGGCTTTCTTTGTCTCAAAAGCACTGGGGTGCACCTTTTAGGCTAAGGAAGGGACGGATTAAAGAAACATAAAACAGCAGCCTGTGCTCTCTCACCTCTGGAAGCAGTGGGACTTCTTTGCTAACTGTGTATTTTAATTCTTTCAGACTCTGTTAAAAATGATGGAGGAAGGGTTTTTGTGCACTGCCAGGCTGGCATTTCCCGGTCAGCAACCATCTGCCTTGCTTATCTCATGAGGACCAACAGAGTCAAACTGGATGAAGCCTTTGAGTTTGTGAAGCAGAGGAGAAGCATCATCTCCCCAAACTTCAGCTTCATGGGGCAGCTACTTCAGTTTGAGTCACAGGTCCTTGCCCCTAACTGCTCAGCAGAAGCTGGTAGCCCTGCTATGTCAGTATTGGACAGAGGAGCATCAACCACCACCGTCTTCAACTTTCCAGTCTCCATCCCTGTTCACACTTCATCCAGTGCTTTAAGCTATCTTCAGAGCCCCATCACCACTTCCCCGAGCTGCTAAAAAGCAGGTGAAAATATGGTCAGAACTCAGACTTACTGTCTCAGAAGTGCAATAACTACGGGGGCAGTGTCATCAGTCATTCGTGTTTTGTGGGGAACCATCCATGCATCCCAGAACAGTGTCATAAATGGAGAAGAGCTCAACTGATGCTAGACAACTAGGTGTTACTGACTTTTCTGCTGACTTTTAAAGCCAATATCTGGATGCCTACACAGAGATCAAAGGACACTGTCTCTTCCTGAGCTGTTCCTCCTTGTCTTCTGTCTGTCCTAAGCCTGCTCCATGTTTAGTAGCATGCTCACCAGTATTCCCATTCCTGGACACTGAGCAACACTGATGCTGTCCCCTTTTATATGACAGTCCTATTTATTTATTTTTACATTAGTGCATTGTTTTTTGCCTTCACAAACCTAAAGTTTAACTTCTAGAGAAACCAAATACCTCAGTATTTTTTTTGGTACTGTAATCCTGTGTGTATATGTCAGCTTTTCTTGTTTCCCAAGCACTGACGTGAAAGCACCGGGTGAGTGCTTTTTTGAGTTGCCAAGGGTTGTATGTTTGCTGATTTATTTATGATGTGAAATAATATATTTCTTCTTATGAAGACATAGTTTTGTTACATGATTATAACTTTTTTTATACGAACAGAATAAATTATGGTATTTCTATTGAGCTGGATGATACATTCTTTAAAGTCTTGCCTCTTATAGTCCCAGAACTCGTGTGGAAGGTCCTAGGTGAAGAGCTGTAAGAGAAATCTGAATTTTCAACTCAAGACCTCAGGGCTTGACTGAAATAGATGGAAAAATGGATTGAAACAACATAATTGACTAGAAACTGCTGCTGCTGCTTAACCTGAACTCTTCTTTGTCCCTATGTAATTATATGCAGTGGCAAAGAGCCAAGGCTGGCTTCTCCAGCTGTAAGGTGGATTTGGCTGCAGTGATGACCACAGAGCTGTAACAATCTGAACCAGCTGAGACTTGGGCACAGGGCTACAGTGAATTTAAAATGGGCCTTCTCTGAGGAAGAAGCTTCCTTATTGCTTGTTTACTTTTAATGCTTCAAAGGTTAAGTCTAAAAATTAACCTGTTGGTAACAGATCTCCCATGCTTGTGAGTTTGTGCCAACGTGGGGTTTTTTCTGTCCCACCTCCTTGATTCCTTTCTGCAACTCAAACTGTCTCTGATCCCTGTGAGTGAACTATTTGGCTTGCTGAGCTATCTCTGTAAACAAATTGGGCATTACAAGAGATCAGGTAACCAACAAGTCACTTTGTTGGGCCTGGGTAAGAAAGTATCTTCTGCTGCACATTCTCACTGGAGTGACTTTTATCTGGTACTTCAGTTGAGGCAATGAAAAGAGCTTCATGTAGCGTATCAAAAGCCAGGCCAGGGGAGCTGTAACATGCCAGGGCTGGTGGCAGCTCACGGGCAGGAGCTGCAGGGTGATGGGCAGTCAATGGTGCAGGGTTAATGCTGCGTGGTGTGACAGAACTGCACATCTCTGGGGGGGGCAGGACACGTATGGGGGGAGCAGTGTTGCTGTGATGTGCCCTTACCAGGGGAAGCTAATGCAGAAGAAATGGAGCTTGCTTTCCTAGGCAGGGCAGCGACACTGGTAACGGGGAGCTGGATGCTGGGGGAGCACTGGGATATCAGGTGTGCTACATCCATTCCAGAAGGGAGCCAGCAGTCCTGCATCTCTGATACTCAGGGAGTCAGATCCTACTTTTGCCCTGTCAAAAATGGTTCTGCTTGGGCAGATAAAGCGGGTTATGAATCTTTGTGTAAAATAAAGGCGTTTTAACAGTTATGATCCTAAGCTTATCGATGAGGGGTTTTGTTAAGCATAAAGCAGCTGCGCTTTTGTCACATAACTGGAGACAAGCCAAGCACCGCAAACTCCTGCTGCGATCCTGCAAGTTAGCTGGAGTATTAATGGTGCTAAAATCCAGGACTCTTCTCCTGGGAGAAGGTGCCCTTGAAGGATGGGATGATGCACTGCTGCGTCTGAAATTCTTCCACGTGAGCTACCCCTCCGACGCAGCTCTGTCGTCAGCGCTACGCGTTAACCATCGCCAAGCTTCAACCTGACACCAAGGGATAAAAAAATGGAGCAGCTAAAAGGAGAGGTCCCTGGGCGCTGAGAAACGCAGTTAGAAACCCTTATTTTCCTAAAGCGTGCATGAACCTCAAAGTGAATATTCCTCCCCAAAGTCTGTCTCATCCTGCAAATCCTGCAAAACCCCTTTGTCCGTGGAAAGTCCCATGGCAGGTTGTGCTGCTCCGTGGGATTGCACCTACCACTGCTCTCCCTGTAAAGCATGCAAGGCTGTTTCTGAATATGTGAGCCTTTTTACACCTGCAGTAAACAGTGGAACAAACTTTCACCTTCAAAGCAAAAGAGAGCTTGTTCAGTGGAAAAATACAACCTTGGCAGCCCTGGCCGTGCAACTGATAAAAAAAAAAAAATCCTGCCTGTTAATCGCAATTCAAACAGAAATCCGCTCCCCGTCAGCCGGGGAGCTTGTTTATGTGTTTCTTGGAACAATAAAACTCATTACCTGGCAGCCGATCGGCTTTTATAACCTAAGCAGGCACCTGACCGAGGGGCGCAAAAGAGAGCTGCTTCAGCACAAAGCCCGTTGCGGAAAAGCCAGCGGCGACAGCAGGGCTTCGGTCCCAGCCAGGCACCCACGGGCACTGCCAGCTCTGTGGACGTGCGATGTCCTTTTCCAAGTCTTTATCGTGATCCTTCTGCTGTCGCCCGTAATGTCTGGTGGTGCCCAGAGCCCACAGGCTCTCTTCACCAGCCGGGATGCTATTGGCCACCTGGGATGCTCTGATTCCTGCAAACTCCCTGTGGACAGGATCGCAGCCGGATCCCAAACTGCTCCTGGTCCCAAGCAGGAGATATGGGGGAAAGAACAACAGTGGAACGTCAGAGAGACCAGAGTGAGACCTGCAAACATCACCTCAGTGCCACAGTTTTGGGGAATGGATGGGGTCAGCTGGGGGGTTCGCTGGGAGCAGGGGGAGAAGGAGCGGGGCGGCCGGTGAGGTGGGGGGCAGAGGAGGAGGTGTGAGTCAGGCAAGGGGCTGAGCCTGTGCCTGGCGGAGCTGGAGGACACCTTGGCAACACGGCTGAGCTGAACTTTGCCCACTGTGGATGTGCCAGGGAGGCATTTTCCCTTCTACCCCCACATTTATTCTCCCTGCTTCGCTGTTTTGTTTGTTTGGGATGTCAAAGCACACGGTTCACTGTGGTTTACAGCGTTGCGCTCCCATTTTCCTCAGCTCCCACACGAGCCGGCTGTCCCCCTGCGCTAGCGGGGCTCAACCGAGACCCTGCCCCTTGTATCTGACCCAGGACCCCTAGAAACCCGGCACGCGGCGTGTGTGCGTAAGGCTTTCAGCTTATATAAACCTGTAGTTCTACAGTTGCATACATCCCCATGGAAACCACGAGGAGTTTCCCCTTGGTGAGGACGGCAGTAACATCACTTCCTGCTGCTGACAAACCAATTTGTCACGAAGTGATAAAAAGGCATGTTTTGTGTTTGTAGGAACTGGCTTCAGGCTTTGTTCCTCCCAAGCCAGAGGCTGCTCGCCCGCCCCGAAGGCAAACAACGGCCACTGTGCGCTGCGCAGAGCAGGGATGGGGAGATGCGGACAAGCCCTTCGGGCCCCCGAAATGTCAGAGCCTGGACCACCGACACCGTGCAAAGGTACCAAAGCATATAAAGAAAGCACAAGTCATGGCTGTGTGTAACCCAATGCAGCACGTGGGGCTCCATACAGCACCCACGGACTGGTCCCCACAGCCGTGGGGTGTACGCAGCCAACCCACGCGGGGACACAGCACATGAGCGGCATGTAATATCCCCGGCAAGATGCAATACCCAGGGGATACAGTATACCCAGTTATCACATGACAAACAGACACAGAGCTCCGGATTAGACGCGTCTTGGGTAATCCCCTAGTCTCAAAGCTTTTGCCTTTCTTTTGTAATCAGCGCTTGGAAGGGCGCTGGGTGTACTCAAGCTTAGGGACTATCCTGCATTAGTCACCCCCCGTATCAGACTAGCAGCACCACAAGGATGTGTTATGCCATTACGTTGAAAAAAGAACATTACATCCAGATCATACACAGGCAAATCTAGTTTACCCGGTTACCACCTGGGTTTTTTTCCCTGTCTGGCTCCAGGGCAGCAGAAAGGGCACTGAGAGTCATTTGGAAATGGTGTTTAAGTGCAGCGCCGGAGAGCCCACTCCCCAGCTCCGCAGACAAGTCACAGCTTCTTGGGGAAGGAGAAAAGGTCGTGGTATGTGACTGCCCAGTGTGGTTAGAAGTCACTATGCCTTAAACCTCGTCTAAACCTGTTTCTTATCCTTTCCTTTGTCCAGCAACCATGTCCATGACAGACACCTACACGCAGTGTAGCCAGTGAGACTCCACTCAGGGCTTTGGCTTCCCCAAATCTGCTCCCATCCAGGGCTGTAGGAAGGTTGAGAAAACAGCTCAAAGCCAGTCATGCTGAAAGAACAAATTAGCCCTGAGATTTGTGGCCTTCCCACTACATGCTATTTACTACAGTGCAGAGCCAGCGGCCACGGCTGGCAGCCCTGCCGAGAGACACTGGCAAGGTGCCTGGCCAGGTGGGTCCCGTTAGCACCCATCGGGGGCATAAAAGGTTAAGTGGGACCAAGATATTAAAGGAGGGAAAGCAGCCCTGAAGGGAGAGACCTGGGGGAAAAGCAAGACTTGCTGCTCCTCCTCCGCTGATGGAATTGGCATTGCTGTGAGGACTCCAGCCGGCCCTACAGGGGACATGGCTTGGGGTCTGGCTCAGGTCTTTGTGTCCTGCTTTTGCTCAGGCTGAGGGCAACCTCCAAGGGATGAACTGTGGTACTTGAGAGGAAGCAGCTGAGTTGCTCTGCTGCCAGGGTGGGTGCAGGATTCCTGGTTTTGAGAGCGATTTCCCATTTTGGAAGTGCAGTTGTACAAACCTGTGCCTGCCTAGAGAGCAGTGCCAAGGTCCTATGTGGACCCGACACTGTTAGTCTGGCACAGGACAAGCTGGCTCTGTCATTGTAAGACTAGTGGCCAAAACCAGGGGAAAAGACAGGTTTGTTCTTTGTCCTTACATGGTGTGGGACAGCCTGTTCTCCAGGTGTGGGGTTTTTTTTTTTCTTCCCCGGGAGTTTCCATTTCCAGGGTTTTCCAGCCGCTGCCTGTGGCTGTGCATCCCTCCTGCAGTGCCAGGCCGTGCGTGCCCTCGGTGCTGAGCCTCGCCAGGACCCACGGCATGGCTGAGGGCTGGCTGAGGTTCCCAGGAGGCTGCTGGGCTGGGGGTTTCCTGAGCGGTGCTCTGAAGCTCTTGCATTTGCATGCGTTTCCTGCTAGACACAGAAATGACTCGGTCCGGGCTTCCCCTCCGTGGTGCCGCGGGCAGGCAGGGGAGTGGGTGAGATGAGACACCCGGCACAGCCCGTGGGCAGCTTCCAGCTCACCTTCCAGCCACCGGGGCTGGCGGTGGGTGGACGTGTCCTCCAGGTGGGTGCTCTGCAGTGATGTGGTTTGGAGTCTGGAGGGTCGAAGGTGTTTAGCAGGGAGAGCAAGAAGAGAAGATGCTGGTGAACATGCTTGGTGTACAGGAAGGAGGGTGAAGTACAGCTAATAATGTTAGTAACCCCGTTACATCTCACCTAGGTCCTGCCGGTGTTCAGGCCGGGTGAGTCAGGGCTGTGGGAACAGTAATTTCATCAGCCGATTCATTCCAAAAATCCATGTTGTAGAGACCATGTAGGGGCTATCATGAGTGCCACAGAAAATGCTTCATTTCTCATAAAAAGGTTACGTATGACACCAGTCCCTCTCATTTCAATACCTTTTGGTTCCCAAACTACAGGCCATGTTTAAAAATAAACTCCCAGAGGACTCTAATATGACATAGTTGCCTTCTAACTGGGTAACCAGTTGGCTACAAATTAGCAGGTTCTTACTACACAATGTTTTTTTAAATTATAGCCTTTGTATCAGAGCCAGATGTAGGTACCACTTGTACTAAAATAATAAACTACAGTGATTTTTAGACCTCTAGTTTCTGATATAATTTAATTTTATTTGAAAGGGGTTTTCTTTTTGTTCCCCAGCAATTGTGGTAGAGATGGCTAAAACTTGCTTTTCCCACTCTTTTACGTACTGAAAAGAGGTGGTTTCTTTTCAGTGTCTTCCCTAAATTCTTGCTGAAATATCATCTATGGTAAATTTATTTCCACATCAGTATCTTGTTCTTTCAAATCTTGTTAAGTTTTTTTTTTAATTGGCAACTGGGTCATAGCACTATGTGGTTTTGATGGCAGGTTTTTCTAATTTATGGAGGATATAAACTGCAGATGTTCATTATCTCTAATAGTCTTTCCTGATACTCTGATACTTGCAGATCAATGAGTAACTTCTTTCCTTTATTGTATTCTGCAATGAAATCTTGATGATTGCAGATATAAATTTCAGGGACTTTTGCACAATGAGTATTTTAAAAATTACATCTATGTGATTGTTTTCAATCCTGTATGCACGTACAATCCTTCTTACATATAAAATATGCAATAGAAAGGTGTGAACTTCCTGCTTTTCAGTGGTTTAAAGTGCCCAGCACTTGTTCCCATTAGCCAGGCAATGGGGACACCGTTGATATAAACAAGTGGCATAAACTACGTAACCACGTCTGGTGGGTCTTTCTTTTTTAATCGCGTAAGTGCTGGTTTAAATGTTACATTACAGGATGTTTTCTTGGCCTTTGTTGTTAAAACAAAAAGTCAGCAGTCCTACACGCGTGTCGGCTGTGATAGCATCAGTTGTGAAGTCGGTTTGTGTCTGGGCACACGTGGCACTTCCCCTGCACCGCTGGGCTTTGGTGCTGGGAGATCAAAGCTCCCGGCTGATGGTCCGGGTGCCAGCCTGGCTCTTCTGCAGCCTGGTGGGATCCCATAACCATGTCTGTGCAATGGCCACCTCCCCCACTCCCAGGTCTAGGTGGATCACACCTGGCACCTTAGGGGAGGAGATGACCTCTGGAAGCATCTTTAGGCCTCGTTGGCAGCTGAGTGTGAGGAATCCGGCTGCTCAGGGCTTTTCAAGATGCACCGATGCAAACTGCAGCATGTGCGGAGATCAGCTCAGGTGAAGCAGGATGGTCGAAGCTGGTCAAACACTGAAACCCCGTTGGCTGCTGTAGCTTGGCTGGAACTGCTGTTGCGTCACCGGGACGCTTTGAGCCGGAGGATTTTTGGCTGCCCTGGGAGCTGTGTGAGGAGCCAGCTGAACAGCAGATTGCACAGTATCGAACAATAGCTCCCACCCTTTCCTACTGACTGGGAGGAACAGAAAGAAACAAAGCCATTTGCAAGGAGGGGAAAAAAAAAATCCTTTCAATCCTTGTCTTTCACTTTTCTGACTCCCTTAGGAGAGTTTCCTCCCTCCCGGAGCCAGCAGACACCTCAGCACTGAGCAACCCCCCGAATTTCAGCACCTTCCCTTGTTCCTCTTTGTTCTTTAAACGCCTGTCCAGGGGCGGCAACGAAGATGGTCATTTATAACTGCCTTTTGTTCCTCTGTTTACAGCTTCCCTTCCAGACTCCGGGGACAGCTGACGTCAGAGTGCTACATTTGGGCTCCTCGTACTTTTATCTGGCGCTAATGCCTTCCATGAGCGGCAGGAATGTGGACGGCAAGGCGAGCTGCCGAGGGGGCCCGGGGAGGGCAGGAGGCAGGCAGGCAATGCTGCTGGGGCACAGCACGATGCTGCCCACCCCGCTCTCCCTGCCGGGCACCAATTGGTGTGCTGGAGAGCACCATGGTCATTTATGGCCTTGCGCGGGGAGGGCCTGCCCACTGGCACCCCGTCCCTCTGTCCAGGCAGCTGGCAGAGCCGTACGTGGCACCATGAGCTACGCGCTGAGCTATTTTTAAGACGCCTGGGCTGCATCCCAAGTATAGCGCGCTCTATTTCTGGTGCAAAATGATCTTCCTGGGTGGGGGATGCAGAGATATATATTTATTTTTTTTTTTATATGAAACACATGGGTTTGGGTTCGGCGGCAGTGAGAGAAAGAAACAGCTGGGCACGACTGGAAGAGAGGCACAAAAAATAGCGGCGAGAGCTGGTGGCCATGAAGGTCTTGCCCAGAGGGAGAGCTCTGTGCTCACTGCTGCTCTCGAACGCTCGTTGCCAATGGTTTGCTCATGGATCAGGAATCAAAAAGGCCTGGGTTTGGTTTACAGCTGGGGTTTACTGAGGACACTGGAGGGCTTTGAGTTTGTTTGAAATAGGCTGCTGGGAGAGTTTGAGATTCCAAAACATTAAACAAGGCTGAAAGGGATGAAGAGGGATGCTAAATGCAGAACTGTAAACTTGCTGGTTGCTTTCACCAATTTTGGACCCGCCTCTCTCTCCAGATCGACTAGATCTTAAGGGCAGCAGAACGCCATTTGTTCTCTAGGGCTTAAAGAAATTCCTAAAAAGAATTAACCAAAAGGAGTAGTTTGTTTACTACGTGCCTTGTAGTGATACCAAAAGGCCCTGAATGGTGCTGCAGGCTCCATTACAGTGGGGATGTTGCATTCACAGGGTAGCTGACTCCTCGTGGCTGTGGGTTTTGCCAGTGCAACCTTCATACCTACGTCTGAAACTAGAGGTCTGAAGTGTTTCATCGTCTCACACACAGGTGGGCTGGTGATGACAAAAAGGCTTCAGAGAAGATAGAAACGGATGTAAAAGAGCTTTCTTTAAAGCTTAAGAAGAATTTGCCATTCTTAATTTTTCAGCTACCTTCTAAGGACCGACTCCTCAACTGCAGGTGGCACAAAAAAATGCCGTGACTGTGACACTAATCATGGTGCTAATCAAAGTCCTGTTTTCTGAAACCTACTGCTCTGTTACCTGCACTCACCTGTGCACCAGGAAAAGCTTTCCCTCAGTCATAAATTCAAAGTGGAAATATTTGATATTTCCAAAGCTCAGCACAAGGCAGAGCTTTACCTTTGAGATTTTCTTTTGGAGGAATATTTAGGGTTTTTCTTTTGAGGCTGGATGAAATTTTCCACATGCTGATTTCCGACAGGGCTGATCTCGGTGTAAAAAAAAATAGTTGGCTCCCGGGGATAGGACACAAAATACTTCCACCTACTACCAAATGACAGAAGAAAGGAGTGAGTAATAACATTCAGAATGAGAACTAGGTCTGTTTGCAGGTAGAGACAATCAGATCCAGCAGGCTGGGCTTGCGGTGATGTTTCTCATCAACTTTTTCTGGTTACCAAGGGTAGCAGATGTGAAGATACAAACCGATTTCGAAGGCCAGAACAGACTATTTTGATTATGCAGTTGAATTCCTGCATAATGTAAGCCAAACTTCTGGGTGAAAGAAAAGCCTATTCTTTAGAAGGACACTGTCCTGATGAATTATTTCAAGTGATGGAGATGTAATTTGTAATTGTTGTAGAAGAATTTTTGGGTAGTGTTTTAGTGGAAAGAACAGATGACAGCGTCAGAAATAATTGATTCTCAAAATGGTTCTGTGTTACTTTCACCAAGCTGCCTCCTGTTTTTCTACCTCAGTTTATTCTTCTCTGGAATGAAGACTGTGATGTTATGCCTTGATATTATCAGATTTAATTAAGCTGTTTGCTGGCTGGGGACAGACAGAAGCAGCTCACTGGTGAGAGCACACATCTATCAGGCTTTTCCTGGTAGAGTACGTTGAGTGTTTTTAGGGTGCAATGGTCATGAGATCTCACCATTGCCTTAATGTCAACATGTGTTTTGCCAAATTTTTGTGCTTAGAGGAGTTGTTTTCTCTCCCTGGGAGAGCTGGGATGATGGGTTTGCAGGGAGGGTACAGGTGCCTGTGCCAAAGGCCTGGCCAGCTCAGGGATGTGGCTCCTGAACTGGGTGTAGAAGTGGCCTTGGCAAGAGCAGGTCCAGCTGAGCACAAGGGTGGAAGCAGGATGGGGAATAGTCTGGGGTGGATCCAGAGCTGGAAAATCCTGGATAGAGATTGTGACTAGTGTGGAGTGATGAGCAGAGTCAGGGATGGTGTGTTTTAGGATGAGGGAGAAGGAAAATGTGTTTGCCTTGCAGGGGGAAGAACCAGGAGCTGAGCAGAAATGGAGAGGCATAAGGGAGGGATGCGGATGGGAGCAAGGGAGGTGCGGGGACATGCAAGGTAACTGGGGAAGTCGGGGAGGTGACTTCTGTTTGTGGCAAGAGAGGAGACAGAGGGAGTTACTGGAGAAGAAGCAAAGACAAACTGAAGGGGAAGGAAAGTTGCTTCATGTTTGTAGTGTGGTTTTTTTGCACAGTGAGGTAAGGTCCTGGGTGGAGAGAGATGTGGAGGCTGGCAGCAGAAAAGGAGACTTGGATGGATGAACAGGGAGGGTCTGTGAAGCAAGACGGTGAAACGGTGGAGGCCATCAAACTGTTTGGTGAGGAAGAAGGTAGAGCTGATACACGAGAGACCCAATCTGCAATAGGGGAAATAGTTCCTGGATGCCAGAGAGGCTCCACAATGTGCAGAAGGAAATGGATGCTGAGAGTGAGCTAAAGCTGGAGATTATCAGGCAGGCCTCCATGATGGGAGAAAGGACAAAAAATTTGAGGAGGAAGAAAGTGAATTATGAAAGGATCAAATTTGTAATAAAGACAAGTTAAATGAAGCAGAAAGGATGGGGCTGAGAGCAGGCAGATAGCTGGGAAGTCACCGACTGATCAAGTGTGATGGACAGAGCTCCCTCCACCCTGCTGAGTCCAGGTTGGAGAGGGGACACTGAGTGACAGGCGAAAGCCAGGCTATTTTGGTCATGTTTTAAAGAAATGTCATCCCCATTGTGCAAAGGGGAAAAATGACTCCTCATTTTCTAAGGAGGATTGTAGCTTATCTAAATTGGGATGGAAAGGGTCCTAACAAGGTGAGAGATGGGGAACTTGTGGTCTCACTTGGAGCTGAGCACTCAGGTCATGATGGGGTCCTTCAGGGAGAGAGCTCTCCGTTTCTAAGGACTCTTTCTCGGGGAGGTCTCCATTCACAACAAGCAGGCCTGTGCTGACCTGTGCACTGCTACAGCTGGATTTCTCCTCTCTTGCAACTGTCTGGGGCACTTCTCTCCCATGGGCAGGTGCTGCACGTGGTCCCACAGCACTTCCATTCCTTATGCAAGCGGGAGGCACAGAAATGCAGAGGGAAGATGCAGTTGAGTGCAGGTGAAGCTGCAGAGCCATGTGCCTTATGTTGGTGATTTAAGGATCCTACTGACAGTTTGCACTGGAGAGCCTGAAATTTGTCACAGTGTTTGCCCAAGTCTCTCGCCCGCTGTCACAGCTTTGGCTGGATTGTTGCTCCATTTCCCCCTTCCACTGCACGAACCAGTCTCCCTCCTGAAAGACAGTTTAACCCCTAGAGAAAAGTGGCTGATTCTCCCTTGTTTTGCCCTTCCCACCATGACATAAGTGGGTATAAGATATCACCATGTCAGAAGTGGGACCAGTTGCTCCAGACTGTTCCCCTTACAACCTGGCTTTCCACCAAATTGCTAGTCCTGGATCTGGCCAGAGATGTCCCTTTTCCCACCCTACTCCTCCCCTTCAAGCCAGTAATGGGACTCAAAGGCAGCTAAAGGAATGAGAAATGGCTTTGCAAGAAGGAGGCTGCTTGTGGCAGCATGGTGGCCGGCTGAGCAGCCACTTGTCATGGCCAAAGGCGCTGGGACGTGTTTGTAGATGCACTATGCTGTTTGCCCTGTTGCCTGGTGGCTGCTGTGATGGTTTATCCTCTTCCTGAGCTGTGTGAACTGCTGTTCCCTTGTGCTGCAAAGTCCAGACAAGGTGCTGGAGCTCTCTGGCTATGGGAAGTGATGGCCCAGCTGGTGTGCCGAGCGCTCTGCAGGGGTGCAGAGCCCGTGTGGAGAGCACAGGGTGCATGGGTGCTGCAGGGTCAGATCTCCAGCTGAGCAGCAAGCTCCTCCCGTGCAGTGTCCATGCCAGCATCACTGCCCGCACAGGAGCGTGTTGCTGGCACGCTCCTCACTGAGTTGTCCCTGCACATGGGTGACGTGTGCGCACGGGGTGTGTGGTGACCCCTGAACTGTGTGCACTTTGGTGGTGAGGGCAAGGAACAGCCTTCTCCTGCCGAGCACGTAGCAGAGGTGGACGTGCTGGACCAGTGGCCACCCAGCCCCTCTCCAGGGATGCAAAGGGTGGGAGAGGAACCAGCCGGGTGTGCTGGGTTTCTCCTCTCACATGAAGGTGGAGGAGGTGCTCACCAGCAGCCATCCCCACCCTTGGAGGTGTCGGCTGTGCCGGGAACCCCCTACGTGACCCTCGGGGGTCTCACATGAGAGAGGGCTTCGCAAGACCAACTTTCCCCGTGCTGCTGGGAGAAGTGTGCATCCCCCTGGCCCCGCTTTAGCCCATCATCAGCCATGGGGAGCAGCCAGCCGCATGGCTCCATAGCTCGTCTCCCCGTGAGAGGGGCTGTTTGTGCGGGGCTGAGCAGACAGGATCCATGCCGGAGGCGGCCGGGAGCAGAGGGGCTGTGTGAGCCTTCCTGCCTGGCTCCTGCACTGTGCAGTGACGTTGGCGCCGCAGGAAGGAACAGCGAGTTCCTGAGGGGACATTCCTCTCATAGCTGCGCGGGGCGCCATGGCCCCCTCCCCACCGCGGCCCCCCAGCACACGAGCCCGTCTCCAGCGGCTATTATTGAAACCCATTTCCATGGCACCTTTCCAGACCCATATTTCTTTTCACACGCCAGGGTGGAAGCAAACTCCCCCTCCCTGCCCTGAAGCTTTTATCCAGAGACTTCTCGCTGCGCCTGTACTTTTCCAGCGTGCGCAGAGCATCGCTGCTGCATCTGTCGGGCAGGAGGGAGCCCTGTGGCTTCCTTGAGGACTCCTGGAAAGCAGGAGCTGGTGCTCGAACTCGGGTTCCCAACGAGTACAAGCACCCATGTCCTTGTGCCCTTCACTCCTCTTTCTGCTTCTCATTTGCTGATTAAAGTCTAACTAGTGTCCAGAGTTCACTTTTAGAATAGAAGTTACTTAAGAGGTCTGTTGCTCACTGCATTTTTCTCACTTTTCTGCTCGCAAACATTCTCCCTTTTTGCTGCATTTCTTTCCTTTGCCTTGCAAGAATGCAAATGATTTTTTTTTTTTTTTTGCAAACATCACTTCAGCAGCTGTAGGAAAGTTCCAGAGAGGGGAGCGTGCTCGTCCCTGCCCCATCTGCCTTCTGGGGCCAGGCTCGGTCCTGCCAGCGCAGCGCAGCACCGGCGGCGATGAGGCCAATCTCTGTATATGGATGTTTCTGCCCTAGATAGCCGCGGCGCTGAGCTGTCTCAGGGTTTTTTTACCCACACAACAGACATCAGATCCCTCTGAAATGTAGTGCTTGAGGCTGAAACTGAAAGTTCGGAGAGAATTAGTCACTCCTGTACCCTAGTAACGTTGGCGAAAACCAGCCTCAAACACGGCGCAGGCGAGTGTTTTGCAATCCCAGCAGCAGTCCTGCGCCTCTCCTGACGCAGAAGGAGGTGGATGGGGGGAGCGCCGAGCTGAAACGCACCCCAGCCCCTTCCTCCTGCCCCGTGTGCCCCACAACTGGCCAAGCCCCCGAGGTGGCAGGGAGGTGATGAGGGTCTGGTAGGGATGGCCCAGCACCATCCTTTGCATCCGTCCTGGCCGGTATGGGGGCTCGTTTCATGTGTTTGCCTTCTGAAACAGCAAACGCAGCCCTGAAAGCTTTGGGTGACATCCCCCTGGGGTGTCAGACCCACGGCTGGGAACAGTGTTCCCCTGGGAACGCTCTCCACCCATGGTGCTGCCGGAACCCTCATCCCAACCTCAGCTTGGAGGGTGCGAAAAGTCCCTGTCCTTTCAAGCCAAGCTCCAGCTCTTTTGGACCCATCGCTGGCCGCAGCCTTCCCTGAAAAGTTTGAAGCTCTTTGCGAACGCGGATCTGCCGCTGCACTTCTCCTCTCCCGGCCTCTCTGCGGGGGGGCTGGGGGTGCGAGGAGGGGGCTGCGGGGCAGGGGGGGGCGCCACGCTCTCCCTGCAGCGCTGCGGGGCCGGTTTAACTCGTTCCAGATTCGCAGGGTTCACGTCAGCGCCTGAAATGAGAACCGCGCCGTGCTTAACCACCGCAAAACATAGCAACGGCACAGCAGCGCTGGCACCCGTGCAAAGAGAAAAAAAAATAAAAAAATCAACGTGAAACAAAACCAAACTGGTTTTTCAGGCTTGCCTGGGCTTTGCAGCGCAGAAAAAGGCAAAGCTTCCAGGAAATGGATGTGGCCCCACGGAGGGACTATTATGGATGCTCTGAAAACTCCCACCCCTTTCAACAGGGTGCGTTTTAGGCAGTGCTGCTCTGGTCTTAGCAGTCAGGGAACCTCCCTGGCCCTGCTGTCCCCCGAAACCGGCTGTGCAGGCAGGGCAGGCGGTGGGCAGGAGCCCGAGTGCTGCCTGTTCTGCTCTGCCTCCTGCACTGCCGGCTCAGCACTGTTCACCGCCGCGCGGGCACGGTGTGGAGCCGCTGGTCACAGGGTTGCTGCGTGGGCAAGGCTTCTGCTGTCCCCCTCCAGCCATCAGAGGATCAGGGGGAGTAGTAAAGGGGGTTAGTTACTGCCCCAGGAGAAGGTCCTGCTTGGACCTTGGATCCAGGGGGTTCCTGAGTCCTGGGATCCACTTCAGGAGAGGGGGGCAAAGTCGCAGGGAGCTCCAGGGAAATGTGAACCCACATCTGTGTCACATCTGCTGTCTATCTCCATAGTGAGCCCAAAGTCTTCTGCGTCTGACCATCCTGAACTGCGGGAGCTCAGAAGGGGGGCTCCAGACCCACATTTAAGAGAGAAAAACAAGTCCTTGTGTGAGTAGATGACCTCTCTTCTAACTCCCGCAAGCCCACAGCCTTCCTGGGTAGGACATTGCCTTGCACCTCATGCTGGTCCCTGCCACCCCAGAGATACCAGCGCTCCTTCCAGTACATGGAAACCAGGGTCAGAGGTGCAGGGGAGGTCCCTGGCTCCGTGCAGACTTGGCACAGGGAAGCCGGTCATCCTTTGTACAACGTGCTTCTGGGAAGAACCTGGGGAGCGTTTTTGGGTGGCAGAGAAGACTGGGAGATGAGAGAGTGGGTACAGGTGGGCATGTCGGGAAAGGCAGCCCTCACACTGGATCATGTCCTCTGCCCAGATCAGTCTCTTGCCTCTGAGATGGACGGAAACAACATGGCCAACATGGCCAGCTGTAATGGTGCTGGGCAGGGAGGGAGGTAGAGGGAGTCCTGATGGACTAGCTGATGCCCTGCAGTGGCTCAGGTTAATGGTATCATAACTTCAAATGCTATTAGTAGTTAGAAAAAAAACAGACAGTCCTTTAAAAATCCGCTTGCACAATTTGGGTCTCTTGACCCTTCTGGCCATATATTCTTAGGATTGCTAAGTGTGTGGGACACAGCGTGTCCTTTTATTGCTCCTCAGTTGACTGGCCACTTATAGCCTCCACCTCTGACTGCTGGGTCTCATATTTTGAAGCGACACAACGGAGCAGGACGGATCAGCTTTCCTTCTCTGCCTCCTCCCACATACCTTGGTCATGCTACCTCCAGCACTTCCCCTTCCCACACGAAATAAGCTCTCTTGGCAGGGTAAGCACAGCCCACAGCGCTAATTTTATTCGCTGCTTGATCTTTTTTCTGGATTTTACTGGCGCTTGCTGGGTAAAGCGAGGCCCCTCCCTGCATGTGCTCTCAGCCCTGGGAGAGGTTTGTCCCAGCTGTGCTGTTGCTGTGTCACTCATGTCACTGAAGAGCTCTGCTCTGTGTGATCCCAACACACCGGGAAACGTATGCTCGGACAACTCACGGCTTTCACAGTGGAAACCCAGAAGCAAATCCAGACTGCAGACAGAACTAGGGAGGAGAAAAGCAGGTTGTGGCTCACTGACCTGCACCTCCAGGGCCGTGATGGGACATTAACAGGCCACCTGGAGCCTGTTAATAAAGAAAAAAAACCAAACCAAACCAAACAGGTGCCTCTTCAACCAAAATTCTGCAACCCTGAGAGGCAACCTCTGCTCTGCCCACGTGAACGGCCTCTCTCTGGGAGGCGGGTCCCCAGCCCAACCGTGTCAACCCAGAAAGGTACTGCTGAGTGACTGGTGGATGTACCTGGTTTGTCGGTAAATGCTTCGCCACTCTGTTAGACATTGCATCAGCACAGTGACCACCACAGACCTATGACAAGTTTCAGTGATCTCAAGCTCTTATTCAGACAGTAGTCACATGAACTGTAGAACCTGACGTGCTTTATCAAGGAGGTGAGTCTCCGTCATCTTTACACAAAAGAAAGGGGTGACTGAATCATGAAGTAACTTGTTAAAAATCATCCAGAAAGTTAATGAAGGGGAGAGAGGAAGATAGAGAGGAATGGGGCTTAGGTCTCTTGAGTACCTCTGCTACGTCCCAGGCACCAACTGCCAGTGCTTTTATCAGCTTCCACTCGCTTTGAAATACTCCTCAGCACATTTTCCACCATTTCTTTCCATCTGAAAGGAGAGGCCATTAAATCCTATGACTTAAGGGAGTGATGGAGTGACTCATGCTAAGCCAAAGCAGAAGTTGCCGTCAGACACCTTACACATCTGGACTTCCAGCCCCATGTCAAACTGTTGTTGACACTTCTCGGGGTTGCTCTGAAACCTGCAACACTGCCCTGCTATTACATGGCATTAAGAGATGTATCAGCAGTAGTAAACAACGTGTCTTCAAAGTGTGATGAGAAAATGTCATACCCTGATTTTCAGTCTGGTAGAAAGGTATGTGAGAACCCTAATAAATGTGATTTGACTTGTGGTTTTTTTCATCTCCTGCCTTAAACTGTTGTACGGTACTGCTGTCGCTGTCAAACCGCTGTTCATCCCAGAGAGGTGGGCGTAAGTCAGCACACCCACTGAAGACACAATCCCACCTCCAGAGAGATTTATCTTGACCATCTTTGCTGTCACATTAGCCGAGAGGGGTTTTTTTAGTTTGCTTCTCATATGACAACTTCTAAAATAGCTACAGCAAAATGAATAAATAAATAAGTGCCAGGAGTTTAAATAAGGCTGCCTTGCTCATCGTGTTCTCTAGACCTATCTTCTTTCCTACGTAGAAATCTTTTTCCAGGCTGAATTTAAGGAGCTGGGACACTCATCTGTGATTCCTGGATATCGTGAGGCCAGAACAGTGTTTACCCGAGCGGGCTGTGTGCGGTTGGGAGCTGCCAGAGGTTTGCTGTGGATGAGGGAACAGGACAAATGGGTCCAAGGAGCGGCTCTGACTATGGACAGGCTGCACAGAGTGCACACGAGTCCTCAGGGCAGTGTGTGTAGGCTTGTCGGTGTCCACTGAACAAAAAAAGCGTTTATTTCACAGTGTATAGACACCAGGCCAGAAATGGGCATGTCCAGCCTTCAAATATCTCTAGGGTGGAAAGCGCCGTAGTAATATCATCCTGTCCTGCTCAGCCCAATAAAACTTGGAGCTGTGATTGGGAGGTATCGGGTACCGCTCCACGAGTAGTAACCGTGGCTGTAATTAATAGCATCTTCTTCTCGGTGGCTGTATGTCTTTCTGCCATCTGCTGGCCTTTGAGGCACAAGATGGGATGGCTCCCTGCGGCTGGCAGGCACTGGCTTGGCTGGTCTCTGGGGGACAAAGCCCTGGGACCAGGGGTGGGGAACTGCCAGTGACTTCATTTCATGTGGCCTGCAGCCGCGTGGGTTGTTTGGTTTTGGTTATTTTTTTGGTTTTCTATGCTCTTATCAGATGACATTTAGGTGTGTGTGTTGATGCATGACCTGCCAGAGATGTCTGAAAAGTCTGCTGTGGCCCCAGCAAAGACATCTCCTTCCTTCCTGCCTGCTCCTGTCCTAGGGAAGATTGTTTGCAGAAGGCAGCAGTGGAAGATGAAGGGATGTCTGCGTGATATCATCTCCCTTCCCTCCTCCTGCAGGGTCTGTGGTTACTCCAGAGAGCTACCCCATCCTGAAATCTTTCCCAGAGTTTTTGACATCTTGCAAAACACTGTAACTACATGAAAGTGTTCGGCTTTGCCTGGGGAGGACCCTGGACTAGCTCACTGGAAGGATGTCATCCTTCAGCTGTTGCTGGCTGTCTTGACATCCTTTTTGTGCATCCGTGCATCCAGAGTGCCAATGTTTACTCCCAGCGGTGAACCATGAAGGACCAGCAGAGCTGAGGGTGTGGACGCGTCCACCAGCAGTTGCGACAAGCCCATTCCCAAGTGACACGAGCTAAATCGAGAGAGAAACCTTTCCACTGGGCCGAGAGTGCTGGCCGGGAGCGTTCTCGGTGCGAAACCATCCCTGCAAATCCCTCTCTCGGTTGAGACTTGGAAAAGTTTTTTCTGCTGCTGGAGCCGGACGGGCGGTTTGTAGGGAAAAGCTCCCCTCTAGTGGGTGATCCCAGCAGCGCCGGGCGCCGAGCGCAGGGGAGGTACTCCGCTCGCCGAGGCTGTAAAAGATTGAAAGCAGATGCATTTACTGCATATCTATGCAGAACCAGCACAAGGGGGTCCACATCTGGTTATATTGTCTGTAATGAGAACAACGATAATGATGGAATTGAGCTATCTGGTTCTTATAACTGTGTTTTCAGAGTATTTTTAGTCTTCCTTTTATTTTCTGAATAATAAGTGGTTGTTTAATTCCCACTGCATCCTGAGGGGAGAATTCAGTATTATTGTTATCTGCTTTTTACAGAGGGAGAAAATGCTGGAAAAATAGGGGAAGGACCTTGCCTGGTGAAGTCATCCGAGGTCGGGATTCAGGTGATGCTGGAGGGAGCATCGCTTAAATCGACTGTGCTGATCTGTCACACCTCTCAGCTGTTCTTCACAGAAAGAACAAAGTTTTACCATTTTGCAAGTGGCCCTTAACAGAGTTGTGTGCCGAAAAATGTAAAGTGACTAAATGTTGACTCTCTGCTCTTCAATAGCAGCTTCAATGTGGGGTGGGCACTCAGAAGTGTCCAAGGTTTGAGCAAAACCTTCCCCTAATGCTGCAGGATACAAAACCAGTCTGAGTATTGGGAAATGTGGGGGTTTGTACCAGGACTGCCACTGAGCGACTGCGATGAAAACATTATTCCTCCTGTTCCCCGGGGATGGGGTTCTCTGCAGTTTGGGGACCAAGGTTTGCGGAGCGCTTTGAGATCTGCTGATAAAATTGTTACAAAAGCAGCTAAGCATTATTACTATTACTGCAATTATCAAAGTTTCAGAAAGGAAAATATGTTTTTTCCAGGATCACACTGTGACAGAACCAAAAATATCACTGCATTAGCGAGGGCCTGATCCTTGCCACTACACACTGCTCAAGCCAGGGTGTCTTCTGCACCCGTGTGTCTGCGCCCTTCCCTGCTGCTGTGCCAGCATCTCTCCGGCAGCGCAAGGGGACGGGGAATCTCGAGGGCTTCTCCGTAACTGCCTACCAGTGCATGGGCAACCGAGGACTGGCAACGCACCTGCACTGTGGGCAACTGCAGGGACCAGGCTGAGCCCAGATGTGCCCTGGGCAAGAACTCCAGTGCTCTGCTTGTGTAAGGGCTGCTCTTATTTCTGTTCATTTGGCGTATTGAGTTATTCTTCCAGTGCTTCCAGAGCAAGGGCTTATGGGGAGAGGAGAGGAATGCAAGGGGCATGTTTTTTTACTCACTGAAGTAATTCACTGTCCCGTTGCTCAGGGGATGTGGCTTTGCATAACCTCTCTGATGTCTGTGCCTAGACCAGTGCTTAGCTTTTGAGTTAAGGATGACAGCCGCCTACATGCTTCTGCAGCAGTGGAACCCGGGCTCGCCCAGCCCCGACTGGACCGACCCCTGCAGCAATGATTCAGGGTGAGTGCGTGGGGCCGGACTGCAGAGCAGTGTCTTCCTCCTCACTTCTTGCTGGGAAAGCTGTGGGCTACACCACGCAGCTGTGCCGGCCGAGCGACTCGCGGTGCAGATGCTGTGTCCCCAGAGCTGAGGTGTGAGAGTTTATGGCAGCTAAAGCTTTCTTTGCTGAAGGGTTTTGGTTCCAGTCCAATAACACATGCTGAGGGTTAGCGCTGCCTGACAGCTGCTTGGTGGTCTCGGCATGAAATGAGCTGGTGAACCTCAGCTTGGTTCCCAGCGGAGACAGATGTTTGTGTTTTAAAAAAATCATTACCACGGTCATTGCTAGCCAGACTGCTTCTTGGCAACAGGAGAAGGTTCATAGCTTGAATAAGCATGGGAGAATAAAAAAGCCTTTCTTCAGGTCAGGATTGATGCATTTGGCTCCAAATCTGCTTTGGAAATCTGTACTCTTCGTGATATTGCAACTGTCGAAAAAACGTCATGAAAATTTAGCCTCATCAGGCCTTTGTCCAGAGCATGACACTGACATAGGAACAGTACAGGATTATGCAGGGGCTATTTTGGGCAATGTGATGCTAGACAACCTTTTGCCTGCTCGAGATGCTATTGACCATTACAGGCCAGTTTTAAACACCAGCCACGCAACCTCCCCGAGCAGCGTTATCCCTCCCTTATTGGGGGAAGCTGCACAGAGGGATTAAAGCAATTTGACAACAGCTGCCCAAGAAAACAGACAACCTCTGTCAGGACATCATCTTCCAAACCTCAGCTCTGTGCCGTGACCAGCAGACGAGGCAATGCCTCCCGAGAGCCCTGTCCCAGAGAGGCCGGGCAGCAATGGCGGGATCTCGGTGGGAAGAAGATACAGGACGTCCCTGTGCCCTCCTCTCAGGGTTTCAATCTGCCCCTCGGAGCAAGCTGTCAGGCTCCCTTCAGCCTCCTCTGAGTGCCAGCGAGTGCCCCGCTGAGTGACATGGTGTGACCTGCCCGGGGTTCCTCCTCCTCCTGGGGACAGTCCGGCGGCTGCTCAAGCAGGGGTGGGAGAAGATTTAGATAAAAGGAGGCTGCTCTTATCGGTCGGGATATTCTTGCTAGGATGGCAGGGGCTGTGATCCCTGGCGCAGCTGCAGAACACGAGATGGGTGAGTACTGGTGTGCTCCAAGCGTGCCAGCTGCCTGGCTCCAGGGCCCCTTTCCCTGGCACGGGGGTGCTTACCTGGCACTGGGGAATTCTGCACATGCTGCCTCTGCAGTCAGGTTCCCATTGCACCTGCTCAGGTGGAAGCAACTTCCCTGTTATTAGAGGGCTGGGAAAGCTGCTCCGTGTGCTACTCGCCCTCCTCAGGAATGAGAGTATGTCTAAGTGTTTTCTGGGAACAAACAGAGCAAGACGGCTCCTCCCTTTTGCTTTGAGAAAGTCTGAGAAATCAGTGCCCTTTTGCTGTGAGGGCTGGTGTTACTCGGGGCTGCAGCTCGCGTCCTCGCGTCCTGCTGCCAGTCCCAACTTGCACAGGTTCTACCGCGAACGCTCAGCAGTTCTTCTGCATTGTGCCGCTGTTATTATTGTTGTCATAAGGGTTATTATTAGAAACCCAAGCCACACTAATGACCCTAAACTTGGTGATGAGGTGACTATAAACTGCTGTGTGTGAGGATAGCACCATTGGCTCAGGAGGCCGCTTTGAAGGTTGCTCAAGTACTGGAGGCCTTCCCATATTGCTCTCACCTAACGGAGAAGATAAAAAGTGCATTAGCAGCTAGATAAGGAGCATCCGCATGTCACAGTCACTCCCCTGCTCACACTCAAGCAAGACATCCCTTCCTCAGCGGGGCTCTCAGCGCATAACCATGGTGTCTGATAAGAGGCACTGGGATGGTGGGGAGGAGGGAAGGCAGCAGAGCTCCTGCAAAGGCGTCGCTGTTGCTGTTCTCCTGGACTCAGCCCATTCCCAGGCTCGAAGCAGCAACACACTCGTCTGCGCATCATGTTCCCATTATTTTGCCTATGGTTTTCAGGGCAGGATGCGTCTTAATTTGCATCTAAGCAATTCAAAGCTGCTGGCACCCAGTAATGATGTTCTGGATGCAGCTGTGGAAGAGGAAATCAGCACTGGGATAAATGGTGGCCTCCCTACTGTCATTTTCCTTCATTCTCTCTGTTATTCCCAGGGGTGACTGGGCTCCTGTGACAGTAGAAACACTCAGGAATCTTAAGCCTTCTGTTTTGCTCATTTACTTCCTCCAAAATCCACATCAGTCCTGTGCAAAATGTACTAGCAAATGAGATAACGGGGAACAGGGTGTCCCAGGGGCAGCAGGACTCATCTCTTATTATAAATCTCCCAGCCTTGTGGCACAAGAGGACCACATGCTGTCTGAGATGGGGAAGAAATCTTCATCCTGTTATGTGATAGTGGTCTTTTCCCGTTCTTGGCCCTTTCCGAGAAGCAGCTGTGCCTCAGAGCACAACTGTGCACTGGTGAGCACTACTGCAAGTGGACCACTAGTCTGCACTAGTACTGTGTTTTGGGTTTTTTTTAAAGACTTTTCAGAAAAGGAAGCAATTCTAGTATTTTACTTCTATCAGCATTGTTCAGGGCCCATGGAGAAGTTCTTCGTGCTGCCTCGTGCCTGTAGTCTGTGAATTCAAAACATCAAGGCGTGCGAGACTACCGTTGGGCTGGTGCAGGCGTGAGCAACCAGTCTGTATGGACTGGTGTGAGTATAGTTGCGAAAACAGCTGCCTTTATAGGCTGGCAGGGAGGCATGGCCACAGACGCCTGGGCTTCACCGACTGGCAGGAGTGCATGGGCAAAGTACCTCCCTTTGCGGGCTGACATGGGTGCACGGGTGCAGTCACCTCATTCTGCATACTGCCATGGGTGCAGGCACCTCCCTTTGCAGCATGACATGACTACATGGGTGCAGGCACCTCCTTCTGCATGCTGCCAAGGGTACATGGGTGCAGGCACCTCGTTCTGCATGCTGCCATGGGTGCAGGCACCTCCTTTTGCAGGATGGCATGCGTGCATGGGTGCAGGCACCTCACTCTGCATGCTGCCACGGGTGCAGGCACCTCCTTCTGCAGGATGACATGGCTGCATGGGTGCAGGCACCTCACTCTGCATGCTGCCACGGGTGCAGGCACCTCCTTCTGCAGGATGACATGGCTGCATGGGTGCAGGCACCTCACTCTGCATGCTGCCACGGGTGCAGGCACCTCCTTCTGCAGGATGACATGGCTGCATGGGTGCAGGCACCTCACTCTGCATGCTGCCACGGGTGCAGGCACCTCTCCGTTGCCGGCGGAGAGGACAGGGGCACACCGGGGAGCAGACACCGCCCCTCCTCCGGGAGAGGAGCCGGCCATGCCACCGCCCCGCCCCGCCCGCGGCCGGCGATTGGCTGTGGCGGCGCTGGGCGGGGCGGGCGGCAGCTTCGAATTGGCGGCGCGGCGGGAGCGCGGTGCTGTCCGTCCGCTGACACCGACCCCGACCCCGACACCGACCCGCTCCGCGCCCCGCTCCGCCCCCCGCTCCGCCCGGCCATGGGGAACGCCGAGCCCATCCTGCGCGGCGCCGCCGCCACCGGCATCGGTAAGTGCGGGTCGGCGCGTCCCTTCTCCCCGCGCCCCTCCGGAACGGGACGGACCCGTCCCGACCGCTCCCCCGGCGCTGGAGGTGCCGCATCGCTGCGCTGTGGGTTTGGCGGCGAAAAACTTAAGGGTCGCCCTGTGGTGTCCCTCGGGGTGGTGGTGGTGGATGTGGCAGTGGCATCGGTGACACGCGAAGTGACGTGCACGGAGGCGGCAGGTAAAACGTTTATGCTTGGACCGGGTGGGCTACGGTCGTGCTGCAGAGGGGAGAGGTACGCGGTAGTCTGAGCCCCTTCTCTCATCTGTGCTGGTTACCGAGCTCCAGAGATCGCCGTCTGGGGAGGGGGGTCTTTTTCTTCCCCCTGCCCCAAGCAAGAGCTGTGGCAATAAGTGCACTTTCGTCCTTTGCAGCCACTGCCCGGGCAGCAGTCCTGCCGAACCCGCCCGCTGTAATTCAAAGTCCTTCGCTCCAAAACCGCCTGCCAATCCCAGCTCGCAGGCTGGGAAAACAAGACCTGGGAAAACAAATGGATTTGCGCTGGCGGAGTGTCAGGTTCTTGTTGCCTTTTATGCGTCTTGTGCGTGTCCAAAAAGTCCAACAGTCGGCAGCCTGGTTGGCTGGATTTGAAGGGAGCAGATAACTGAATTCAGCCAACCGGTACGAGGTGCCAGCGCTCCAGAATACAAATAATCCTGGGTGGGAATAAGAAAAGTCTTGGGTAACATGTAAGCTAACTTGAAGCATCATCATGGTTACTAGTATTGCTATACAGTAGTGAGTTTCAACAAGACTGAACTTGTTTCTTGTTAACCTCTCCTTGGCTTCAGGCCTTTGGGATCTGCATACTGTTTTTCAGGGGTGTGTGACCTGTTACAGTTTCACTTTTAAATAAAATGTTGTCATTCTTCCCACCTGTTTCTTATTAGTAATGTTAGAAATTTGACCAATTTTTCAGGCATTTATAGCTTGATCTGATTTAATGACTTTCAACAAGCTTTAAGTACTTAGTTTTGTTTTCTCTTCCTTTGGGGAAACCCAAAATATTTTACCACTGGAAGTATAACAGTGGTGGTGTTTACTTAATGTGTAAGTTCAGTAGTGTGATGTGCAGCAGAGTCACCTATAAAGCTGCACTGCTAGATGATTTTCTGTGAGCCCCTGTACAGGTGTGTGTGGAATGGAGAGGAGGAAAAGGTCCTGCTGGAACCCCCCCAGGAACCTTTGGAACATGAGGTTGCACTGCCCTCCTCTCTCCTGCACAGCAAATGCATTTGCAGAGATCCGGTTGTCCCATGTCGAGCAGGTTCACACTGATGCTGAGTGCCACCAGCTGCAGAAGAAAAAGGGATATAGGGCAATGCAGAGTATGACTTGGGTGTCTAAATCTGCAGTAAATAATTCTCACTTCAGGAAGTAGGTAATTGCAGGCAGTGGGCAGAATTAAAAAAAAAAAACAAAACACAACCAAAACACAAAACCAAACAACAAAACAAATTACTTTTGAGCCTTGTTTCCTGTTGGCTATTGCTCTCAGGTGCGTGGGGCAATATTGAGTTCAGGAGTGTATGTACATTAAGGGAGGGCCTCTGATATTCTGCAGTGTGTTGCTAGCCCCAGTGGGTTAAGGGCTGATTGTGTTCCTAATGAATGAATGCTTCAGGTGCAGGTAACGTTCTGCTGTAGTGGGTTCTCATGTTTCTTGTGTTTCTTTCTCCTGGGAGCTGCTAATGCTGTGTTTGGTTTTGGGGTAGTTAGTCACCATCAGATTTACATGTTTGCTATGTAATGGAAGATTATTTTTAACTGATGCATAGCTGTACACCCTAATGTTGGTTTTTGTTTTGAAATCCAAACATCAAGTCTTTGATTATAAAGCCAGTTCTGCAAAACAGTACCTGAGATAACATTTTTGAAGTTAATGCTCTACCAGGCAAGTCAGACCTCAATAATACATTATGTCAACGGTTTCTGTTGCACTCCCATTTGCTTAACAGACAAGGTAAATAAATGCATTTGGTGATAGTTTCAGTATTGGATACAGGGATTTGAACCAAGATGGAATTAATTGTCAAGGACTGAGAATGAATATATATAAATTTCAGCCTGCTCTCAATGTGAAGTAATTTCTCTGTTTGCATAGTATAGTCATCAGAAATCAGAGAAATCAATTTCCAAAGCCAGTAGCCCTACCTGCGTCCCAATTCCAAAAACTCAAGCTGATTTCTATACCTTTTCTATTGTTGACATTATAGCTGTGCCCCTATGCTTCCTATGCTCAAGCCACCCACCTTCTCCGATACAGCTTCCATGGGGCTGCGTGCTGCAGGCTCTGCAGCCTGATGTCTGTTAGGGATAGCGACATCTCAGGGATTACCAAATGTGAAGAAATCAAAGCTGCTGAGCACCCCTTCTGCTGGGATCCTGTGCTGCTGGCACCATTCTCAGTCTGCACAGAAACGTGCAAAGAGATGTTCTGGCCAGCAGCTCATGGATGCTCCAGCTGCAGCAGGGCTTGGAGGTTGGTGGCAATACCTGATTTGCTGTAGTTCTGAGGTAGAGTAATCCCCACCGGAAGGTCTAATCTCTCTAATAGCAAGTGTGTTACTGCTGTGGCTAGCAGCTTTGTTCCTCTGTAGCCTTCACGGAAATCACTTGAGTAAAGTATTCTTACTCCGGGGCTGAAGCTCGCATTTGTCCTAGGATATCTGTAACACCCAGAAAATGTTGGGGAAGCATTTAACTGCTTGTCTTCCACCCACGGCTGTGATTTTCTGGTTCTGCTCCAGCAGAGGGCCAAGAGCTTTTTTTCCTCTTAGTTTGAGGTACCTCAAACATTGAGGTACCAGTGTTTGGGCAGAAAGAAAAAATGTGGGATTGAAAAAAAAAAACCCACCAAAACCAAAAACCCAGTAAATCCTTAAAAGCTGGAGCTGTGACTGAGGTATGAGGGTCAATTTAGACTTATTGCTTCGTATGACTTTTTTTACAGAGCAGCAGAGCTGGGGCTTGGGCTCTGTAACCAGGTAAGCTGGGCTGTCCCCGGGTGCCCCGGTCCTGGCCAGGAGAGCCCCGGGTGGGCAGAAAGCACTGGGGATGGGCATCTGTCACTAGAGGGCAGCCGGGATTAAAAATTCAGCGCTGCTATGCTGTAACTCTACCAGGGGATGAAAAAAAAAAAAGCTGAATTAATGCCAGGAAAAGGACACTGAAGCGAGTTGCTTAACGGATTGAGCCTGGTCAAAAGAAGAGCAAATAACTATGCAGCAGCTGGTCTGCAGGAGAGCAAATCTGAGGAGGACACAGCTGAGAGTGAGTTCTTACTCCCTGAGTGTCCACATGTGCATGTGCCCCTGCAGAAGATGGAAGGTGATCCCCGTTCCCTTAGAGATCTGGTACAAGTTACAGAGGCTGACGGTCTGTGATGGTTTAGCTGTGCCCATAGTGTGAGCACTTGTTACATCTGGACAGATGTTTAATTCTTCTGCTTAGAGTGTGGGTGCCTTCCTTGGTGTCACAATGGGCTGACACTTGCCTGGCACAGTTTCAGGTGGCCATGGCTGGGGGCTGATGCCCAAATGAGACGTCTTGGTTGAGAGTTTTGAGAGTTTGCCTGAGATCTGTATGGGATGGTTGGAGATCTCAGGGTCCGTTTTAGTTTCCGGAAAAGTTTGCAAGGGACAGGCAAGTTTCCAAAGAGTAATTATCTTTTGATCCAAAGAAGTGTTCCTTTCAGTGAGAGTCCAAGGAGAGCTGCTGGTTCCACTATGTCACCTTTCTTTCCTTATTCCTTTTTTTTTTTTTGTCTAAATCTTCCTTTAGAACAACTGACCACATGCAGTCCCCTCCAGGAGCAATGTGCATCCTTCTGAACAGCAGGAAGTCTCTCAGTGTGGGAGAACCTTTGAATTATTTGCATCTTGTGCAGCTCAACGAGGTCAAAAGTCGCTGAAAGTTTTCTTTGCATAATACAAGTTCACTTATGTCTGTATTGGACAATCATTCCCTGACTGAACTCTGTTAGTGGCCTTTGAGTGTAAAACCAAATTGCAGTGCCGGGGTGTGTATGAGTCGGCACAGAGTACACAGGCCCTGGTGCTGAGTTACTTTTTGACTGTCGGTCTGGAGTGCTGGATATGTTGCTTGTATTTCATGTATTTATGGGAAGATCACAAAAATGATTGCAAACGTTGGCAGGCATGTACATGCCTCTTGCCTTGCTTAGTATTTCTCCACTTGGTCAGCAGCTCCTCTGCCGTGGCAGTGTCCGATGAATGCAGCTTCTGTCCTTCCTTCCTTATCCTTCAATTAGGAGCCCCCTCTAACCCTGCATCTCCATACTTCTGTCTCGCCAGCTTGCTAGTGTTGTCCTGCCCACTGTAGTATTTGTTGTCAGCGTGCGTGGTCTGCCAGTGAATAATTCCAAGTGAGTACCTCACTGAACCTTTATCTTGTGGCTCATCAGGTCTTTGAAGCTTGTTTTTTGAGTCCCACAACCATCGTGCAAGAGCTTTTGGGGACACCAATTGCCCATCCTGTGTTGGTCTTTGTGCAACTTTGGGACAGTTGAACTTCCAACTTGTGAAAATCTTTCGTGAATATTCAGCTGGATAGCAATGAGCAAATATTCAAGAATTCCCTGAAATGTGGCAAGGGAGTCCTTGGGATCTGGGCAGTTAAAAGAAAAGCCCCTACAGCCTTTCTGAAGTCCCCCAGCTCTTTGGTGGGTCTGACCTTATGTCAGGGCTTGGGTTTCTCCAAAAGCATCCTTCCTGGCAGTCTGTTGGCTCTTAGCTCCCAGATTTCTTCTTCTATGGAAGGTTCTCCCGAAGGACCTGATGCTGTAGAAGCAAGAATATTCTGTTATCCGAAGGTTTTGTTTTCCCTCTGCTCTGAAATGCAGCAGGAAGGATGAATGAGAGCGTTTCTGGGCTTAGGTGGCGCCAAACCCTCAAGAAAGCACCCTCCTGGGCTTCTGTTCCACCGTGGACCTGGGGCTTAGCACTTTGCCTGCTGCTCCCCTCAGCCTGTGGAGCAGCAGGTCTGGGCTCAGCCCGTCCCTTACCTATGGGGCTCATGCAGATGGTGAGCAGAGGCAAAGCTGCTCCGTTTTGTGGATTTAAGCCTAACATTTGGCTGCTATCTTGCGATTCACACAGCTGGGACCTTATTCGTGTATGTTTTGTCCTTACCGCTGTGCTTCTCACTCCGAGTCACTGTACCCAGTTGCCAAAATATTCTGTACCACAGCAAATTCTGGCATGAACTGTGTTAGCTTGCATTGCCTGTCACGTGTGGATTAACAGTAGTTACACTTCTGAGCTAACCTGCACACGTTAGGCTCTAGGCAGGCTCAGTTAGCTGTGGGGGAAAATAGCGCGTTCTCTTCACGTTAAGCATGGTTTACTTGAAGATGCTTTCATTTCACACCGTACAGTCTGTTTTGTCATTAACAAATTGCTTCTGCAGAGCTGCAGTTTAGCACTGTACAAAACGCTGGAGGCTGTGCCAAGTTCAGCTCGCTCAGTGTCTTGGGACTGTACTGTACACGAGAGCCTTAGGTGGATTTTTTACTGATAAATGAACAACGTTTATGTGGATTTATCACAAAGGTAATGACAGAAAGTAATGTGTTGTGTTTCCTCTTCAATGCATGGTGCTGCTTCAAATCAGCCCAGAGGTCTGGGTAAGTGGGATTCCCTGCAGCCCGTCTGCTGCGGCTGCGCTGAGCTGTGAGGCTCAGGAAAAGTTGATGCCTTTTTGCAGATCTGTATGAATTGTGGCGCAGATGTTTGCTGGCAGGTGCCTTTGCATTGCTCTGGGACAAACACGAAGTGTCCTGTGGGCTGGTTCACTCTGTAGCAGACCTTCGCTGGGCAGGGGACCGTCCTGGGGAGTGGGACACACAACGCAGTTGCACTGTGCTGTAGCTCACCTGTGGCTTAGAGCCAGTGAATGAAGGCGAGCAAGACGTTTTTCCCTTTAGAGGGGAAAAACTTGAGAGACTGATGCACTTGTTATTTCTGTATGGCTCTGAAATACAGGTTACGGGGCTTGTTCGTAAGGCTTTTCCCTTTCGCTTCCTTTTTCTCTCCTTCTTGCACACTGTGATGTGTCTCAGCCTCTGTACCAGCCTTTCTCCCCCCAGCATCGCTCTCGCTGCAAACCCACCACTGCAGGCGGTATCCCTGGCTTAAATACCTGCACAGTTCTCCCCTCCACAAACTGCTCTGACTTCTCCTGCAGCTGCTTTTTGGGAAATTAAAAAATAAAAGGAACCTAAAAATCTATTTGCTGTACAAAACATGGAGTAGTGTGTTAGGACCCAGATGAAGTGACTAATTACAGCCCTGAGGGGAAACGGGAATGCCCTCATGGGTGTGTTCCCATTATGTCACCCTGTTACCCCTGTTTGGGGCTCTTCACCCGGGGCAAGCATCTTATCTTCTCTGCAGGCTGCTACGCATACCTAAAAAGGAGCATCTATATGCCCTGACTAGAAAGGACTGCGGTTTTCAGAGTTTGGCTTTCAAATAGCACAGTTATAAATGCCTGCTCCTGCCTTGAACTGGAACATAAATGTTTATAACTTCTGTTACTCTCTTGACAGTTTTCCCATTAATTTAGTGCTGAGAAACCCTTTCTTTTCTGACTTAATTTGGGTACCAGCCTGAAGTCTGTTAAAGCCGCAGACTTTTTCCCCATCAAGGACAGACGCTTTGGTTTTACAATCCTGCCCTCCATTTGCAGAGGTGAAGCTTCTCACACCTTCTGTGCACCTCTTCCCTTTCTGGCTGCGATTGCTCCCGTGGGTCTGAGAACCCCTCGAGGAGTGCGTGCTGGTGGTTCCTGGGATGCAGGTACAAATCCTGCATTGGAGGGCAAGATGAGGTGAGGGTAGAAAGGAATGAAAAACTTTAGGTCCTAAAATGATGCTAAAATTCACCCAGCCCTCTTTTGTCTCTATTTCTGGGTCTCTGATAAAACTAAACCTCAATTCTAAATAATGTGCAATATTTCAGCAAGGAAAAGCAAGACAAAGAGGCTATTTAAAGCTACCGTCTTTCCAGGGCTTGGCTCGCAGGCTGTGCTTCTTTTGTGTTATTGTGTCTATGGAAAACACATACAAGAGGCTCGCGAAATACAATGTGCATTTCTAAGTACAAATTTAGAACGCATGCAAAGGTCAGATGTGGTGCACGCTTGGGTTTGGGGAGATGGAGGCTTTGGGCTGTTAACTTGGATTTCTGTAATGCAAAGAGGAATGGTATAAATGGACAGTGGAAGGGTACTTGGGCGCAGTTTACACAATATGCTACAGCCTATACAACAGAATAACCTGTATGGCCCGTTGCTGGGTGCCCTTTTTTTGGTCTGAAGTTGAGGCATTATCTCCCACTGATAGCTCTGCTCTGTCTTGCTGTTTGAATCTTGGATGAGTCTTCTGCACCGGCGGTACCCTTCAGTGCCCTTGGTTGTATAATGAGGCCGGGAGTATGTACGTAAAACACTGAGATCCATAAATACAAACGCGAAGTGTCACAACATGTGCCCGGCTTGAAAGCAGCTACAAAACTATCGCAGAGGCTGCTAACCTGGAACGTCTTTGTTCTGGCAACAGGGTGAATACAATAAAAGGACTTGCTAAAGGCTGTGTTGAAGGGAACTGGTTGACGCAGGTTGTTTGAGAGGATGAGGCATGGGAGGGAGGCTGGAAATTCCCCCCGTACCCCGAGGGAACGGAGAGCACGGAGGGGTGTGTTGGAGATTACAACCTGTAGGGTCATGCTGCACTGGTGGGAAAGGGAGAACCTGTCTGAATACTGGACCTGCATAAGCTGGGGAGAGCCTGTTGCAAGGTGGAGGGACATCCTGAAAACTGAGCAGGATTTGGGGATCCTGAAGGAATGCATTAAAAAAAAAATAATCTGAAGAGCTTTGCTGAGGAGATGGGGCAGAGTATTTTTTGGTTGGTTTTGGAGTTTTTTTGGGGTACAGGTACATGTGCCCCTGTGCTTTTCTTAAAGTGTGTGTGTGTGTATTTAAGAAGTTACAAGAGAACCTCAATGCTATTAAACTAGCTCTTATGTGTCCCTCAAGGGTGAAACCCTAGATCAGCAAAGCCAAGAAGGCAGAGCATGACAAAGGAGAGCTGCTTAAGTTATTGGGGAGAGGTCCATGGTGTTTGGGTGTAGGGTCATGGGACTGTATTCCCAGTAAGAAGGGATGCTAGAGAGGGTCTAAAACCCAGCGCTGAGCTCAGGAAAGCTGGAGATGGGAATGATGTACACTACGCCCCAGATCACTCCGGCTGCTTCAAACGTTGCATTTTCAGGGCACAACACTCATCCCAAACGCTCATCCAGACATTATATTGCATAGCATGACAGGATCTTAAGGAAATTCACAATTGTGGGGTTGTCCTACTGTCTTGATTATGTGAAGGGGAAATTAAGGCATGAGATGATACAACTTATCCGTAGCAGTTTATAACACCTGTTGTGGATGGAGGGTTTCTATTCTCCTGGTTGCAGCAATCCCGCAGAGCTTGGGAGAGCTCAGGAGTCCTGGCTGGGATCCCTGCTGTCATCTCTGAACTGTGCTGCCTTCCCGATGCCTAGGGGTATAAAAACATCACATACATTTTAAAGCCTTATCTGTGCCTCCTTTCTTCAGCATTGTGATGGAATTTTGGCCTTGTTAAAGTAATCTTCTGCAAGGATTTATCTATTTTTCTGTGTCAAAGATAATTTTTTTAAAAGAAACTTTTCATGCTGAATTAATTCGTTCTGTCAAACCTGTTTTGTTTTTTGCTTGAGCCCTACGAGTGGGAGAATCCATCTCCCAGAAATGTGTGTGCATCTTTTCTCCTGCGTGTGGCACTCCCGTGCCAATAAATTCAAACCTTCAACCTGCAAAACCCTCTGAAGAAACGCAGCCCTCTGTCTCAGCAGCACCCAGCAGGGATGGGTGGCTCTGGACCCCAGCTCAGAGATTCCCCTGTGTGTCGGGGTTCAAACCAGCACGGTTCCCCATTTGAGCCATGCATGGTCTCGACAATGAGAGTAAGGAAAGGCATGGCCTCAACACCTTCCATTTGGGCAGGAAAAAACACTTTTAGGAGATACGGTGCCCTCCCCTGCCTCTCCTGTCCACTCGCGCCCTGCAGAGGGGAGCTGAAGGCAGTGGGATGCTGTAGGGACAGGAGCTGTTTCTTTCCTTACCCACACCGGGATGATGTGGTTTGTCTCCTGGGGAAATGAGTCTGTATTGTAAACTGGTAACGCAGGTTGGTCGGAGCCTGTGAGCTGCTATTCTTTTTTTTTAATATATTTTTTTTCTTTATCTGTAATTTTCTGAATGCTAATGGGGCTGAGACAAACAACCCTCTTAAATGCAACACGGTAACAATAACCCCAGTATTTCCTGCTGTGACTGGGGGTGCTGCCTGGTCCCTGTCCCTTGGGAACAGCTTGGATTGTCCCAGCCACCCCTGGCCTTGTGACAACTCAGGTCTGAGCTGTCGCAGCCCCTCGGGTTTGGAGGGGGGTGGTGGTGGGGGATACCAAGCCCAACTCACCAGGGGTGATGCGATAGCTGGATGCTGTTAGTCTCTCTGTTTTGAACACTATTCAACAGTGATTTTAAGATGTTTCAGGGCTCCTGCTGGTACCAGGGATGCTAACTCCAGGTTTACTTCATATCCATACCTGCACATGCGCAGAGCGAGGTGGGGGAAAGCATCTGTGCCATAAGCATGGCAGGATTGGGCCAGGACCTGTGCCATGCAGCTGCCGAAGGTGGTGAAGTTTGCAGGTGGCAGAAGGAAGGTGGGCAGAGGGAGCAGCCTGGGTAATGGAGACGGCTGGAAGGTGTGAGGAGGAGGAGGGAGGATCTCTCACTTCTCTCATTGCCCTCACCCTGATGTGGAGAAACAAATCCAAACCGAGCTGTCCTGGCCGTGCTGGTGGGCCATGCTGTGATGAGTGCCCCGTGGGGCTTTTCCCCTTCCCCAGCTGCATGTTTTTGCAGGTGCTGGGTGCCCATTGCTGGGTCTGTCATGCTGACAGGGTGACAGCATCAGGCAGGAGCGGGAAGGTCCCCAGGCACGAGGTGTGGAGAAGAGCAGCTGGGGTGGGAGCTGGGGACGAACGGGGTTTGCGAGGGGATGGCAAAAGAGGTGCAGAATAAGAGAAACAAGAAGCAGTTGTGTTGTTAAGCTGCCTTCTTCTCTCTATTTCTGTAGCTAACCTTTTGCTTCTCAAAGCAATAAAAAAAACAAACCTCTTCAAAAAATATTGCAGGGTGTTTCTTTGTGTGCTTTGACTAAGCCGTTCCTCATAAACCAGTGGCTTTTGCGTAAACACAGCCACGGCAGGCAGAACTATCTGCTTTTTTGCAGCTGTCAAGTATCTTTGCTCACCCAGTAATGTATAAACTGGGAGAGGCAAGCCCCGACAGAGCTCGGCGTGCCCTCCTCTGCCAGCGTCCCCACTGCATCCCCGGTCCCTGCCCCGCTGAGGGCAGAGCACTGCGGGGGCACCGAGCCAGCTCGTCGCTGGATGCCTGGGGCCGGGTGGTCATCGGATCCAACCATGGGAAACATCGGGCTGGCTCCAGGGAGCCCCAAGCTGAGCATTAAGCTGGCCAGGAATATGAGAGAGTGAGGGAGGGACACAGAGAAAATCCCCTTTGGGGAAAGTAGGTTCTCAGGACTAGAAATGTGTAGATGGAGATGGGTATCGTTGGCTTCCCTCTGCACTTTTAATTGCTAGCTAGTGCTTGAGTCTCCCAGCAGAGCTCGGGGTGGCAGCAGAAGCTGTTTGGTTGCTAATTGCTGTGTCTCTGCCCCCTTGTCACCTCCAGTCAAAGCTGACATGTTAAATCCAGTATCTGCTGGAGATAAGGGGGACCTCCCTTCCACCCCTGTGAGCTGGGGCTGTGGGCTTCAGTGACTTTTTTTTTTTCCAGATAAAATGAACAAAAATTCTGTGTCCCGTGATGGCTCTGATAAGCTGAAGGCTCCAGACGTGGCACAGCACAGACTGCCCGTTATAGGCTTTTGTTTATTTAAAAAAAAAAAAAGCCTAACCTCACTATCTTGATTATGGGGGAAAAAGCCTAACCTCACTATCTTGATTATGGAAAAAAGTTATATAAATGTGCCAGAAGCATAATTGGTGCCAGTGGAAACCAAAAATGACCCTTTGCTTTCCCCTTCCACCCACCTTTTTCACAGTATAGTAGTTTGCTGGGATGGAGCTTTTCTTAGGCACTGGTGGATTGCTGCAGGGATCCTTTCTCACAGACCAGGAGAGCCCTCTCCAAAACATTACTGGTCTCAAATGCTTCAGGGGATGGTGAAAGGGACCCTGGTAAAATTCCAGGTGGAATAATGCACCCCTGACTCTCAAACTGTCATTTGAAGCATTGCGAGACTACCTTAAAGGCAGTAGTAACATACCCTAGAAGTACTTATGAAAATCTTATCAGCATCTTTCATAATGCCAGATCATCCCGCTATTTAGATAATTGCACAGTTTGTTCCCTTTGAGTCTGCCTCGCTGATTGCTGGCCACGGGGAACGATACCGTGTTATCAGCTTTGCCTGGCTCTTCAGATGTGCCGCAGGACCTGTTGTGCCTGGGCTGATGGTCCCTGGGTGCCTTTCCTGCCCCATTTGGGGCTGGTGGCACTCATATCTCAGCTCCTGGGGCACTGTGTGACTCCCCAGCCCTGGGAAGGGAAGGGAAGGGAGGAGAAAAGCCATCCAAGATAGTCCCTACTCACCTCAATTGCTACAGCCTCTTTTCTTCTGCAAGACACTTTTCTGTGATGGTGGCTCTTTCCTGCTACTGGCTAATGAACGTTTAGCTCTGCAAACCCTCTCGATGAGGATGTGACCACAGCTGGTGCCGCGCATGGTCTGATTGAGCTTTGCTATCTGTCACTGTCCAGGGGAGAACTGGTTGCATGGAGCCCGTGTTAAGCCAAGTGGCCCTCAGGGCCATCATGAGCGAGGTGAAAGCCAGCACTGAGACGATGGTGCGGGTTGGGCTGAGCCTTTGCGGTTCACACTGAAGGGTTTTTGTGGGAGCCCTGTGGTGATGGCGCATTGAGTGATGTATTTTATGGGAGGATTATTGCAATGAAACACAATGTGCTTTTGTGCAATTATATGGTGTCTTTTAAATCATTTCCTCTAACAAGCCTGTCCACACCCAAGCAAAAATAAACATTTTGAAAGGCTGCAAAGATAAACACACAAAGGTTACCCTTAAATGCATCGTTTCTCCACCTCCTTACAGACACCTGCTCCGCTCCCTGGACAGGATGAGCATCCAGAAATACTGGGTAATCCTAACTCAGCCTAAACTTTGGCAATCACTGAATTTCCAATCCTTCATTTCATGGCCTCAATATGCTTTTTAATCAGTGACTTTCTTGGAAAGGAGGAAGTCAAAGCTGGGACTTATCTGTTACCTGCTTGCTCTGCCTTTTCAAGGTGAATGCTTTCCTCTCGTCCCTTCGAGGCCCCGTACCATTCTCAGTGCTGGGGTCTATGGGGATGGATTGGGCTTGAAAGCCTTATTCCGCATGGGGCACACCACTAAGCTGTTCTGTTTCCAGGTTGCTCTCACCCATTTTTGGGCATGGGCTGTCCTTGAGCTGCCCAGACCCTTCCCTGTGTGGTTGCTGACCGTGCCGGTGGGTGAACAAATGTGATTTCTTTATTTTTTCCCCTCTTTTGTCATCTTGGCAGTAGCCACCCCTGCCCAACAGATGCTGTTGTCTTGCTCGTCTGAAGTTTTCCCAGCTTTCCTTTGGCAATAATTTGGGTGACGGAGAGGGGATTTTCACCCCTTTTCACTCAGCTTGTTTCCTAGGCTGATAAACCAGTGATGGGCATGGGGAGTTGGTCTTTTAAGGTGAGGAAACTGCCCTAATGAAACTGCCTGTTTATTTCTCTTCCCTATCCCATCCCTAACTCACTTGCTGCTTTGTCATTTCCCATGACTGCTCCGGTTCTTTAACAGCCTCTTGTGAAGGGTCTCATCAGAGACGGCATGAAAATCTAACTGCGTTGTCAATCAGCGCTCTTGCCTTGCCTTCGTTATTCACCCATCCCCTTTCCCTGGTGAGACTTGTTCTGGCTATAGCCTGTCTCTACTGTGAACCCCAGATGGGAAAGTGCTCTGCTTTTAATTAGCATCTTAATTAGTTTATCAGGCATTGGCACCACGCTAACTGACATGTCGTTCCTGGACGCACTTTTCAGTAGAGATGTCATTCTTGCTGTCCTGTAGTGCTTAACTTTTTTTAGTTATCACAAAGTGCATCTTTTTACTGGTTCAGCAAGATATTCCTCTGAAATTCAGTGTTTGTTAGCTGAGCTGGGTGACACACTTTTTTTTTTCTCCAAATAACCAAATCACTTCTGCTTTTCTTCTTTTTATACCCAGTTCCAGATAGTGCCTGACTGTTAATCCCAGAAATGCGCTGCGGTAGGAAAGGTGTAGCTCTGTGACAGATAAGCTTGACTGGCATAAATAATTTAGTTCCTCTGTACCCTCCTTTTTTCCTTAACTGTTGGAGATCGAGGTGACCCACAGAGTCATCTGAAATTCTCCTGCAAACAATCTCCTGGTTTGACTTTGTTTTCGGGTATTTTTCAGCTATAACTTATGGTCATGCTCCACTGGCTTCAGTTAGATTACATTCTATATTTTTATATCATTTTTCTGCTACACTAAGTGAAGAAAAAATATAGATATTTTGGCTATTTACTTTTTTATGTGATTCAAGCTCTGAATATTTGACTTTTCCCCCACCTCTTTCCCTACTGATTTTGTCTTCCCTGAATCATCTTTATCTTCTGATGGACTCCCTCTGCTATCTTTATATTCTGGCTTTTTTCCGGGAAATTGTGTTTTAGTTGTTGCCTTTGATTTACTCTTGATTAGCTGGGCTTTTTCTCCTCTTTGATGGCAGAGTGTCGCCTGGGGTTTTGTTGCAGAATTACTGTGACCCTCGGGACTATTAAGTAGGAATGGAGCTGGAACAGGAACAGTAGTTCTGTCTTTCCCATGGCCTACCCACAGCTTTGGGGACACTGTGCCTTGGTGACCAACGACTAATTTGACCATGAGAAGGGACCGAGTAGTGAAGCTGAGGTAGCCTGTGAGCAAAGTTTGCTTTTCATCAGCGACTGCAACCTGTGTGGCCACGACAAGGACCCAGCTGCAGTGGTTGCACTGGGAGCTCAATGCCGAGGGTCTTGTTGGCGCTGGCCTCTTTGCTGTTGACTCTGGTACTAAAACTGCTGAATGGTCCATGTCTGTCTGGTATAGTAACAGGGTCTTCTCGTAAGGGCTTGAATATCCTGAAGGATATTCTTTCTTCTCCTTCCCAGAGGTTGTCCCAGACAGCTTTGCACCCAGGGGGCTGCAAACATGGATTAGATCCTGGCTGAGACCCTGGTTAGACCCTTAGCTCCATCAAATGAAACATAAGGAGGTGAGGGTGCTCCAGGGAGTCCATTTTCTGGTGAGCCCGTATAGTTTGCTCATCAGTATAACCTCACCAGTCTCTTTGCAACATGAGGGATTATGCCAGAAACCCCTCCCTCATTGTATTCGGGCCCATGTTTCTCCCTCAGGGAGGATCACCTGCCTTCGCCTGACCTGTTGGTAGGCAAAAAACCTTGAGTCCATATGACCAACCCTTCCTTGCCAGCTCTCCTAACTCAAGAGAGCGTAACATGAATTATTCCCAGCACACAAGCGAGCACGGCCCCTTAGCGAGGGTCTCGGCAGAGCTAAACCAGCCGGGCAGATGCGGTGTGTCAGTGTGGCGCTAACGTATTTCTGGCAGAGGTTTGTGTTATCTAAAGGGTGGTGGATTTACAGCCTGTGGGAATCACACTGCTGTGGGAATCAAAATGCTTTGAACACTGGGGGGAAAAAAAGCTATATGGGCTTTTTGTTTGTGATTTCACTGGCGATCCATGAAGTTCGCAGCTGATCGGGGAATGTCTTGGCTGCTGACCCTGCAGTGGGGTGGGAGGATTCAAGTAGAGCTTTCTTATTTCATCTTTATGGTAGTGACTCACTTGACGACTTTATTTTTTAATTGTGATGTTTTAACATGAAACTTTGCAGCTGGACAACTGATGCTAAGGGAACAAGGTCATTTTGCCCAATCGGAGTGAACAGATCTAACCCAGGGTTTGCTAGTCCTTAGTCCTTGTCAGGTTTCTGTGCCAGCCTTTGCCCAGCTTCAGATCTGATCCTGTTCCCAGTGAAAGCAATGGAAATACTGTCTCATAACGAGGGTATTTGATTGTTGTGTTCTCTCTAGTTGAAGGTACAGAGCATGCCTGTTGTTGATCTTCTTTACCTGAAGAGGACATCCTTCTAGCACTGGCTAAAGCTGACATGGCATTTGGCTGCTGGGGCTGTGCTTGGCATAATGCTTGGCATGTTTCCTCCAGGTGGAGGAGGTGGTGGCTGGGAGCATCCAGTGGCCTCACTTTAGTATGTGACCTTGAAAAAGGTCATCTGCATTTCTGTGCCTCCATGTTTTCCAGCTATTAATGGGGATACCATTGTCAGTGTTTTCTAAAGCGTATTGAACATGCTCTGAGATCTGCTGAGAAATAGTATAAACAGGTATATTTATGGTATTTTGGTTCAGAGGGACTGTTAGCACTCAGCGTGACCTCTGGCTGATCCAAGCTACAGTTCCACACAGCTTTTCCTATCTGGCTTCCGTGTTATGCAGCGTTTCTTCTTGACTTCAAGTTTTGGCAGGGATAGAGGTATCTGTGGAGCAAGAAGGATGCCACAGACATTTTCCAAGGTCCTGAGCTGTCTGAAAGATCACAGAATCATAGAATGGTTAGAGTTGGAAGGGACCTTAAAGATCATCTAGTTCCAACCCTGCTGCCATGGGCAGGGACAGCTTCTACTGACCAGGTTGCTCAAAGCCACATCCAGCCTGGCCTTGAACACCTCCAGGGATGGGGCCCTTGAAGTGTTCAAGGGGTAGTTAGGGTACACAAAAAGATGGTGTTGCAAAACCAGCACCTGGCATTTTTTTGCATTTAAATAGCTTTAAAACTTCTCTCTATAGGGGTAGCATCCTCACTGCTGTCACCAAATCCACTGAGTGCAGGACCAGGCCCAACATCTGATTCAATTCCTGATGAATCATTATTTCCACTACTTGTTTTTCATGATTGGTTTTGCTAATCCTCAGCTGCATTTGCATTTGCTTAGTGCTCACCATCTCCTTCATCCATGGGCACAAGTCATGGGACGTCAACATCCTGCTTGTGTCCCTTGTGATGCTCGGTGGAGCTTTAAACACAGGAGAAGGTGATCTTTGGCTGGTGTAAATTATCAAAGCTGTGCTGATATGAGTGAATCTATAGCAATTTACACCAGCTGCAGAAATACCTGCAGGATATTTCGTTCCTGCTGGCTGGAGCAGCAGAAAGCTGGTGGGGAAAATGGCCTTATTCAAACATACCTGACATAAGTAAGATACAAGCTGAGCTCCTTTGTTTTGGTCTGTTAAGGTTTAGCAAAAAAAAAAATAATAATCTTTTGGGCTTCTATACTTATTCCAGCAGAGTCAGGTGTTTTACAAGCTCTGTACGTCCACTTTGACACAGCAGTCTGTTAAACTGGTACCCGAGACAGACGCGTCCTGGCAGCAAATAGCGGTGTGCGTGTAATGAAAAGGATTGCCGGGTTAAATAAAGTTAGATGAAAAGCTTCCCTGCATATAACCAGAAACAGAGTTCAGATTTGTAATTCTTGCTTTTTCCAACACTGATTCAATTTGGGTTAAGTGATGGGAAGGCAAAGGGTTTGTTTGGATTCTCCTGCATTAACCCGATGGTGCTGTATCAGGACAGTAAATGCTGCAGGAAGAAAAAGTCACCCAAGTCAAACCTTGTTGTCATAAAGAAAGGAAATGATCCCTTTTGAACTTAAGCTGAATGTGCAAAATGTCCTCACCCCAATGTGTGTCACTGAAACCCTTTGAAACGGGGTCAATTATAAATAACTTGGTTTCATTCAACTCTCCATGGAATAGGAGGAGAATTTATTGAATGGAAAAGGACGAGATTTTTTTTTTTTGAAAAAAAAAAAAGGAATAAATTGCTCCTTCCCAGCTTCTTGGAAGGAATTGCAAACAATGGAGGTGAATGTAAAACCCAAGATGCAAAATCATCTGTGATTACCTCCCCTGCGTACGCTGCTGAGCTGCTGCAGCCATCCAGCCGTGGGACCTGCTGCCGGCCCCCGCCAGGCGCATCTTTTCTCCTCCCCGATCTGTGGCTGCATATAGCTGTGTGTGTGTGTTTCTCCTCCCCCCGCTTTCTTTCATTCAGGAGAAACATTGCCAGTGGGCAAACACTAATCCATCCCGACAGCTCTGCCCATCTTCCTGCTTTGGTCTGGCATCCAGCAAACAGCTTGATTAAGGTCCCCGGGGCTTTATTAGTGCAGCTTGTTGCCTGCAAATTAATCAACAGGTTGCATGTGTTTAACTCTTTGGAGCTGGTTGGGAACTGTTCTGCATTGCTGTGGGCATTGAATCAAGTCTTTTGAACTGGTTCTCAAATACGGTGTAGCAGAAATAGCCCGAAGTGGCGTTACAGCCTTGATTTCTTGGGGCAGGAGGTGAAGGGATCCTGCAGGTGCTGCTAATCCGGCTTCTGATCTCTGATAGCGGTTTTAGACTTTATTTCTCTTGGCCATTCAGCCACCCCCTGTAAAATATCCATTATTCATGCTGAGGACAGCAAGATGACACCTGTACTTTGCCTAATTATCTACAAGAAGTCAGATGTCCTCTGGGCCCCTCCGAAGTAGAAGCACAGGCAGGAATGGGACCTCCTTTGCTGTTTTGAGGTTTGTTCTGGAGCATGTGCGAAAGTTGCCTGTATGCTGCATTTTGTTGTATTATCTTTCAGACTTTGGGCTTGTTCTTTAACTGTTTGGTCTCACCATAGTAGGATTAAGAAAAAAAATGACTATGTAGTCGCTGTGGTTTACACTTGAGCTTTGATAATAAACCAAAGATCCAGGGAGCAGACACTGAGTTTTCAGCTGGCTGTACAGATACCAGAGGGAAGAGGACTGATATTGTATGGGTCTATAATGGGTTGAATATTCTCTTATTATTTCAAAGATCCCAGGATTTCTGGCTGCTTGCTTGCATCTACATGGGGAGATCCAGCTCCTTATCTCCATTTCCCATTTCTATGCGTGACCCCTCATCTCCCCGTTGCCAGTGGTCCGACTGGTGTCGCATCGGCGTGCATGCTCATGCCTGTTAGCACTCCATGTCTCCGATGGACAGGACAGATACTGACCGTGCTCCCACACGGGGCGAGCCCTGTGGGGACCAGCGGCACTCCGCACATGGAATTACATTCGATCTGATCTGGACTTCACCCCACAACAAACAATGGTGAGAACAGCCTGAGCCACGTAGCTCCTATCGATTATTTTTAGCAACAATCAAAGATAAAAGAAGAATGTGCCTATAAGGCGGTTGTCTCCCGTCTCAGCGGGAGGAGAGCAGCCAGCAGGAGGAGAGCTGCCCAGGCCCCTTGCTCTGTGCGTGTTCCCCCAGGAAGGATGGATTTTCTGCTGTTTGCTCCAGTTGGAGAAGAGCAGTGTGGGGTGGGGAATTTGCCAACTCTGTCTTCAGCAGCTGGCCAACATCTGTCTTCTGGATGATGTAAAAATTCTCACAACTTGATAATAATTTTCATGCCTGTTTTACCAGAAGGTTTTAGAGCATCTTAGTCCTTGATTTGACTCTTGCACCCAGGCGAGAGCAGTTTTGTTGCTCTGTGTGTGCCAGCAGGGGGATGAGAGGCACAGAGGTCCGCGGACAGTGGCTCTCCCTGTACTTCTGCTGTGATCTCCCTTCTGACCTCTCCATGAGCTTCTGGTGCTGTCTTGCTGGGAGCTCTCTCCTGCCAGGTACGCATCCCTTTGCCTGGGTCACAGATGGTTTGTGGACCTCTCCTGTAGGGCTTTCCCTCTTGCCACCTTCTCTCTTCTCTGACTGACCTCGGGCTCTCTTGCAGGGAGCTGACTGCTCAGTGCAGATGCTGGTCCTTCAGCCTTACTTCCACGCTGGTGATGGCAATTTGGAGATAGCCAGAGCTTATAAAGGCAAAGCTGCTTCTTGGGGACAAGCTGGGGAGTTGAAGACTTGACTTCTTCACACTTTGTGCATATCTGGCCTCCAGACCCATCCATACCCTGCGATTGCAGCAGGGCTTGTAACAGCAGCAGAAAACCAAAAAGTTTAACACTTATGTTTTGTTCCTTTGCCTGTGGTCTGGCTCCTCACTGCTTGCAATAATCGGTTGAGTGAACCCACGTGTGGTGTGAAGGGCTGTTGATCACAGAGGCGCAATAGTCCCTGCCTCAGAGTGATGTCAGGGAGAGAGAGGCTCGCTCTGGATTCAGGTTTGGATCCTCAGCATCTGTGGTTGAAGCAGCTTGGGAGAACAGGAGGCAAGCTTGTAGGTATCTCACCACCAGTAAGAGGTCCCTGGCAGAAGGCTGAAACACCTGCAGGCACCCTGTGCCTGAGCAGGGGCTCACCCATGTTGCTGCTTAAGGACCTTTCCAGGTACCAGCAGAAAAGCATGTGCACAGAAGTTGCTTTATCTGCTACTTAAAACGCCATAACAGTTAACATGGGTTTTATGAGGAGGATCTTTGGGGTAGATGGAGGGAAAAGTGGCATTTCTAAAGGGAGATTTTAAGCCAAGCCCTTTCAGGCCGCTATAGTCTTGAGGATCTAGGGAGTCTTGGGAGAGTATTGATAGAGCATTGATAGAGTAAGTACCAGCAGAGCTGAAAAAAATTGCCTTCTGTAGGAGGTCTCCTTAGCAGAGTTCAGTTGATCCCCTTGCTGAGTCTGACCTTTGCATCAGAGGCACTGCAGCTGATTCCCATGTTTCCCATCAGTGAAGACTTTCCCTATAGGACAAAGATGAGATTCCACCTCTGCCCATCCCTCAGGATGTTCACGTTTCTCTGTTGGTGATGTGCAGGCTCAATCTCTCATCTCTATCCCCATCTGCCAGCAGGGAATAACAAAAAGAAACCTACAGACCTGTAAGCTGGGGGTCTGGGAGGAGGAAAAGGGGGCAATGCATCCATTTGGTGTTCTGCATCGTGCCAAAGCCAGCGCAGCTGACTGGGGCACATCCCTGCGTCTGAGGTCTGTCACATCTCCGGCTGCTCCTGTTGTAGTAACTGCTGGCCTTTGCATGGCAGCGTGACAGCGTGGTGGCAGCTGTGACGCATCGATCAGCCGTGCCTGCTGCCGAGCGTTTGTTCCTGTTGCCAGGCAAAGAGGGGTGACCTTTTCGGAGAGGAGGAGGAGATGGTGGGGAGAGCGATGGGTGGGTGGAGAGCAGCGGCAGCCCTGGATGGGGCTCCCGGGGCTGCGCAGTGCAGGGGTCGGGGTTTGGATGTGTGGAGCGAAGCCAACAGTCCTTCCCTGCTTCGCCTGATTTCGTGGGTGCAGCAAGCCCCATCCCCGCCTGCCTGCTTGGATTGAGATGAAGATTTCCCCGGCGGGGCCTGCCATCTCTGTGGGATGCGATGCCCAAATTAAGGGAGGAAGTATCAGGATGGTGCTCGGTAAAATGCTATTTGTGGGCTGCTGCAGATCTGACTATTGCCTTTGGTGTAGGAAATTTCAGGGCACGACAGCCTCCCTCCACCCTGCTCAGCCTGACGTGAGCCCCTGAACGGTGGTCACCGGCAGCGGGGACTGGGGTCTTGCACCCTGCACTGTGACTCCTGCACAACATGGTCATATCAGCTTTGCTGTGAGGGGTTTTCCTGTAACTCTGGGTCCTGGATGGTCCTCTGCTCTTTGCGTGCTGATTCTGGAGTAAAACCTTGGGTGGCTTCTCTGGAAAAGAAAATCTTTTCCAGGTGTTTGGGGTCAGCATGAATGGGGAAACGATTATGAGCCTCTAAGTCTGGATTGGTACGAATGGCACCATCAATCCACCGAGACAGAGCCCCGCGTGAAGGGGTGAGATGGAACAGTACCAGACATAACCTGAAATGACTTAACAAGCTGCTGAAGTTTTTAAATGCACGTGTCACTTTTTTTAATTTAAATTTCCTCTGACATTTCATAGGCTTCATCACTCAATGTGAAGCCAAGATCCATGTGAGTGTGTGCAGTAGGATTGTTTTTAAATTTTATTTTAAATACAGATGTCTGGAATAACTTTTTTGCACACACTGTAGGAGTGTAAAGGTTTCTAAGCAACATCATTTCATGCTGTTTGCATTAGAGAATGTAAAACAGGGTTCCTTTTTTTAAAAGTCTCTGCAGTGCAGGCATAATTACAGGATCCCATTATGCAGCATTGTGTCTACGGTGAAGCCTGTCCTAATGGAATATTCTGCCTTGTGCTGAAGTCTTACCTGCTTTTTACCAAGACACTTAAGGACTTAATTAGCGTCATTATAGACTACCACCCCCTTCCTCAGCCCTGAGCATGAAGGGATAATGATCTGTCCAAGCTAGTGCGTTTGCTTCCCATGGTTAACAGCACCACATGGAGGGAGTGTTTCGTAGCTCGCTGCTGCTGTCTTGAAGTGAATGTGGAGAAGGAGGGGGAAGAAATGAAAGCATTTCCTAGGAGCAGATATACATACTCTGTGTTTACTTGGCCTGGTCTTAACCATTGAGCTGGGATGGTGTTTGTCACTGCGACGTCCCTGTGGAGATCCTCCACGTAATGCCTCATCACGTGCTGCCTTGGCTACCAGATCTGACCGGCTGCGGCACGGAGCGGTGCCAGACAGCCTTTGCTCCTGGTGTGCTGCAGGTGTGTGCTGCAGGGCACGCACATGCCCTTGATTCTTCGAAAGTGTCCCCAAAAGACATCAGGAGCCATGTGGGTGCAGCAAGCCCGAGGGTCTCGTCTTCCCATGATGTCCATCTGGATGTGCCACACATGGGCAGCCTATGCATCCATCCATCCATATGTGCATGTATGTGTGCGTACGCAGTTCCTGACTCCCACCCTCACTGGATGGTACGTGTTGGCGTTGCACTGAAAGCAGATGTGTTTGATGGGTTGGAGCGACAGGAGGTGGCGGGCTCGAGGGCACACTGGTGGGAGCAGTGCTGAGGGTGTGGGCTGCTGGGGAAGCTGGAGAGGATCACGCTGCTGCTACATGACAGCAGCTACACAGCTCCTGTCAGCCGGATGGTCAGTTTTTGATCCCTAGTGCTTCGATGGTAAACAACATTTGCACTGAGCTGCCCAACAGAGTTTTATAAACATCTGGGGGCTTTTTGCATTTTACGAGATGAAGAGTGTTGGCTTTTGTACCTGAGACAGGGCCAAAGAAGTTTTTATTGCTGGTTAGGTAACTTCTCTGGCACGTTGCGTTAGGAGGTCTAGACATTATTAATGAGGTGTGTGTGTGCTATGGTGCATGTGCTGTTTTGTGTAATGGCTGTTGCTGCTGTGCCCTGTGCGAGGATGTAGCTGTAACATTTTCCTACAGGTGTACAGCTCTCAGCCCCCTTCATCTCTTGTGTCCATCCTGTGCTGTCCTTTCCACCATACCTGCTTCAGGTTAGTGCTATCCTGGCAGGTTTTCTTTGGAGTTTTACTAACATCTTGCAGGGAGGAATATTTACCCGTAACCTCTGCTCTTTGTACTTCTTGGTGTTGGTGGGAAGGGGTGCTACAAGGGGGTTGGGAGCTGGTCTTGTGGGACATGGCACTCCTGAGCTCGTAGCTCAGCTGCAGTCAGGGGAGCTCCTTGAAGGCTTGTGGCCCCATTTCTTGTGGCATGTAAAGATAAGAAAGAAGGCAATGTGATGCTGATGGATTTCCTCCATTTCCCTTGACTCACTCTGAGTCCTGAACATCGCTTGCTTGCTCCCTCACCCCAGCAAATGATGTCTGGCCATGGCTGGTGCAAGGAAGTCACCCATGTTGGTGGGCAACCTTCAAAGCCCAGAGTTGTTCCTGGGTCTCATCATCTCCTGTTCTGCTTTACTTAACCAGGATGACTCTTCCACATTGTCTGCTCCTAGTGAGGACTGCTGCAGTGGTGCAGTGCCTGTTGTTTTTCACAAGAGCCGTTTGGCTGCTTCTTCGGCTCTTCCAGCCTCTGCCCTCAAGGAGCTGTGTGTGATCCCTGCTCAGATAGCTGGGGACTCCTCCTCAGGCCGCCCACCCAGCCGCACACAGCAGTTCTTGACATAGCATGTCTGGTGTGGGAAGGTGCAGGCAGTCCTGGCCCCCCAGCACAAAGCCCATCCAAGCTCCAGCTGTCCTTCGTGCTTTCCAGTGAGATGGCTGGAGGTCTTGGGCAGCGCTCGTTCCGTTCGTAAACACTGCAAATGGTGCCAGATGGGGCTTTATAGGATCACATCCTCTGCCCTATGCTCTGTGTATTTTAAACAAACCTGGGAGGGGGTCTGGGCTGGGTCCTTGTTTGTTCTTGAAGGAATTGATGCGGGCTTCAGAGTCCTCATCCATCCATCTTCCATATGGAGATAAAAAGTTTTGGCTGAACACTGCTAAATGTGCCGTCATCTATCACAGCGGAGGCGGGATTGTGTCAAGGAAAAATAATCCACCATCAGGCTCAAAAGAAGAAGAAGAAAAAAAAAAGGAAAGAAATAAGATTTCCAGTGAAATGCATTGCTTTTAAAAATCCAATTCACTCTTTGCCAAGTCATTGTTTGGTTTTAGACTTGTTTCACATGAAAGCAACCTTTAAAGGTTACTTTTATCCCTCTTTAATGAGCTACAGAAATGAGCCTGGTCTGCTGCAGGGCAGAGGCCAGGGGATGGACCGCGTGTGGAGCTGATGCATCCCCTTTGGAGCGGCTGTGTGAGCTGTACCACCAGCTCCCTGGCTGCCAAAGTCTGTAGCCAGCAGCTTTCAGCAAGAAAAATGAAAGAGGATCATTGATGTATATCTCTCCCCTTGCTGCGGTGGAAATTATATATGCTGCAGTGTGTGGGGGAGAGAGAATATACATCGCTGTGTGTATTTTTCTGAAGCATTCTGGATCGTGAGGTTTGCACCCTGGGGGCCAGGCTTTCCGAAACCCCTCCTGTGCTGAGCTTTTTGGAGATGTGTCCCAGCAAGAGCTCTTGGAAACCGAACCCCTGTGGTGAGCATTAACCACCTGCACCCAGCACCCCGGGCCCCATCCTGCCCACGTGAGCGTGGGGAGCCCCGTGCTTCCCTCCCTGGGCGAAGCACTGGGTGCTGGTGCCCCGTGTTACCTGTTCCCTCTTCAATGCATCTGGGCAATTAGGTGACCGTGAGGGTGTATGAGCACCTCTGTGATGGACTATCACAGTCATGAACGTCCAACTCGTTAAAGGGGCTGTGCTCTAGGGCAGCATGAGGGAGAGGTGGGGATGGTGGGTGTGGGGCAAAGCTGCTTTGTAGTTCACAGGTGGGCTGTGGGAGGCACAAGTGGGGCTTCCTCAGCTTCAGGCAGCAATGTGGCTATATGAGCTAACGGGCTAAACGGGGACTGGCAAAGATAGCAGCAGGGTCTCTAATCAAGACTCATTACTGTGTGTCTGTGGATTGAGCTCTTCCTTCTCCCGCCCATCCACAGGTAATTCTCTCTGCCCGGGCATCGTGCACAAACGGCTCCAGAGTACCCTGGCCCAGCTGGGAAACCTCCCAAACTGTGACGTGGCCCTTCCAGTCCAAGGGCTGCTGCATTTTCTCACTCTGCTTCCAATGTCTGTGCTGTTAAAACATTTCTCTCCTTTTTCTTCTGATGCATGTCATGTTGCTTGAGGCTTTTAAGGGAGACCTGGCTGATGCAGAAGGAGCAGTGGCAGGGGGTAAATGAGTGGTGCTGTGTATAGGAAACCCAATGCACTTGTGTCTTGGTGTGGTGGGACATGCAGCTTTGAATGAGCCACATCTGCACTGGGGTTGAAGGCAGTTGTGAAGAGCTTGGTGCTGGATGAAGATGCTGTCTGTGCAATAAGGGGGGTGATTTTCATGTCCCTGATGGTCGGGATGCCAGCAGCAGTTTGCAGTGGGCTTGGAGGTCTGGCCCTTGTCACCCTCCAGAGAGGTTGTGCACCGCTCTGACTCCTCATAAAGCTGATGCTGAGGGACTGGGTGGCCTCCCTGAGCCCAGGCAGCGAGTCTGTGCAAGGCAGCAGTTATTGCTAGGTCTCAGGGTTTTCCAGCCTGTGCTCCTTGCAGGAGATTTACACCTGCTTGGTGTGGCTTGGGTGGGTTTTGAACATGAGCAGGTAGCTGGATGTGCTGCTGCTGCTTGTGATCACTGTGTTCCCAGGAGCTGAGGGCCTGATGGGTGTTTGGGGAAGCGGAGAGGAGATTGCCAACTGCTCAACTCTTGCTCAACAGACTCCTCTGTCCCAAGAGGCTTGAGGTGATGAGGCAACCATATGTATGGACATGGTTTCGTCTCTCCTTTTCTGCCTGCACGTTGCTGCCTCTCAGCACGCTCTGGGCTTCCTCTGCTTATATTCAAGTTATGGGGTTTAAAATGCCTCCCTGTGCTGCTCTTGCAGGAGCTGGAATTGGCTGCGGCTGCATGTACCCTCTCTGCACCTTCTGGTGCCTCCTGCTTTGGGCAGAAGCAGGGGCTGAAGGTTGTTTTGGTCCCTCTCTGTCTTGGCTGCCCTGAGGTTTTTTTTCTTTTTAATTTTCTCCCATAGCAACTCATGTGCTGTGACTGTGGGGTCTCTGTGGGTGAGATTTGGGAAAATCAAGCCTTTCTCACACTCCTGATTGCCTGGCAGGTTATCTCCATGCTCTGTTAAAGGGAGAGCACTTCAGAAGGTGTTTGCTTGGGCAGTGGGTTGCCCCGGGCCAGCGGGGACACCGGACAAGTGGTGTAATCAGCCAAGTGACAAGAAGGTAATTGCGGGAAGCACAAACTGTGGTTGTGTTGCATGAAACTATCCCAGAGCAAGGACAGAAAGGGGAGAAGAAACAGGCTGGGGCCAATACAGGCAGTTAATGGCAGAGCTGTTGTAGCCCATCGGTGGTCTGAACTTCTCCACACGTTTCCAGATGTAACTGTACAGAATCAGAGATCCCCTGGTCCCATAAGCTGGTGCTGGCACAAGGGCCTCCCCATCAGTAGATCTCCCATGGTTTCTGGTGTTATTTGTTGTCCTTTACTCAGGTGGATGAGCCTTGGATAGGGAAGAGTAAGGGGAGTTGGACTAGATGACCTTTAAGGGTCCCTTCCAACCCAAACCATTCTATGAAGGTGCGGTGCAACATACTAGAGCCTCTCAGCAAAGGGGTTTGGATGTGGCTGCAGTGCCCAAACCTCTGGCCTCAGCGATGCCCTCCTATAGGCATTTTTCTTGAATCCCCTTTCCCAGCAGAAATCATCTCCATCTTCCTTATGGGACCTGTGTGTATGAGAGGGGATTGAGGGCTGTGACGAGCCTGCTGTGTTTGCTGCTGTTATGCGCAGGCTGACGGGTGCTTCCCCCCGCAGCAGGATCAGTCACCCAGGGATGCTCTGCACAAGCAGAATGAGGTGGCTTGGAGAAGTGATGTCTACTGGGGACCCGCCAGCACAGAAAGCGCTCTGGGGAAAATCCCTATGAACCAGAACTGAGGATGCTGCTGTTTTCTATAGAAGAAGTGTCAGAAGGCCACTGGAGGCAGTGGGCAACGGAGAACAACTTTCCTATGGGAAAGTAAAGACTTGTTCCATTTTTAACCCTTGCTAATTGAGTCCAGGGTGAAATGTGACCCCAGGTTACATAGTTGTAATGCCTTCTCTGTGCGCTGGGCTCTGGGCCCTCAGGAGGGGGAAGGAGCAGTAGTTTGCTGGTTTTGGCCCAGCTCCATGAAGAAGCGAATTTTTTAGCTGCTGTAAATAAGGAAAATCGAGAGGCAGGAAGCGGACGTCTCCCTAACAGACATCAGAGCTGACAGCCCTGTGCGTGGCCTCGGGGACGCCTGCCCAGGCTAGCGTGTGTGGCTCGGGCAGAAGAAAGCATGGGAGAGCGGCAGGGGAGTTTCGGGGTGCCTGGTGGGGCCGTGAGGCGGGAGCGTGTCTGCATGGGAGCCTTCGTCCTGGGAAACATGTGAACTGGCCCTGGACCGCCGTGGCAGGAAGGAAGACAACCCAGATAGGCAGTCGGTTTTTGGCAGGGGTCTCCTCTCCCTGCTCGGTGCAGGTATAATGAACTTTCCATGCTCAGCACTCTGCAGATGTTCACGGATGGAGTTGTCCTGCAGAGGCAGGAAAGTAACACGAATCTTGTGCGATTAGTGGGACCTGGGCTGGATGCTGGTGACATTACAAACCGTCCCTGTGAATTTGGGAGCCCCATGGGCATCCCCAGTGTCTGGGGAAGGGCTGGAAATCACACCCAGCACGGGCACCTCGTAGCAGCAGCCTGCATGGCAGACACGTTACCCTGGGTGACTGGGGTCTCCTCCCGCTCCCTCTTGCCTCTTATTTCCAGGAGGCTTTGTAATCTGATGGTTACGCTAAGACAACAGTCATAAATAGTTTATTTGAGCCTTGTCATTAAAAATAGATGGCTGTAGCCTAAAGGTACCTTGTGGGGTAACTTGTGCCTGCTCTTCTGCTTTGCTATGAAACCTGAAAGCTACTTTTTTTTTTTCATTACTTCTTTTTTCCCCCCCCCATGGATATACTTTTTTCAACCTTACAAATATTAAATATGCCATGTCAGGTTGGTTTTGTTGCAGTCTCTTAGGAAGAGTGGCCCATTGGGAACTTTCCCTGCCTTGAGGATGTCAACAGATCATTTCTCCTCTGTGAGGAAAACAGCAGACATGAGTGTAAAATGAGAACTTAAAGGGGGGTGTGTGGAAATGGAGAGTTAACAACAGTCAGCAGTTGATCTGGACTTGCTTCTTGCTTCTTCAAATATGCTTGTACTAAATTCCCTGTTGTTTGCAGAGACTTCAAGGAAAAAGGGCAGAGTAGACAAGACCTGAGTTTTTGGTGTTAAATACTTCCAGACCTCCTCAGGCCATCAGGAGGGAGCAGGCCAGCTGCTGGTAAGGTTCCAGATGTTGCCTTTGGGAATGGATCTCCCATGGGAGCTGGCTGGCTGCAAGATCTCTAAGGTGCCTTCCCCTTCTGTCTGTGTGGGGCAACTTTTATGAGTGTTGTCCCCAAAAATGGCATGAGATTCATCTCTGGGGTGGGAAAGAAGAAATGGCAGGAGTTCAGTGGAAAGCCCAAAGGATCCTCAGCTCTGTGCGTGGGTCTCCAGACACAGGACACGTTGCAGGTGGGTGAGGACTGGACAAGGAAGCATGTGGGTTTGGCTGCCATCCCTGGTGTCTCTCTGGGCAGCTGAGCAGGCTTTTTCTCAGAGGCTTTGTCATCGCTGGAGATCCACACCAGGAAGCTGCAGAGCCTGGATGAGACAGGCTGGCTTTGGTCCCTCTCGGTGGCTCACAGGATTCAGAAGAGCATCGACTGCATGGAGGCATGGCGGCTGCCTCTCAAACTGCCAAGGCTGCTCCGAGATACGGCGCTTTCGAGCTGCGGATCATCAAAACGATGGTGCCAAGAGGGGCTGGAAGGGGATGAGGGAGCATGTTGCAGTGGTGTGGCTGGAGCGGTGCAGGGGCAGCACTGGAGAGGCAGAAGACAGGCTGGGAGGAGCATGGCACGTGGTCCAGGGCACAGCCACGACAAAAGTGAGGTGGCAGTGGGGTGCAGCGAGTGGCAGAAGCTCCATCACCTGTGGGCAAGTGCCTGGGAAGTGTCGCATCGCTGTGTGGTGATGCTGCTGGTGTAGGTCCTGTTGCAGTGTGCAGAGCTTCCCTGAAAATGGGGAGCCGTCCCTTTTGTTCTTGAAGACAAAGGATCTCTCTCTGGACCTCTTCCAGAACGTAATGCTTTGGCGTGGAACAAGAAATTCTCTGTTAACCCTACTCCCCTCTCGGCCTGGTAAACAGGAGGCGTCGAGCAATCCACTCACCTCTTCCGCCTCTCGGAAATCCTGGGAAATAAATGTTTTGCTGTTAGTGCAGAACAATTAGAAATGGGGATTTGTGCTTTCTTGCTGGAAGTGCCTTTTCCCACCTCCTTGATTAACCTTGGATGCAGATGCTAGTCGTTAGCTGTGCAGCTCAGGATTTGCTGTGTGTTGCCAGGACTTTACCGGTGCATCTTGTAGCAACAAAAGCAGATGAAACATCTGGTCCTGGGGAGGGGGGGGGAAATCCCCATGCAGCTTCCTGCCAGCGTGGCTGGGAGGGAGGAAGGGACAGGCGGGTGGAGGGGGCACAAACAAGATAGTGTTCAGGGTGGGAAAATGTGATCTGGATTCTCCATAACAAACTCATCTGCTCTCCTGGAGGCTCTCCGAGCTGGTGCGAATGGGATTTTTGCAGTGACTGGAAAGTCCAAGCCTCCCGGTCCCTGAGGATGACGGGGGCAGTTTGCGGAGAGGCACGGGTGGGTGGGAACGTCCTCCCCAAATTCTCTTGGGAGGTGTTGATGAGGGCCACTGCTGTTAGAGCTGATTGACTGCTGCTGAGCAGGGAAAAAACGGTGATGTCAGACGAAGGCCATCAACCAGGCGGGGGGACGGGGGCGTGCGACACTGTGACACCGTGCCATGTTGAGGATATTAATTCTCAATCAACTGTTATTGCTGAAAAGCTGTATTGTTCCTCAGGGAGGGACAGATGACGATCTAAGTCATCCTCGTTATTCCAGCTGGCGGTCCCCCGGCGGTCACTGGGAACAGACCCCATTGGCGCTGTCGCTGGTGGCGATGGCGCAGCGTCCGCTGGGGGTGGCTCCTGGGTGGCCTCATGGCGGTGGCAGCCCTGTGCTAACCTCATCTGGTGTGTCAGGCAGACACGGAGCAACCTGGGCACGGCTGAGCAACCTCCGCTACCAGCCTGTGTGCGGGTTGAGTGTGTTCGCTTTGTCTCGTTTTGGGCTTAAATGAGCACTTTCAGGGCAATGAGAGGTGATGTGGCTTTTCAGGCAGCGTCTGGGCACAGGGGAACGGAAAGGGACAGTCCTAGTGCCCTGCTGGGGAAAGGGCTGCTCTAGTAAATGAGTGAGTGGGGTCCCTGGGGGCTAACGAAATGTTGTGGACACCAGTGGATGTGTTTTGGATGGGTCAGCAGGGACAGGTATACTGGGGGGTGACAGGAGCCAGGGAGCTGGTGGGATAGTGGTGTGTTCAGGCTTGGGGAAGACTGCTGCAAAAGTGAAGTTCACTTTGTGTAGAAATTCGTTTTTGGTCTCTGCCCGCTGGAGCCTGTGACCGCCTTTAGCATCACTGGACACAAAGGGGCGGTTTCTGTAGGACCCTTTTCCTCTCTTCCCAGGGAGGAGCGTGGCTGGTGTCACAGAGTGGTTGCAATATTAGACTGTCTTCAGAGTTTGACAAGTCATCTTGCAAAATGTGAAGGAAGTTGCTATTTGCAGAAAGGTTTTTGTGGAAAAGGCACTTAACCCAGAGGAAGAGGGCTGGTTTCCAGAGCAGTCAGCATTGACTGGACAGTGTGTACGTCTTCATGTGCAAAGGTGGCAAAGTTAAGCTTTTCTCTGTAGCCATCACAGGTAAACATAATTTAAAGACAGGAAAAAAAACAAAAAGGGGAGGTAAAGCCCTTGCCCATCACCACAAGCAAATCCATGTGGAGCTATAAAAAGAGCAACCGTTCCTGGCAGGCGGCTTCATGCACGGGTCCTTCGAGTGTCCTCCCTGCCCCAGGCCGAGCCGCCGCGCTCAGCGCAGGGGCTGGAAGAGCAGCGAAGAGTCGACTGCCGAAAACTTCCTTCCTGGTGCTGGGAAGGACGATGGGTTCTTCGTCAGGGTGAATCACGCTCCGGCGCTAAGCAGCTAATCCTGCCGACTGTGGCTGTCCCCTGATAAGCTATCCAGCCAACTCTCATTGGTTTCCAGCAACTTCATTAGAAAAATAATGTTAGAAGCAATTGGAAGTCAATTATGTTTTATGTGACTAATGTTGTTAATTATTATCACTTTTGTTAGTTTGCCTAATCCACCAAGATTCTCCCATTAATAGACATTACTAATTTGTACCTACAGTGCAGTGACTTCCACCAGTGGGTTTCAGAGCATTTCCCCAAACTGTCCTCTATTTTGTATTTACTGTAGATTAACATTTTATTTAAAGTTAATTATCTTGAGCTGTAAATTTCCATGGTGTCCTATAAACATCAAGCAAGCTTTGCAGTCTGGGTTATTTTTACAACGTGTCAGGCAAAGAAACACAGGATAACAGTTCGGGAATGCTGGAAGACATATGATTGAAAATGAAAATTGGCAGATAAGTGATTCAGAATAGTGTACCCCTCTCCGTGCAGGAGGTTTGCATTGCGCTGGGTATGGATGGAGAAAAGAGGGTCAGAGACAACTGAAATTACTTGCCCGCAGACACAGAGTGACTTCCCCAACTATGCGTGGGGGTCTCAGATTCTTCTCTGTGCTCTGGTGTAAGACGGAGCCGTAGCTCAGGAGCTGGTGGTTTGGTGCGAGGAGTTTAGGGACCATTAAGATTGTAGGCTGGATGCGGAAGAAAATTCTTTGACCAAAGCTTTTGTCATGCTTCCTTTCCATGCCCCCCCCCCTTTTTTTTTTCCTTCCATGAAAGGAAAGAATTGCCCCATGCACTGGGGCAATCCAGGAGATGCCCTTGCGCTATGCCGGGTGCGGATCCCCATGGGAGCGCCGGCTGGCAGGGCTCGCAGCAGAGCAGCCGGGCTCCCCGGAACTGCTGGCTGGCAAACAGGTCGTCTTGTTGTGCAGATGCTAAAGATGCCCCTTGCAACCCTCAGCGCTGCTGGGCGGGATGGTTTGACCGCAGCCTGCAAAGACCCTGGCTTGAAAATGGATGGAGTGCTCCAGGCAATCGCTGTAACTTCAACATGTGTTCCCCGCAAACTGTGTGCATAATTCAGCACATTTAGTTGTGTTAACAAAACTCCTTGCCAGCAAGCAGAGTGTTTGTTTGGAGATGGCATTGTGATCCCTGTATATCTGTGCAAGGATTATTTTCATTCCTAAAAAAATAACAAACCACAAAACTATGGAATTTATCTTATAGGAGCAGCAGGAGGAGGTCAGGGGCTGTCTGAGCACAGCGTCGGGGGCTCCGCTTGTTGTGTTTGGCTTGGAGAGAGATTCCCAGTGTGATGTTTTTGGGGGCAGCAATTGATCCCCGTCTGTTTTAGGTTCCTCCTCTGATGGAGTAACAATAGGTGTCTGTGCCACGAGGCAGGTCGCTCAGTGGGCTCGGTGCAGGATGGCACTGGGGCGGTTGCCAATGGCAGGGATGGCACAAGAGGGGGCCCACCTTGTCCAAAATGCTCTGGGGCACTGGATGGTCAGTAACTTGGTGTTTTGTTGTTTTTTTTTTTTAGCACAGTTCCATCATTGGGTGTTTAGCTAATAAAGGCATTGCTTAGTTTTGTGCAGTTGAATTAGTTCTGTACAGCTGAGAGCTGACTTACTGCGTCCTTTGCATTGACACTGATTTACTGTGTGTCTTTGGTCAGGTCACTCGGCTTCCTGCTCCGCCTCGAATTGGCACAATGTTAATTTATTTCTCAGTTTTAATTTTGAGTGCAACTTTAATGGAAATGTTAATTTACAGTGAGTACTTCATAGAGTATAATTTGGAAAAATGCTCAAGTTTTCCATGGGGTTATCACATAGTGACTGTAAAAAACCAAAACAAACCAAACCCCAGCCCTCTACTAGAGCTAAACTAACAAAGGTTGTAACAATGGTTAGTGAGAATAAACTACTTTGCAGTTGGTTAATGTTCCATGTGATTATTTATAGGTAGCTTTCTGACCATTTTGTGAGAAGTATCCTAAACTTTGTGATTAGATACTGGGACGCAGCCACTGTTGGGACATGTTAACACTGGGGTCTCTCTGCCTGAGGGGTTGTGCCTCCCCGGCTCTGCTTGTGGGGCTCGGCATCATTGTCGCAAAAGTTTCGCTTGCAAAGTAAGAAAGAAAAATCCCTTTTCATTTATTTATGTCTTATTTTTCCTTAATGCCCTGCTGTTGAGGATGGGAAGCTCTTGCAGTGGCCTCTGGGGAGTGTGCCTGGCGCTGCGGGGAGCGGAGTACAACACATGGGCACTGAGCAAACACCTGGGCAGGTTTTCAGGCAGGGATGTGGACACCTGATCACCATTTCAGACACATCCCTTGTGCTGTCCTTGCAGTTATCCGCTGCTTTGGAAAGCTGTGTGCCTGGTGCATTGCTGAGGGGTCTCCCTTGCACGCACTTGGCAGCCCTTTTGCAGTGGCAGAGGAAGGATGCTTGCTCCGTTACAGGACTGCCTCTTCTCTGCCTCCTGCTTCCAGTGTGAACTCAGATGGACCACGTCTTCCTGCTCTGCTTTGGTTTACCATCTCAAAAATGGGAATAAAGCAGTTGTCAGCTTTACACGCTTAAATTCAGATATCAGCCCCTTAGACATGTCTTAGACAAGAAGTGGATGACATGAAGTCTCTCCTCTCTTACCCTGCATCCAAATGGCTCCTCATGAAAGGCCTGTCCAGAGCATGGAACCAATGTGACAAGGTTTTTCGAAGATGGTGTGGTGACAGCAAGGTGGGATGAGTGTTATGAACTGGTCAGAGTGGCATTTGGAGAGGGCAGTCCAACAGGATACCTCCTGGCCATGTTCTCACCACAGCCCTGCGCACTGGTGACTGGCATGGGAGCACAGAGCAACTCAGCCCGGCCTTTTTTTCTTAAGGAGAAAACGTTTGTTGAAAAGTCTTGTGTTGGGTGCAGATGTTTTGTGTCTCTCATCCATCGAGGTCAGTTGGAGTTCTGCCAACACGACTGACGTGTGTGCAGAAGAGGCCAAAATCCTCCCACAGACGAGCGCTGTGGGACTTGTCCATGCACTCTGAAAGACGGTAGCTTGGCTCTTACAGCATCGCAGCACAAATGGGGCCCGAGGCTGAACCGATGACATTGGTGCAAATTCAGGGTAAGAAGGTCATGTGTGGCACCACTGGCGCCCATGCCAGGCTGGCCCGATCTCCTTGGAAAGTTGGAGATGACTCACTTCCCCCATGAATTTGTGAGCTCCTTGTCTCTCCTCCCTGCGGGCATCTCACTGCTAGCACTGGTCTTCCAACCCGCCCGCATCATGCTCTTTGCTCGCTAGCTCTATTTATAGGGAATTTAATAAGATATCAATTAAAGAAATGAAAACAAACTGAAGACGTCTGTCAGTGGAAAATCTGGGAGTGAGGCAAGGCTATTGGTAGCAGTTGTTTAAAATCTTGTCAGCTCTTTTTATAGTTGGTCCCTGTTGCTGTGGGACAGCTGGGCTGGACCCGGGTGCCGCAGCAGCTGGGGGCAGCCCCTGCGCAGGACCCTGCCCCTCTGCTGGGACCATCGTGCTGGGCGGCTCCTGCCTCCCCTGCTCGTGATAAAGGGGAGAGATGCTGATGAGAGAAGTGGGCTTGAGGGAGTGCCTCTTCGTAAAGAACGCGCTGGATAGACACTACTAATTAGCTCTCGTGATTTAATGTTTTCCTGTTTGCATCCAGCGTGTTTGGGGGATATGGTATTTATGGTCCTAAGGGGAGGATGTGAGCTGGCATGGAGAGAGGAGATTTCTGTTCCTTCAGAGCTTTATGACCCTCTTTCCTCTTGAAAACTCCAGCTGTGGGGAGACCAGGAAATTGGAGATTTGTTTCTGACTGAGTGAATTAGCATCTGTCTCTCTAAAATCTGTTTCTCTAAGTTTTGCTGCACCCTAAGTATTATTTTGGCTTGCTGCCTCGCACCTCTGCAGTGTCAGCATCGGGAGAGCCTCCCAGGGCAGTAAGAGGTTATTCCAAACAACCCGCAGTCTCTGAGTCTGTCTGGGGTCTGTGGTGTATTTAGCTGTCCCCTGGTCTCAAGAGGGTGGAGGTGAACATGCAGAAATCCTCTGGTCAGGGTCCCTCCAGGCCAGGATCTCCTCTCCTGACCCTGTGGGCACCAGGGTCAGCGAGCCCGAGTGCTGAGAGTGCACCAGTGCTGCCCGTGTGCTCCCGGCATCTCTGTGCCCTTCTTCCAAAGTTACCTGGGAGCAAATTACTTATTTTTAAAGGTCTGAGCTGCTTCTGCTCTGTATTCCCAACCTGATGATGTTATCCCTTGTCTGGTGTTATCCCTGGGGCGATTGTGATGCTCAAAGCGAGGGCTTAATTGTCTTTGCCCAGATGAAGTCTTAGCCCCACTTTGTCCCTACTGTTATTGTCACATCTTTCTGACCTTTTCGACTCCTGCTGCCCTGTTCGTCAGCTCCTGCTGTGGCCACCTCTGCTCCAGCTGCCTCTTATTTGTCAGGTACTTCCTCTCTCCTCCACTTCACCCCCCCAAAAAAAGTTACCACACAGAGCAAACCATCTCCTCCGGCCTTATTAAATACCCGGGACACGTATGTGCATGGCTCCTGGGCTCTGTTTGATATTGTTTGATCAATTGAGAGCAAGAGGAAGGAAAGTGCTGAGTTGAGGGAATTCAATAGGCGCTGTTAAAAAAAGATGTGTCCAAAAACACAAACATGATCTCATGCAACATAGACATTGTGATCTGGGAACTACAAAGGGCTGAGTCTTTGTGTCTGGGCAAACAAAGGAACAGAAATAGCAACCCAGAAATATTAGTTCATTGTCAAAATGATCCTCACTCTGGCCATATGATTTATATGGAGCAGAAACCAGGGCAGCTCTGCTCTGCTGCTTTATGTAAGGGAAGAAGAGAGAAAGACCAGTGAAAACCCCTGTGCTGGGCTTAGCTCTGGATGCTTCTGTAGCATCAGAGAAAAAGCACTGCTGTGGTCTCTAAGTCACCAGAGTGGCTTCTTCATGCCTACATTAGAAAATCAGCCTTCAAGTCATGCTGTGGCTGAAATGCATCTGGTGCCACTGCCACTTCTAATTTAGGAATGTCACTTGGAGGTTATCAAATAGGCAATACTTTGATCCTGCCTTGGCGTTTGCACACCCAGCAGCATCCTGGGGCCTCGCTCTGCGTGTCCTTCTTGCCAGCTGTCTCCTGTTACCATTTCTGTTCAGGAAAACCAGCCCAAGACCATCCATGGAAATAGAGCTGTGAAGGAGAACCAGGCCAAACTAAGTTCACAAAAGGCCCTCGGGGAAAGAGAGCTGGGGGGGACGAAGGAAGTGTGTTTCAGAGGCTGGTCTCAGTCTGGCTTATTTTCTATTTAGACTGTTCCAGTCTATCCCAATCCCTGCACATCCTCTGGTACACTGCTATCCAGTAACCACCTTGGACCAGCCCTGTAACGGGCCCTGGGAAGCCATGGATGGCAAGGGTGAGGAGCTGTTAAAAATGCGTTTTGAGGGAGAAGGTAGAACTGGTACTATGCTCATGAGTCAGCATGAGACCCTGCTCCACTGAGCCATCTTCCTTTCGTCTTGCTATTTTCTGTGGAACACCATATTTTTATTTTTTTTTTTAACTCAGGATCCCTTTTTTTTTAATTTGGATGCCTGTGTCTGTGCAGATCAAGCAACATACTTCCATCATTACAAGTCAGTGAGTCACAAGAGCCATAATGACTCTATCTTAAAAATAACCCCAAAGCCCAAGTGCAATTGCTGTGCAGGCTGGGATGTGTGCTTGCATTCCCCGGGGAACGTTGGAGGCAGACTGAGGAAGAGACCCGGGGAGAGACAGTCATGCTCATGAATTGGCTTTGATGACTTTTCATATCTGCTTTTTGTCCTCTTTGCAGCTCAGCTTTATGCTCTGATGTGAGCTCTGTGAAATGGACCCTCCTCCACCTCAGCTCCTTTTGCCTTTGTCTCCTCTTCTCCCCCCCACCTCCTTTTTTGGGGGGGGAGGAGGTTTAGAAAAATCTCATACTTTAACAGAAATGTGCCTGCTCCGGCCACTTTAGCATTAATGTGAAACAAATAATATTTCTAATGCTCAGCTCTTTCCTCTCCCAGGCAATGGGAGGGAGTGGAAGAGGAGAAGCAGGGTTATTTCCTGATGATGCTCTGTTCACAGCAAGTTTTGCATCAAGCTTGAACCTGCTCTGTTGATAAATGTGCAAACTCTGAGCTTTGAGTACCGGGGGAAACGGAGTGCTGCCCTGCAGGACATTGTGTTCCCTGTCCCAGTGTGGGGACGCCCGAGTCTCTGCCGCAGGGGTCAGTGGAGGAGACGCAGAGCACGCGGAGCAGCTGGGGCGCTCGCTCCAGGGCTGGTGCCATTCAAGGGTGCTCTGGGCAGTAAGAGAAACGCAGGCACTGATGCAGCTCGATCTTGGGGCGACTCCCTTGACTTCTCGTGACATTGTTCTCCCTATTTGTAAAATAGGGGATAATGCCTCTCCCTTCCTAAAAGATCCTCAGTTGCCTAGTTCGTTTGGATGTCTGGACACGTGGCACCCTTAGGTCTCTGAACAAAACACTCCAGTGTAGCAGGAATAGCTTTTTCATAAGTGTCTTTTCCTAAGGCAGGAAAATAAAACACATTCCTGTTTATCCCTGGACTGGGAATGGGTAACGGTGGTGCAGGAAAGAGATGGCAGCCCCTGTCTGTGGCAGGGGGTGACCAGTGGTCAGACCTGCACCGACTGCCTTTGTTGGTGGTGTGCCACATCCCCTTTCGTTTAGAGCCTGCTCCTGTTGGAGCTGATAGGGGTTTGTCATCAATTAATTTTAATGATTAAATGGGGAGCTGGAGCATTCAGCTGAGCACTTGTGCCCCATTTTTCCTACCTGTAAAATAGCTGCAGTACAACTTCTCTTGAGACCTAATTCATCAATTACATCTAGCACTTGTTTTGAGCTGCTGATCTGTCGATGTCCTTTTGTGACCCTAGGAGTGATCCCACTAGGACAAGGACCATGCGGGGTGAAGTGGCACATACCATCACCTGCATATCTCCAGAGACACGTGCTGATGGCCTCAGCTTTATCTTCTTTGTCAGTGTCATCAGACAAGGCTGGTGTTGGAGAGTGGCCATCCCAGAATAATCCAGCAATAATAAGCTTAAGCATAAGAGGAGGCTCACTTAGAGATTTGGGAAAATCCAGCCACATTTAATGAGAGAGACAGACATAACAGGTCACAAGTAAGGTGACCCTTAATTTTATTTTTTTTTGGGGGGGTGATATGAAAAATGGGGAATGGAAATGCCCTTGCTCAGCCTCTTCTTGGTTTTCCTGTTTGGTTTTGGTTTTTTACTGTTCAGGGCAGAAAGCTTGACTTTTCCAACTGCCCAGTTTCAAGTTACCTTCTCTGAATAACTCTGGCTTCTGCAGTATTACCTGCAGCTCTTCATGGTGACTCCCCAAAACCTCACTGCACAGCCATACAACCAGTAGGTGTTTCTTTCCCTCTGATAAGTGATGGGAAAAGCACTTGTCTGAAAGATGTGTTGTAGGTAGTTGGAGGGTGTTTATACCCTTGGATGCAGCCATATCTTTGAAGGAATAATCCCAGACCCGCAGTCCAGAGCACCCTCAAAGCCTCTGGAAGATTTGATCTCCTTCCAGAAATCTCAACTGTTTTAGTTCAAAAGCAAAAGCTGGCTCCCCAAGCTCGGCTGGCGTATCTGCTCTGCCATGGGCTTTCCACCAGCTCCTCAAGTGCGTTGTGATCGTCACTTGCACTCTGTCTGCTCTCGGCTCTGGACTTTGGCCCAGAAGAACTATACATCATACTTGGTTGTGTCATGTTGTACCGACTGCTTTTGAGAGGAATGAGACTGCTGAACTCATTTTGCCTCTGACCTGAGCAGATAGAAATGGAGGTCTCCAGATGGGCAGCCAAAGGGCTGTGCTGAGTACTGGTGCTCCACCTCACTCGGATCTGCCTTTTCTAGGCAAAACCTTAGATCCCTGAGGTGTGAGTTAGACCTTCACTCCTGCCCCAGATGCTCTACAAGGCAGTGAGCTCACTGGGTCTACATCCCAAGTGGAGTTTCTTATCAGCTGCCCACTTCAGCCCGAGGGGTTGGTTGATACTGAGCTGGTGCTGGGGATGTGTGGTCGGAAGTTGCTAATTGTTTAATGCACGATGCTATCACCGTTCTAGTAATAGCCGTGGTGCAAAATGAAGTGAAAGCTTCAGCTCTGCTCGCTATCACTTTCCCAGGAACTCCTAACCTCCTCCTTGCTGCGTTGTCCTTTCCGTTGCTTTCTCACGGGGAAGCTACTGCGCTGACTCCAGCCTCTTACCTGCATGGGTGAGATCTGGACCTTGTCATTGCTGAGATATTGCTTCCAAGTCTTATCCTTAAGATTTAGAAAAGCAAGTTGCCTCTATAAAGTATGTGCAGAAAAAGAACTGCTCATCCCCACCAAGAACAACGCTGTTTCCCCCTCAACAAAATACTCCTTCTACTTGAAAATAAATAATTGTCGGGAAACTGATTCTTGAAGTGGGTCTCTGCGATGGCGTGTTTTGTCCAGCTGAGTCATCAGCCAGCAAGGGCTTTGGGCACTTGTGCTTCTCAAAATTAATTCTCCTAAGGATATAGGAATTGGGCATTTTTCTCTGTTTCTTGCAAGTGTTAGGCATGTGATGTATCTTAAGATAAGTTTCTCTGACTAGTTATCAATTAGCTACAGCTGCTAATAATTTAACTTGAGGGTTTTCTGGTAAGACCGTCTAGCACACATAAAATAAATTCTTACTTGGCCATTTTTTACTGTTTACAATCTAGATCTGCTAGTTACTTAGTATGTGAATTTGGGCAAGTCGTGTATCCCTTGCAACTGAATTTCTTCCAAAGAATGCTAATTCTGGTAGCTCTCGCTGGCTTTTGTAGGCTAGTTTGAAGTTGCATGAGACAAAAAACATAAATAAGTTACTAATTAGCCTTGGCGTAATTCCGTAAGTAGTACATCGATATGGATATTGGCTACAGATAAAAGTATTGTTCTGTCTTGGTGGTGATATTATTGGAATGAGGTTTTAATCCATAACTGTGAAGGCAGATGAGACTTTTTCAAATGAATATATTCTCTTGGATTGTTCACTGTGGCCTTGGAACTCTAGATGTTGAAAGTCTGGTTGTGACATGGCTTGTAGTTATTTCTTTAACTGAAGGTTAAATGTTGAGAGGAACTGGAATACTGCTCCCAGAAGTGTCTTAGGATCCTAAATCTACCTTGAAAATAAATGGGGTTCAAGTACCTGAAATACTTAAACTATTTTTTTGGGGGGTGGGGGGGGTTACCATTTTAAGTAGTATTCTGTGTAGTAGCAGGAGAAGGTACTGCAATCAGCCTCAGTCAGCCCCACTGCCTGTTCTACCTACAGACACTAAATGTATAGAGATCATGTCTTTACCAGTGGGCGGTTGGCATTCTGGATAAGGACCTGCCTCTGACTCAGCTCTAATGGATTTAATTCTCCTGCTCAAGCAATAGTGGCTTACACTTCTAAAGTGAAAAGCCCTTCTGGGTTGTGTTGCTCTAGATAAAGTATTACATGCTGTACAAACCCATAGTATGCTTCACAGACTGATTTAAAAACCACGTTACACTCTCAGCTTTAACGTGCTAAAGAACAGCCAGGACCTTGACAGCTTGCTAAATAGGAGTAGTGATTTGGAACCGTTATTTGCAGAGTGTATGTGTCTGGCTGAACAGCCCAAATTGTAGCCTCTGCGAGCATAGTTGCAATTAATTACATATTGCTGCGAGATTCTGGCCTGGATTCCCGCCTCAGCCCCGCGTAGGAAACCAGCACAAAGCTTGACAGGGTGGTATGAAGCAAAACAGCAAATTAAGAGAGGCTGAAAAGCCGCGCTGGTGATCGGTCGGGCAGGGTGGGTGGAGAGGGGAAGAGAGGAGGGGAGATGAATATTTGCTAGCGATACCCGGCCTGGGAAAAGATGCTGCCACCTATTGTAGGGCATGGCTTAGGACATGGCTGTGTGTGCAGTTGTGCCCCGAGCCCAGGAGCTGTGGAGCAGGAGCCCAGCTCTTGCCGTGGCTGTACAGCTATGTGAAACCAGAAACGCACACGCATTTTCCTTTTTTCCTTACTTTGGAAGGCCGATCACATTTTAGCTGTGACATCTCTGTAATCGTCGTTATTGGAATAAGCAACGTAGAGTCTGACTGCCCTGGGCAGCGGTGTGTCGCTGCACTTTGCTCTAGCACAAGTTTTAGAGGTGCTGGAGTGCCACACGTATACAGAAAAGTGAACTCATTTATTTCAGTTTGAAGCACTACTCGGAGGACCAAAAGTTCCAAGACTGCAACCCAAGTAATTTAGTTATCAATTATGATGCTGATTTTTGGGGACACGTAGTCTTTTGCCCACTTGGAGCTGAATGGGCCTGCATGGACTTATTTCTGCAGGATGTTCGTTTGTCAGAGTACCCACCTTGACCAGCAAACAGCTGCCAATCTGCAGGACTTTCCTGACCTGCTGAAATCAATAGCGATACTCCCACCGCCTCTGTGAGCAGAGGCTGTAAAGAAGCAGCAGCAGGACCATCACTCTTGGAATAGGATACCAGGCAGAGACTCACAATGTTTCTGGAACATTGCAACTGCCTCTGGATAAGTTGTTTTGTGGGTTTTTTTGTTGTTGTTGTTTCATTTATTTTTATGTATGTCTTATTCACTATGTGCCTGTTGCTTTTCCTTTTGAGTTTCTTTGCATTGCTGCTTATTTGCCTGGTGAGTATGTCCATATGAATTAGAGAAAAATGTGAGTTATGCTTTTAAGTATCTCAATTAAGATTTATTTTTTTTTAAAAACCCACATTTTCTCAGTATATTCTTCACTAACACGATAGTAACATCTAAATCTGTTCTTAAAGCTGATGTCTAAACAATCTTGTTGTGCTTAACAGTTGACATGTAGATGTTTTTCCAAACACATATGGCCTCAGATAATTAACCTTCACAGCACCACTGAGACCTGTAAAGGTCTTGCCGTGAGCAGCAGCAAGTTAGGCGAACTGCCTCAGGTCAGAGGGAATTGGTGCTGCAGCTGGGATTGGATCCAGTCCTCCTGAGGCACTATGAAGTCTGGTTCTTGAGTAATGTCTCTAAGTACATCTGGAAAGTTGGTTTGTATTTAAACAAAAAAAAACCAAAAACCAAACAAAACAAAAAACCAAACAAAACCCACAAACCCAAAATCTGCTAGTCATAGCACAGCCATTGCAGAAACAACATCTATTTGTTCAGTGTTAAGAAGTTTCTTAATGGCCTGATGGAAAGGCTGCAGAGAATTCTTATAGCTGAAATCCTCTAATGGCCATTGCAAACCTCTCCTCTGAGGCGGATACGTATTTGTACTGGGAAATCGAATTAGAGCTTCTTACTTCTAGACAGCACCAATGAGACTTGGGTAACCTCAGCTGGAACTCCATGGGGTAACTGCACATGTCGCCAGCATGAAATGTCTCTTCTTCCCTGGTACCACCAAAAGCATCTTGCTGGCCTCCTGGCCAATATCTGCAACAAAATAACCCAGGACACGGGGTGAAGCTTGGCTTGGATGCTATCAGTATGAAATTCTGGGGTCCTTAAGGCCTCCTGAGGAAAACCACTGTGAGGAGAAAACCTTCATTTCCAAGGTTGCTGTGTCAGATGATATCTTGCGCTGAAAAATGCCTATATCTCCTGTTCCCTATTAATTATTAGAGACGTTCAGCTGACACAGCGTGGGGATGCATTCTCTCCTGCGGTGATGGTTTAAAGCTGGTTCACTTCAGAACTGCTACATGGTTCGCAACTTGCTTCTCTTTTCCTGCCAACTGCTGCGTGCCAAGCCCGGGTCATCCCATGAGCAGAGTGTGGTCATTCAGGCTGACAGTGCTTGCTGGAGATCCTGGCTTCTGTTGGGTTTTTTTTTGTGAAATAATGGAAGCTGCTTGTGGAAAAAAGATGCCTCCATTTCCCCACTTGTAAAATGGAAGTTCTGCTTCTCTAAATCTCACAGTACTTGCCAAATGTTTTTAGATAAACAGATGAAAAGGAGCTCAGAGGAGGGATCTCAAGGGATATGAATTAGCTATCGGCAGACATTCAACTGGAGTTAATGAGATAGAGAATTAATGACCCCATGGGTGAGTCAAACTACACTGACTATGTACCTCTTTGCATAATTGATGGTCCCCCAGTGCAGAGACCTGCTCACCAGTGTCCTGGCTCGGGTTATGAATACTCAGTCACCTGGCGCAGCTGTAATTAATCCCTCCGTGCCCATACGGTAGGTAGGTGCCACAGCCTTCCACTGGGCATTCGATCCTGTTCTCGCTCCTGGTGTTGGGTTTCCCTGCGGGAGGCTGAGATGCCAAGGCAGGACCGATGCTTGCTCAGCCCCTGGGAAGGTGCTTCAGTGTCCGAGAGCTGAAACCAGAGCCAGGACCTGCTGCTGGGCTCTGAGCCGGTCCTTGGAGAGCGGGTGCGAGAGCGCCGGGGGGTTCCTCGGCGTCTGTGATGGAAGCAGCCCTCTGGAGATAAGCAACCGAGGAAGGTCTCTGGGCATGTACGGCACGATGTCTCTGAGGAATGAAGTAAAGAGAGGGAAGTACAGCAGCTTCCAAGGTAGGAATGCCAAATCTGCCCTAAAACTCTGTAATTAACACATCCAGGTACTTGGCACAGTGGTTATCCATTGTGTTGGGAGTATGTGCAATCCATGTAAAAGAAGGTACAGAACAGTCAGATAACAATTACAAAAAGGTACTGAAAACCCCTGGCATCTTCTCTCATGGTAGCTGTAAGGCCTTGGTGTTCTGCACAAATTTTAGTGACTTTTTTGTGAGTCTGGAGAGGAAAAACTGTGTAGTTTCTCCTGGTTTTACAGCTTTCTCCATCCGCATTGGCCCGTGCGCCGTTAGAGCAGCTGATGCCTTCTGCTCCGGTAGCGACTGCCTTGTGCTGGGGGGGGGTAAAAGAATCCTTCTGGATTGCTGAAGTCTCCCGTGATAAAAGGGTCTAGACAGACTGTACAAGTCACTGTTCACGTTCCAAACAGGACGTGCTGCACCCGAAGCTGAGTAGTGAATCCGAATTGAACCCCTCCTGGCAGGCTGATGCACCTCGACCGACTGCAGCGCCGCTGCCTGGGTCTACAGAAACCAGTGCTCTGGCAATTGGGGTTGCTTGCTTTCTAGACCCTCCTTTGTAAGAACTATCAGTCCTCAGGGCAAAAACCTGCGCTTTCCCCCTGCTGGTTGGGCTGGCGAGGTTGGCACATGCAATTTTTTGGCTTCTGCAGAAAGCCCGGGCTACCTCTGCCCGCTTTCCTCCCCCGGCATTGCCCAGGGCTCTGGCTGCGCCGCAAGTAGTGGAAAGGTCTAGCTCCGAGCAGGATGCTTCCTGGGCCAGGGCCAGCTTTTCTTAAGCTGAGTCTGCTTCCTGGCAAACGAGGTGATATTTTGTCAGGCTGTGGCCTCTGGGCTCTTCAACTTCTCCAGCATGCTCTGGGCTCCTGCAAGGAAATTGCTGATGCTTAGATCTTGTCTTAGTAGAATCATAGAACCATAGAATGGTTTAGGTTGGAAAGGACCTTGAAGATCATCGAGTTCCAACCCCCCTGCCATAGGCAGGGTCACCTCCCACTAGACCAGGTTGCCCAAGGCCATGTCCAGCCTGGCAACTGTAGTAAGTACAGTTTAAAAAAAAAACAACACTAAGCCCAGTTTGTCTTTGCGATGTGCCGGTTACCCCATGCTTTATTAGGACCAAGAGAATTTTCCTGTAATATGTCCTGGTCAGGTCAGATATTTACATTTCTGAGAGGTTCAGGGCTCTCTGGTTTTGCCATCTATCACCCAAAAAGCACCTAAAGCCTGCAGGCACCCGCTCTAACCGTGCGGGTACGTGCAGTTATGGGTGCAGCCTCCCTATCCCTGGGGACAGAGCAGGGAGACAGATGCAGAAGGCCACCTGTGCCCCGTTTCTTCACTCTGTCATCTCCAGGTTCCCTTTATTTCATTTGTGTTTTGTTGAAGGCCATTTGGAGACACTTGGGAATGAACTGATTGTGATTGATTTCGGTGATTCTTGTATCCCTCCCTCCTGATAAGTGTCCTGCTGCAGAAGAGCCTTATTGGCTTTCAGGTGATGGACATGGTAAGAAACTTGAAGAAAACGCAGCAGGGCCATGGTTCATTGGTTAGGGCACTTAATCTTCATGGTTTATACTGAGTTTTGTGTTAAGACATAGCAACCGTAAAAGTGACAAAGAAGTGTTGGTCCAGTGCCTCGTCATGTGCTGCATAAAAGGAGATAGATGTGTGTGTGCTTTCTGAAATGGGGAGTTGGACTAGATGATCTTTAGAGGTCCCTTCCAACTCTGAAAATTCCGTGAAAGCTTCTGCCTTGCAGGCCATTAAAATGCGATTCATAAAGTAGAGGAACTTTTTTCCCCTCACTGTTCCTAGATCAAGAGAAACCATGTGCAATTCTGCTGCGACGGTGAGCGTGTCCTTTCTGGAGCTCTTTTGTAGGCTTCTGTCTGCAGAAGAGCGTGAAAGAAATCCTTTTCAAGTTTGGGACAGTAAGCTCTGTTAAGAAAGCTCAAATTTTGAAGAGGAAGCTTCTTTCCTCAGCTGGGTGCTTCCATTAGCCCCTGAATTGCCAACAAAAGTGTGGCCTTCAAATTGTCAACAAACTCTTGCACCCGTCTCCATATGCACAACTAATTTGCGGGAATTTCCTTCTGACTGCCAGAACGGTGACCTCCTCCAAAAGCTCTCTTCACCTTGGTCGCTTTCCAGGCGTAGCCTAGATACATCCAGTCTCTTTGAAAGCAAAAGTCCTTGTTTTAGGAGCACCTGCCCGAGGACGTGTTTTCCAGAATGAGTTCTTGCAGCTTTTCTGTGGCCGATGGAGACTTCCACCGGGGGGTGGGAGGCACAGAGACCGCAGAGGTGTTGGGCATCGTGTGCCAAAGCCCTGGCTGAGGGCACAGCTCCTTCCGCTTCACGAGGGTGCGTGGTGTGCACGTACATAGACCCAGCGCTTGGGTTTTAGCCCGCGTGCTTACAAAAGCAGCTCTCCTAAGGATGCAGTGATACACTTGGAGGCGGGCCAGCTGTCTGCGTTTCGGAGAGAGGTTCAAGGCACTCTTCTCGCTGCGTACCTCCCACAGCACGCCCAAAGCCTGCAAGCACCTGCTCCAACCATACGCCTCGTTGTTGTGGGGATGGGCTTAGGTAACAGCACAGCTTCTGTTCCTTTCAGGAAGAAACAAGGAGATGAATACAGGAGGCCACGTGTGCCTAATTTATTCATTCTGTCATCCTCCTGGGTTCTCTTTATTCCCTTCTTGTTTTGTTGAAGGCTGTTTGGAGACACTTGGGAACAAATCAGTAAGAGCACAGTACATGCCGTGCACTCGGTGATTAGCTTGGATGCAGGATAAACATAATATCTCCAACTAAATTTATTTCTTTTTGATGAATTCGTTATCTGGTCGCAGCCAGCAGGGGCTGAGCCCAGTGAAATGCAACATGCGATGATACAGGGTAGGCTGTGAATTTAAAACCTTTGCTTGCCCACCCAGGCATCACACTTTTTTTTCTTTCTTTCCAATTTTTTTTTGTGTCCTTTTCTGTCCCCAGAATAGTAATCAGCTGGAGACCAGAGTTTTCTACCCACTGCTTTTCTCGGAGGAGTTGTGTTGGTATAGTGGATGCTGCCTGTGATAACCCCTCCTCCAAAATATGGAGTATTTAAAATAGCCAAATTTGGAGTTTCTCGTTCCTTTTGTTTCCCCTCCCAGTCTTTATTCAGGAAAAAAGTGAGATGTGGGTGAGTCTCAAAAGGCACTGTCCGGGAACCTCTGCACCTGAGCTCTCCTCCTGCCCCAAGTCGAGTTGAGCCGGAGGAGAAGTGGCAGGATTTGTGCAGAGCATCGGCCATTTGGGCCCCAAGTCACACGCTTGCCTCGACCGTTTCTTATTTCAGGGGCTTGCCCTCTCCACCTCGGAGGCGGAGGTGTTCACGACGTCCGTGCGTGTTGCAGGCACGCGGTCTGCTCTGCTCCTTCTGCACAAACCAGCCCCGCTGCTGGTGCGCGCTCCATCCCGCAGCCAGGGACCGCTGGGCCAGCCACGCTCAGTGCCTGACAGCTCGGGGGGTTTTGCTCAGTGGGAATTCCATCTCCCCTTTTTAAAGGTTTTTAGTTGGGTTTTATGTTTTTTTAATTCTTTTTCATTATTTTTATTATTTTATTATTTTTTCCCCCCTCTTTATTGATAGATTCTGACATTTTTGAGAGAAGCCAGTGATAACACTGTGAAAAGAATTAAACCACCACCAAAAAGCATGAGAAAAATCTCACGGAATCAGAGGAGATTTGTTTTCATTTAAGTTAGCAAATCCTATAAAGAATGAGCAGGAAAACATGATCTTCCCTGTTGTCATTTCTTTATAAGAAACAGCCCGGGCCCTGTGAGCGGAGTCATGCCGTGGGGTGTGTTTTCTGGAGTGGCTCAGCACCACGGAGCTGAGTTCCTGGGACTGAGACGGATGGGACCCCGGGAACGGGCTGAGTCTCGCTCTCGTGGGATGCCGGTTCATCCCCTGCCCCACCAGCCAACACAGCCTCCTGTGGTCCACGCACTCTTAATCTTCTGTTCCAGAAATCAGGACAGTTTTAGTTGTTTTCCCCCTAATTTTATTTTAGAAAGAGTGAAATCTCTACTAACCTGCCAACCACAACAAACAGTGGAGTATCCTGTCGCCTGTGAGTCTACCCCTGTCAGCCCTTCTCTGGTCAGGGCTTATCTCTGAGGTTGGAGCCTGGCCTGAGCTTTGGATAACTTTGCATTTACAATTTAGAATACTATAATAAACAAACAAATAACAGCCTCTTTCCCAGACACACACATACGCATGTACACATATACACGCGGAGCAATGCTTAATTCTTGCTGTCTGCGGGCCTGGGGGCTGTTTATATACAGCGTTGGGTGTTTATATATGGAGTTCATCTCCTCAAGTGAAGACAGATTAAGCAGCGGGGTGAATAGACCAGTTATGTGAACTATGGGATTTCCAACCTAGAAATACTGCCAACACCAAGCCAGACAAATTGGTAGCACAGCAGTGTTTCTCATTAATGTACATGGAAAGTTGTGCCTTGCTGATAATGCACAACAGTGTCCTGTTGGGAGGTTTGGGAACCCATCTGGGAGCAGCTCTCGGAGCTGTATTCCAGGCTGGGCTCAGTCATCTTGCTTTCTTCTGTGTTTTCTCCTCTGAGAACCTTGCAGGGAAAAAAACTTTTCAACTCCCCTGCATCGACATCCTGAAATCTGTGGGAATATTAGCATGTGAGTGGTATGGTTTGCTGAATAGGAATAAGATTATTATAGCCTCCCTTCCCTCCCTGCAGCCCTTCCATGCTGTATGTGGTTTACCGGGTAAGTGGTTGTGGTTCCCATCTTCCATCCTAGGACAAATTATTTCAAACCTGAAAATAAGATTACCTGCCATAATTGTACGTGGTGGTTTTCTTTGCTGCTGCAAGTGTTGATGCTGATGTGCAGATTTGTGGGTTGGCTTCTTTTGTATTCTGCACGGAGCGCTCTCCTATTCTCCCCAGTTTCTGCACTTTTAACACTTCACCTTCTCCCAGAGACAGCAGAAAAGAGCGACAGGCTTGTGGTGATGCTGGGCTGACCCAGGACTCAGTTGCTAATTCTTCTGGGAACTTCTGGGGAAACATTGGACAAAAGAAAAGAACCACATCTCTGTGTTCCCGCTCCTAAGCAATTTTTTCCCTGTTTTTTTCCAAAATCGGGAGGAGGGAAAAGTGCAGTCTTGGTCCAAATACTTGTTTATGGCAGACTCTGGCGCAGAGGGTGCGTCACCAATGTCTGGCACAAAAGGTTACAGTCGCCATCAACCAAATAATAATAGATGCCTCTTGGTCTCGTTGTTCAGAGTCCAGTGTCAGATGGGTAAAGAAAAATCCCAGCGATGCCTGCTGTGCTGGATTGGGAGGTGCCCTTCGCTTTTCCCTTGGAAAGCGCTTGGCGTCTTCAAATTGGCCCTTGGACTTCAGACTTGCTCTCCCTTCCTGCTTGCCATGTGCACCTCCAGGATGCTGTGGGCTTTGCCCTTATTTAAAAACAGCTGCTATTTTTGGCAAGTGCGCACACGCGTCTCCGTGTATTGGAGTTGTGGGGAAAACCCCTGATAAGGCACACAATCGTACCGCAGCCGGTACGGCGGAGGGGTTTTTGTCTGCCGCTGGCCAGACGGCGTGGCTGGTTCCAGCGGCGTTTGCGTTGGGACCTTCTTTGCCTCTCTTTGTGTTGGAGGAGGAAGCTGGCAAAGGGCTTGCATTGTTCACAGTTGGAGAACAACAACTCCTGGCTTGGGTGGGACCTGGCTGGGGCTTTTGACTTACTCCATCACGATGGACTGGTAGGAATAGCGCATTAGTCTGCCTTGGAGGATGATTAGAAACCAGCAAACTTCTCCTTTTCTGAGACAGGCGGTTTGAGCTACTGGTTAGGCATCTGCATCAGATGAGCAACCCCTTCCTCCTACCTGGCTGAAAGCACCTGCAGAAGTGGCGCAATTGCAGTGTTTTTATGAAGTGATAATACCAAAAGCTTCTGCATATTTTTAGCCATTTTGCATCCCATTAACATCTTTCTCACTGCCCATTAGCGACTCGCCTATTCACGGATTGTCATTAGGATCAATGTGGGTATGCTGCTTGGAGAGCTAAAAAGCTGGAGCCGGCGTTATTTTCTCCTTCCCCGACAGCATTTCCTGAGGGGGGTTATGTTGCTTCAGGATATGAATAATATGGGTCAGCCCGTCACAAAATCAGTCTGAATTCCTTCTAGTAACTGTCATGTCTACAGCTGCCATGTTGTGCCTGGCTGCTGAAATGACAGAGAAGAGATATCTGTGATTCATGGAAGGGAATAAGAAAAGCAATTAAAGTAAAGAGCCTGGACTCGGCATAGAGATACCACAGAAATGCTCAGGAAAGAGTAAATATAGTTTTGACCCTGAAATGAGAATAAACTGCGTGGAAAGGCCTTGCCTGACAGGGCAGCTTGGATTCAGAACAGTGTCTGGAGATGCCTGAGGTGCCTCATTGCTGCCTCATTCTTCAGTGGTCCCATTTCCACTGCACAGCAATGACTGCTCGATGTCCCTCCATCATTGCTTGCACAGAACGCCCCAGGATGAGTCCAGGAGTCTTGTCCACCTAATTGGAGTAAATCTGGGGGAATATTTATGTGCCAGTGACTGATTCTCAGCTGTTTGGAGAGATGCACCTCACTGCCATGTCACTAGCCACTCTGCTTTTTATTGTTTCTTTTTGTTGTTGTTATTTTAAACACACGTATTCCTCTTATCTCTGTGAGTCTGCACCAGTCTTTATGGGTTCCCTGAGGGTTTATTAGGTGAAGGTATGGTATTCAGTGCTCTGCTGTAACCTTGCCCGAAAGCTCTGCAAAGCAGGGTCAGGTGGAGCTGGGAAGCTACAGGCAGACTTGGGCACCACAACCTCCCTGAAAGGGGGAGGCATGACTTATGTTGTATGTAAAAATTTCACAGTGCTCTGTGCAGGCAGAAGAATTGCCTTACTTCTGATGGGTGTCCTCCCCTACAGGGAAGACATCAGCTACTTTACTAAGCAAACTCATTAGGGTATAAAAGCATACCATGACCAAAAGCTGTTTCTGCTGAACTGCGCTGGGTATTTGCACAGAATCACAGAATGGTCAGGATTGGAAAGGACCTCTGGAGATCATCTAGTCCAACCCCCTGCCAGAGCAGGGTCACCTACAGCAGGTTGCACAGGATGGCATCCAGGTGGGTTTGGAATGTCTCCAGTGTGGGAGACTCCCCCACCTCTCTGGGCAGCCTGTGCCAGTGCTCTGCCACCCTCAAAGGAAAGAAGTTCCTCCTCATGTTTAGATGGAACTTCCTATGTTCAAATTTGTGCCCGTTACCTCTTGTTCTGTCACTGGGCACCACTGAAAAAATACTGTTCCCATCCCCCTGGCACCCTCCCTTTAAGTATTTATAAGTATTGATAAGATCCCCCCTCAGTCATCTTTTGCCTAGACTAAAAAGACCCAAGTATCTCAGTCTTTCCTCATAAGAGAGATGCTCCAATCCCCTAATCATATTAGTAGCCCTTTGCTGGACCCTCTCCAGCAGTTCCCTGTCCTTCTTGAACCGGGGAGCCCAGAACTGGACACAATACTCCAGATGTGGCCTCACCAGGGCAGAGCAGAGGGGGAGGATGACCTCCCTTGACCTGCTGGCCACACTCTTCTTGATGCACCCCAGGATGCCATTGGCCTTCTTGGCCACCAGGGCACATTGGTGGCTCATGGTTGTTGAGGCCCCATCCCTGGAGGTGTTCAAGGCCAGGCTGGACATGGCCTTGGGCAGCCTGGTCTAGTGGGAGGTGTCCCTGCCTATGGAAGGGGGGTTGGAACTCTATGATCTTCAAGGTCCTTTCCAACCTAAACCACCCTATGATTCTATCCTGTTGTCCACCAGGACTCCCAGGTCCCTTTCCACAGAGCTCCTCTCCAGGAGGTCAGCCCCTAACCTGTACTGTGTTCCCTGATGTTGAAGTCTGTCTGGGCTACCGGCTTCCACTCGTGAAAACAACCCGGAGTGCTTTCAGTGCACCATCAGTGCAATAGGAGTGTGTTTTTAGGGTTACACAACCACAAGCACTGGGCTGCCCTGGCCGAGGGAGAATGAGCAGTGCTGCCTGCCCTGTGCTCAGAGAGGGGCTGTAAAGCACTCCAACTTGGCAAGAAAGTCCTCTTGGCCGTTTAGTATTTTTTCCTTTAAAAAGGCACAGTTCTTATCTTGTGAAAATATAGCTATTTCTCCATAAAGACAGAATTTCCCTAGTTAAACATCCTGGCTCATCTGCTCCAAGAAACATCCTCTCTTCATTATTTGGGTTTATTTGCCAGATTTTTATGATTATTAAATAGAACATGAAACAGTGAAAATAACACTTTATGAGATTGGTTTGACTTTATAAAGATCTTAATTCTGTGAAAGCACCCTTCTGACTTGCCATCCTCTGTCGGGAGTTGCATAGCAACTACCTGCCCTCTTAGGTCCTGTCTTGAACGGAATATTTTTTGTGGAGAAGATGAACTTGACTTAAAAATAGATATTTTGCCCCTGTTGAGTCATTTTTCACTGGAAAAATACGTAGTTGGAGAATAACTAAACTTTTCACAAATTTGATCTGACGATGGACATTTCTTGACGTTTCTGAAATGGTTTTGTTTGTTTCAGATGGACTGAAACTCGGGGTTGGACTGAGCAATGTTCCCCTCTCATCCAGAGATTTAAGGACTTGCTCACGGCATGGAGAACAATGCATTTTTGCAATTTACTCTTTTGCCCAAAGGATGTTCCCTTGCCCCCCAGAGTAAAAGCCGTTTTGATGGGGATCCCATGGGAGGGGATTCTGCGAAGTGTTCCACCTTGTGTGAAACATGTATGTATCTGTATGGAACCATCTCTCAGGTGAGCTCTCTAACTGTTGGGTTGGGAGATAAAAGGGAAACTTCTCCTCCAGCTGGTCTGGAAGAGTCTGATCCTTTGGAGTCTAATCCTTTGCTTGCCTTTGACAAAGCGCCCCAAGAGTTTTGGTCAGGGACAAACAAAGCATTGTATCTGAGATACATTAACAGTTCACATTTTTAAGTCCAGCAAGGAGGACAAAATAAAATATTCTTGGGTCACTCTGAAATTGTACTGCTTAGGTTCTCTCTGACCCTCTTTGCAGGAGCCAGAGCAAAGCACTACTGTTTTACACAGCGTTTTTTAAAAAAATGGACAAAGTAGGAAAGACCAAAGGAAAAGAGGCCTCATGGTCTTTGCCTTGTAACCTGAGGATACTTCACAGCCCTGTTAAATCTCCCTTTTGGAGAGTCGCTGTTTCCACTTGGTGTAGGAGAGGCAGGGGGTGGAGGCTATCTTCTGAATATTGAGGGACACCAATGGAAGGAGGCAGCAGGGATGGAAGACTTAAGAGGAGGCTGATTAGCTGTCATTTAACCAAATGATTCTCATGTGGGGGAGATGAAAACTTCTCACAGATGCTCATGGCAAAGGCTAGCACCTGATGTGAGTTATACCAGAGCAGTTTTTCTCAACTTTTTAAAAAAGTTTGGCTCTTCTGCCTTTGTGTGACCTCCGGAGTTAGCACCTCGGGTCCTCCAGGGTGGGAAAGAAATAGCTGCAGTGATGGGCTGTGGGTGTGAATACGCAGTCCCCTGCTCTGAAGGAGCTGAGTTGTGGCTGACAGTGAAGGCAGTTCGCACATCCCTAATTAGTGTGATCACTTGTAGCTTTCAAGCACACCTGCTTCTCCTCTCAACCCAAAGGAGTTGCGGTGCTACCAGCAGCATGGTCCTACAGTGCTGCCCTCCCGCTGCCCCAGCCCCACCAGGAGGAGCACGATGCGTGTGTGGTTCCATCCTTGCTCTTCTGGATCCGTACCCATATTGAGGAGAAGCGAATGGGTGTTGAGAGCTGCAGTGGGATAAAATGGGATGAACTTTTCTTGCCACAGGAGATATAAAGTGCTTGACCTAAGGAAGGTGTGGGGTGTGCCCATGCTGTACACGCTTGTGATGAGACCAGGAGAAAGTCCCTAGAGAATAGCCCACTGTTGGTGGAGAAGACATTTCTGTCCGAGTTGTGTGATCGGTGATAGGAAGGAATATCATCCCTGATTGAGCACTGCATTGCTTCACTCAGCTGTCTCTTCTTGCAAAACATGACGGGTGGTATTCGCTGAGGCTGTGCGAGACCCAGAGAACTGTTCATCGCACGGTGGCTCCTGCGTGCCTCCTGTGGATAAAGCAGAGGGGTGAAGCCTCTGCCCGAGTTCCTCTCAGGATGGTGTGGCTTTTACTCTCTCAAGACAGCTCAGCCCATAAGCCTCTCCCATCTCGCTCTCTGCAAACTGTATAAATATCCATCCATAGCAGGACCTTCACGTTGTTTGTGCAAATATGTTTATATCTAGTTATGTCTGTTTTCTCTCGTGGGATTTTTCTGTGAAATCCATTCGGTAAATGAGTCTTTCATCCCCTAAGGCCTTGCAAGTTTCTTGTTCAACCTCTGTCTTTGTGTTTTGCATTATGCTTTTTTTTTTTTTTAAAGACTAAACAGATAACCTTGAGACCCAGTGCGATTTTCTTTTTCTGTTAGTCCTTTTACAAGATCACGGGACTCTGTGAAATATGTATTCTTCAGTGGTTACAAAGAAAAATAAAAATTCCAAGTATCCCTGAGGAGGGGAAATAAAGGCAGCAGCAGGGATTTGTTAACATTTAGGCAGAATCAGCCAAAAGACTGACACTGTCCAGATGGAAAGACCCACTTCCTGGCTGTAAAGATAACTCACTAAAGGAAACATTAGCTGTGGCTGCATTGGCGATGAGAAACACAGCCACTGCCAAGAATTCACCCCAAGCCCGGTGGGAGCTGCCTCTTTTTCTTTCCCTTGTGCTAAGGGTTCAAGTTTACTGAGTTGGGAAACATGCCTAGTGTTTCCTGAGCAGAAATGGTGGCCCAGTAGGTAAAGCACTCATGCGGTCTCATGAGAGCTGGGGCTGGTTTCTTGCTGTGCGAGGGACCGTGGATGACCAGAGTGAAGTGGTGTAGGTCTAGGTTTGCTGCGGCGTAGGTGCCCAGCTCCCTGCTGGCGTCGCTGGGACTGGTCCATTAAGTCCTGTATCCTGGGATACAGGGATACCCTGGGAGCTGCTGGCGGTGCCCAGGGTACGGAGACAATGAGAGCGTGTCATGGAAACCTCCGCGCCAGCTGTCTACACAGGGTGCTGGAGCCTACTCATCCTGAGCATCTTCTTGGTATCTCAGCTCGGTGATGCCCAGAAGCGCAGCAACACAGATGTCAGATTTTCTAACCCCGTCTCTCTGCAGCAGGTATTGCCGAGCTTCCCTTAAGGGGGATGTTGCTTAAAAGGGTGAAGTAGGTGTGAACAAAGAGCAAAGGGGTTTAGGTTGGGGTGGGGGGGTTGCGTACAACACAGCTCTTTGCTTGGTTAACCCACTCTGAGCTTACTTCACAGCGGGAATAGCTGAATGGGCTGCGGTAATGCCTCCGCTACGGCCAGCGGGCAGAGGATCTGATGAGATTATATTTGCCTGTGTAGTTTTCTTTCCCTCAGGTATTCAATAGCCTTTTAAAGCTACAAAATTAACTCAGCAAATTGAATACAAGGCCACAGATCAAGAATTATTGGCTTCTAATTTAATGTGGAGGTGAACACAAGATGTATTGCAGTGTGTATTTAACTCTCCAAATTTAGACCACCTCACTATGACATCCATGGCACATTAATTCGCTTACTCAAAATGACTGAATTCATCACGGTCCTGATGCTTGGTTCCAGCTGGTGGGTGTGCCTCAGACTGTAGGTGTTTCACAGCTTTTTCTTTGTTGCCATGGCAGGGATAAATACTTTAATGCACTTGGTTTTGGGTGTTTGAGATTTTCCTGGGTGTCAAATTGAACCTAATGTGTAGGACAAATTTAACCTAATGTGTAGGATAAATTTAAGACCTGTTTGTTTGTGGTGTGGTTTTTTTCCCTCCTGTGGAGCTGGGTGCTTTGTTCCACCTGGGAACCTCCCTTTTTTTAACTGGGCATGGCAGTTTTCTCTGACTGAGTACTAGAAATTAAATCTTGAAAATATCCTCTATGTGGGATCTATTTTGGTTTGGATTTTTATAGAAGTTTATGAATTTTATTTCTTCTCTCTGACAGATCTGGATTCAAATACTCCTTGATCGTCTTGGCTTTACAGGCGAAATGACGTAAACAGTGGCACTAAGCATGTAGCTTCTCTGGGAGAACTAAGAGCCTGTGTCAGCGTTTGCAGGGGAATGAGGATGGATATACTCTTTTCTTTAGGATGAGGCTTTTGGAGTAGTTTGCCTCTTTCTGCATGTTACGAATACAATACAAAGAAACAACCTTCTGATGCCACCATGTATCTGAGATGGGATTCCCAACCATCCTTCCCACCAAAGTGGTGAGTGCTCACCGCAGTGTGCTTCAGGCAGATGCCCCACACAAGCTTTGGCTTTTCCAGCCTTGGCTGAGGCTGGAGCTGTATCAGAAGATCAGGGCTGTCTTCTATCAAGTCCTTTTAAAGCTTCTCCTTGATCCAGACTTCCTCTCTTTTTGGGGTCAAGGCATTCAAAATCTTCTGTCACTTTCTCACAAGCTGAAAGCAGTCCAGCAATTCTGCTTTTCTATTTATGAATTTTTCTATTGTCCTGTCAAAGCCGGTTAGGATCTGGCATCTCATGAGTTCACTATTGTCTTCTGCCCCCCCTTGTTAAGGACATAATTTGTCATGTGGAGATCTGGCACGGGTCTGCGTTGCACTTGCTGGCGCTTGGTCACCCTTTGTAGCAAACAGGGCAGAGCCAACACAGTCCCACAGTGGAAAAAGTGGCTTTACTGTGGGCTGGGGATTTTTTGCTGCTTAAATATTAGATTTTCTCTCTTCTGTGGTTTTGGGTTTTTTTTCTCTCCATCTGACACACCAGGGAGGTTGTGTAAGTAACTCATAAAGTTGATATCGCCCAGGAGGAACCTGGACTCCCATCAATTTTGAGATCGCAGGGGAAAATAGCATTTGTTTCTTGAAAAGGGTATTTCTGCCTGACAGAAATAACTGTGCGATGTGGGTCAGTGCGACATGACTGGCAGTCCTCCTAGGAAGGGATAAACCAAAAAATGTTACAAGTCAGCACTTGAGGTGTTTTGTCCAAGCGCCAGGAAAAAGAAACAGGGGAAAAACGATGGCAGAGAATATTGCAGATCCGAACTGAGAGAGAGATGAGAGCTGCTACGGGCATGTGGGTGAGAGGATGGATAGCTGATGTTTCGTGTCGGAGGAACCCAGTCGGGGAGATGGAGGGAGGGGAGCAACATGGTCAAAGCAACAGGCTGAGGACAACACTGCGGTGGTGGTGTGGTTGCACATCAACGGGACCAGGGCTCAATTTGCCCTGGGTGGGAAGGTGGAGGCCATGGGGATGGACTGCTCCCTGAGTGACAGCACTGCTCTGTTGGGCTTTACAGGAGAGACAGACATACATGACTGATTTACGATGCAAAAGCTAGACAAACTCAAGCGGCACGTAGAACCGAGGCTGCTCTTGGAGGAGAAAATGGAGAACTTACTAATAAAAAGCCAGTCTGACAGGGTTTTGCAGGACCTTTGTGGGGAGCCCACAGGGCAGGTGGGTGCTAGGACAGGCTGATGGAGCTGCTGAGGTTTAGTTCTGGTCGTGTGTGAGTTGGGAAGGATGCTCGTTAGTAAAGAGCAGAGCTGTATCTATTAGATGGGGCTTCGCTGACAGCAGCAAAACCTTTATTAACTCTCTTCAGCCACTTTAATTTGCTGCGTTACATGGATGACCTTCCACAAACAATCCATAGGCACCGAGCACCCTACAAAGAGTATGTGTATGCCTTCAGGGGAGTTCGTGCTTGGCTGCAGCCTCAAGAAAGCCTCGCACTCTAGTTTGTTTATTGCTGGATTCCCAGCGGTGCTGGCCCTGGGACTTCAGCATCAGGCTGGGATGCAAAGGTCCTTTCCCTTCCCAGGGCAGAGGCTCCTGGTGCTACCACCTCTGAGATGCCATGGTTACTGGGATATCTGGGAATCGTCTCTGAGGCTGTGGAGGAGTGCAGAGGGGCGCACACATCTGTACGTCAGTGCCCCAAAACTGTAACTCACAGGTCTGCCCATAAAGTGTTTGTGTTCGCAGTGGGTTTGCTGGGGTTGTGCTGGGTTTGGTACCAGCCGGAGAGGAAAGGAGAGGTGGGAGCTGGTCTGCGTGGGGCTGCTCTGTGCCAGTGGGTCCATGTATTTCGCTGCGCCTTTGGTGTGTGCGAGGGGTGTGAGAGCGCTCGGACACACACTGCGAGAGGAAGGGCAGCAGGCTGAAAAGAGGGAGAAAATTGGAGGCTGGGGTGGGGGAGAGAGCAGAGGACGCTGAGGAGGAGGTTCTGGCTGTGGTTCAGAGCCAGGTCTGACTACAGCCTGTCAGCAAACTCGTGCTCTGGACAGGCTCATGGCTCTATCTGTGGGCAGATCAATCTGCTGTCGTATTGCCTGTCCCTTGTCCTTAGCTGCCTCAAACCCTGGCTGCTCCCCCTCCACCACGTGCAGTCCATGCCATGTGTCCTCATCTCCCCTTCTTCTGCGCCTTCAGCCCACGGAGGGCGTGACACTAGGACGGCTTATAAGTAAGGAAGCACTTGTGAGAGTTTCTTGTGCATATGCCCCTATGGCATTAAGACGAGCTTCCACGAGACAACCTGAAAGTCTTTCACCCGCCGCTTAACCAGAGGACCCTTGGCACTTCAAGCTTGCTTTCAGATATCTGGTCAGCAAAAGACAGGAGGTGGTTCCTTGACCGGAGGTGAAATGCCAGGGTTTGCTGGAACCTTTGGGCTGAGCAACCTCTGCTGGGGTTTGGAGCAGAGCACGTGGACAGCCCCACTGGCTCCCTGCTGCAGCAGATCCATTTTCCAAGAGCATCCAGCTCAAGCCAAGGGAGTTCCCCCGACCGCCTGGTCTTCACTGACAGAGCTGCACTCGTGGCTTTCGGGGCTGGGTCTGAGCTTGTGCCAGTTGGCAGTTTTCAGCTCCAAACTGTTATGATTTGCTCCAGATGGTGTGTGTGAGCTGCCATGCCCCGAGTTAGCCAGTTGCTCAGCTCAAGATCTTGCTCCTGGCGTTTCATATGCAACCATTCACAAAACCGCCTATGGAGAATCAGAGGAGATGGTGGGCTTTTGTGTACTCCAAAAAGTCTGTGTTCCTGCGCACTCCAGATTTTAATTACTTCCCAAAGAACACTTCAAGGGCAGAGTAAAAAAGAGGTTGTTGCCCCAAAGAGTTTGCAGCTGAAATGGAAGCATTCGGCTGAAAGGGTGGAGGCTGGAAAGACTAATGGCAAAGTGTCAGTGATCTCAAGTTCACGTTGCAATGCCCTGTTTTTTGTTTAGGCTTGGTTTCTCTGCTTTCCTTCACATGTTTTCCTAATGCCTTCTGAAGGGGAAAAGGATGTTTGTGAGGACTGTTTGAAGGAAAGAGCTGGGAGAATTCGGAGGACCAACATGCGATGCCAGGGAAGGGATTGAGAACTGTGGTTTGGGATGCAAGGAGCTGGTGGATGAGACCAGGGAAAGAAGCAGAAAGGTGACATACACTTTGAGGAAGGGAATTTGTGCCTCTGGAGACTCCCTGTCTTGACTGCTTCTGCAGCGTCCAGCCTCTATGTGCTCTCTGTAACCTCTTCTGTTCATCTGCCACCTCCTCCTCACCGTCACTCTTGGGAAAACCACTGGGACCCTCTCAACGAGAAGTTCCTCTTAGGAGCACTTAATCTCTTACGGTTAGAAGCTCTTGTTGCAGCAGAGAAATAGTCCATTGGTAAATGCTTGGCTTGCAGTGAACTGTGGGATCCCACCAGCTCAACTGGGTCTGAGAGGATGACATGGGAGATGGGTCATACACCATGTACTGTGTGTACAGAAAATTAGGATGAGCTGTCAGCAAGGAGGAAGACATGGGTAATCATTTGTTACTCAAGGAGTCAAAAATAACCTTTCCTTCATGCCTAGATCTGAGGATAGTAAATGCCTCTAGAAACAGTGCACATGCATGAATGCTCTTGGATATTTAGGCTCTCCAGGCTTCCCATGCAGACGAGGAAAATGGATGCATCAAGTACATAAAATTTCCAAGGAATTAAAGTTAGCCCTTTGGGTCTTACCCCCACTGCCTTTTGCAAAGCTAATCACATACTAGTGGATATGTTAGTGCTTTTGCTGGACTTGGAGAGATTGTCCCTTCCTCGCTGGGTCCTACAGCTTGTGGTTTGCCTGGCTTATGGCTTCTGCTGTGCCCCGCTCTGGGGAAGCAGTCGGGTGGTCCAGGTTTCACGTGGGCTCAGCAGGTCCTGCGGAAGGGCTCCCGCGGGGCGTGGGTGATGTGTTGCGCCTTCTCTCATTTTGTTTATGTGCTGATAAGCTCCGTGTAAGCAGTGGATGAAGACGCACAATCTATTTATGGTTTCAACCAAGATCTTCCCATGCCTGAAAGGCAATCTGCCTGACTTAGCATTCCCAAGATGCTGCCAAGCACAGCAAAGCACGGAGGAAGTGCCTCCTGCCTGCATAAACAGAAGGCCGGCAGAAAAGAAAGCCAGGCTAATGCTTTACGAGGCATTTCAGCGCTGAGGCTCTAGTTGTGTTTGGCCTAGAAGCAACGCTACGGTCCCATAAATCACTTGTTTTCCTCTAGTGAATGCAAGAGTTGGGATCGAACCCTACAGCGTGCTGCGTGCTTCGTGTTGAAGGTGACTGGGGAAAGAGACACTGACCCTTGTGCCCTTCTTCGCTGTGTATAAAGGAAGTCAGAAAATGTGCATAGTTTTAAAGCTTTTCTTCCCTGTGTGCTTTTCCTGAGAGGGGAAGGCAAGCGTGTGTGGCTGTACTCCTTATTTTCTTCATTCTGACAAGGAGAATGTCAGAAGCGAACCAGAATATTTTCACTGAAAAGGGCAAAGAAAAAGATTGAATGTGAAAATCTCTTTAGCCTATTTGTCTTGAAGCTAAGCAAGTGAGGAAAGCATCCCCTGCTCTCTTCTAGCTCTCTCTGTGCGTGTGTGTGTTAAGGGTAATTCCTCCCCCTCCTTGCTGAAACTCCTGTTGTTCGTCTCATCCCCACTAATTCTTTCCGGACCTCCGAGAAATTCTCTGGCAACATGGAGGAGATGAGACAGGACGGCCAAAGGGAAGGTCCCCGACCTCTCCCTCATGCTGATATACCGCACGAGTTACACGGCGTCCGCGGTGTGATCAGGCCTGCAACATCTCTCCCCTCTGCCGCTCATGTTTCCAGGATGTGAACTCACAGCCACACAGAAGACTTGCAGACACACAAGTCTCTAAGGGGAAAATAAGGTGGGCGGATTTTTGAAAAGGGCTAGGATTAATCTGACAACCTCTGCAGCTATAGATAGATGTCTGATAAAGCTGCTCGTTGTGGGGCGTAGGCAGAGGAGAAGGGATTTTCACCCCCAAGTGTATCATAAAAGATGCAGTGAAGGCTCCCGTGTCCTGATGGTTTTGTTGAAGGACTCTCTCCCTCCAGTGGGGAGCATGTGTTCGTTAGTATATATAAGTAATTGAGTATGTGCTAGGCTGTACAGGCACAGCCAGAACTGTGCTGAAGATGATTCCTTGCATACTAGGAAGGGATTTCTTGCTCACCTCTACCTCATCTGTGTTAGAACAGACCAGCTTCTCAAGCCCTATTCATGCTTCATCTTATCTGCATTCAAACAGTGCATGCGCTCCTTCGGCAGCACATCTGTGAGCCAGCTGACCTCTTGTGAGGCTTCCTCTCCTCCCATCTAATCCCTGAATTTATGTTCTTTCTGGTCATCTTAGCCATCTCTGTCCCCTGTTGTAATTCTCCTTCTTGAAACATCGCAGCTCTAGGGCTCAGTTTTTACACACACGCCTTCATTTCTGTAGGTGCAACCGGTAGAGGGTGTAGGTTTTATACACCCATGATGTGCACCAACAGCTCAAGCATCTTGAGGGGGTGTGCGTGTCCTGCAGTTAGTTAGATTTGAAAATGAGGACAGGATATTTTAAATAGCTTGATCTAAAATTGATACCAATCTGTCTCTTTGTGGCAGCAGGCTAAAATAATAAAATTTCCGAGCAGGTGAGGAAAGCTGCCTGATGTGGAATTTGAGTGTGATCATGACTGACATGGATTTTGGGACTGTTCCAGGGAGAAGACATGTATACGTAAATCCTCTGGCAGCTCAGCAGCAGTGGCTTAGTGCCTGGGTAAAAGATTGCAAGAGGTGAGATCTCAAGAATAATAAAACACCAGAAAGACTCTGTAGCAAGGAGATGCATCTGTAGAATATACGTCAGGCTCCAAAAATCAGCCCCCAACATGTAACCGAGCCCAGGGCGGAGAGTGCTCTGAGCAGTTGGCCCAATAAGTGCAGCATGCCCCAAAACAAGCCGTGCAAACCATCCATGTGGCATCCTGGTGCTGCCACTACCCCCCAAACAGGAGGGACATCGTGGCCATGCAGTATGTTTTAGAAGTTGCAGCATCCCTGGGATGAGGGGGAGGATGCCCAGGAGGCACGACCCGTTTTGCAAGCGTGCCGTGGAGCCTGTGGTCTTCCCTGCTCTTACTCAAAAACTATTCAAAATCTCAGCTGGTGAATTGAGAGGCACGTGACTCAAATGGTTGATTGTCTTTTTTCTGAACGGTTTTGTTTCCGCACTGGTAGTTTTACAGTCAGGCAGCATAAGAATGTAAAGAGGAAATTACTGTCAAACAGCTCTTTCTAAATCGCTCTCAGTGAGTGGCAGGAGATGAGCCAAAGAGATCCTGTTCTTGTCAGCCTCATTCGAGTAACGCGCTGTCCTCATTCAAGGAGAGCCCTTGTCTTTTTTAGCTGTGTGTAGGTTGAACCAAATAGTAAGTCGTGTAAATGATTGATTTGCTTTACTGCAAATGATTGAAATGTCGCAAAGTGGCAGGAAAAGTAGCGTGCAGTCCTTGAAATAGATGAATAATGAAAGGGGGAAATAAGAGTTTGCTTGTGAATTATAGCCCCTGATTTCCAGCTGAAGTTCCAGGTCTCCACCACGCGCTGGCCTGGCCGTGTAACCCACAGGGAGAGGAGATGAGCACAGCCACGAAGCCCCTGCGCAGGCATCGTTTGGGATGCACGCGTCGCGCTGACTGGCTGATTGATCACCTCTCCCCGCTGCACCTTCTGCTGCGCGTTTGCACGTGCACTGATGCACGTGCACCACTGCAGCAGCTCTGGATGTGAGCAGCTTTGCCGCTGGGGCCGCAGCCTGGATTAAACACCACGGCAGGAGACTGTTGATTAACGCAGTGTGAGGGAACAAGGTTTCAGTCTTTCATCTTTTCTTTCACTGAGTTTTTGGTGTCATTTTCCTGGGGCTGGTGGGCTCCCTTTCCTTTTTTTCTCCTCCTCAAGGGTTGCTCTTGCACCTCACCATTTCTTGCTGTCAGTCCAGTATTAGAAGCAAATTAATAGCCAGCCTGAACCCTTGGGATGGCAAATGGCCGGGCTGCCGCCGTTCCATCCCAGCAGCAGGGACAGGACCGCAATGAAGGATGGGAACTCAGGACTGAAGAGCACTGGCCCAGATTCAGATGCCCTAATTTCCACCTTTGTCTGATGTTTGCTACTGACAGATGCTGCTGAAAGCTGTGGGTCTTCCCACGGACCACAGTAGGCTGGGAAATTAGGCAGAATTTAGGTCAGCTGAACCTGGGCCAAACTGTGCCTTGTCTAACTATTCATTTGCTATGGTTCATCCCTTTGAGGACACATCTTCCTGCCTGAGAACGTGGCATCTGCTTCCTGGTGGGGGTAAGAGAACAGGCGCTTCTTGGTCAGCAGATTTTCTCCAGCTGGACAGCAAACCAGTCTCTGTCCTGGCCTAGGGGACACAGAGGTACAAACTGGGAGCAGCGAGCCACGAGATGTGTATGGGCACAAAGAGAAGTAGATGAGGTGACAGATCAGCAATGATTTCTGCTTATTCCCAGGTGACAGTCTCAGAGCCTCTTCTGTCATCAACTTTTTCAATGATAATTATACTTCAGAATAATAAACCTTAGATATTTCCTCACACTTTCATTTGAGGTACATAAGATGCTTTCTGAAGACAGGCTTCATCGTCTCCATTTGCAGGTGGTGAAACTGAGACCTTCAACTCTTAGACTTCAACCAGGCAGCGTCGATGCTGCCGCAGACCCCTGCTTCTACAGAGCTGGTTCTTGTATGCTGGCCCAGGTTCATCCACAGCTCACCTTTCAGGGCTGGAAACAGTTAAATTGCAAAGCTTCTGAGGAGGAAAATACATGCCTGAGGTCTGCAAACCTCATTGGAAAAAGTTTGGTTTAATTTTAGCATAGTGTGCTGCAGGCAGGTCCTGAGGTTATGGTCCAGGATTTCCAGGGATTAAGTTAAGTAGGGCACAAATTACTTGGGTCATGGAAGGTCACCTACTGCTATACACTTGTTTCACAGCCCTCTACGCTCCACTCCCATCAGAGCTTGTGCCCCGAGGCTGTGGGAGTGTGGGACGCTCTGCGTCAGCCCACCAGCCAGGACAGAAACCCATTTCCCAAAAATAGTTTGGAAAAGTGAAGCATAATGGTTTGGGGTTTTTTTTCATTGAGCTTCACGGGAACAGTGGAGGAAGAGTTTGGGAAGGGCGTTCGTTGTGGTGCTGGCTCTTGGTTTGAGCTTGCCGCATCCAACCATGTCTGCTGAGAAGTTCGAGCTGTCTCATGGGCAGTGTGCTGGCTGGCACAAAAAAGCAGGTCCATGTATATTCATTGATCACTGGATGCTGGCAGCAACAAAGGGTTCGCAAAGCTCTTCTGTTGAATGCAACTTCTTGCTGCTGCAGCGTTCGTCACTGCTCGGCAGAGAGGAGGTGACCCCCAGCCCTTCTGGTGGCTGCTCACGTGGAAGCGGCTTTGTGTCCAACTCCGGTTCTGAGCACCGACCTCCCTCGTCTCAGAGCTCACCCTTGACAGAGGTTTGTTTGTGTCCCTCGGCTCTCGCCCAGCCTTCAGCCCCTTTAGGAAGATGCTCTCGAAACTCTGTGGCTCAACTGGTCGAATGCATTTTCATGTTCTGCAGAGCCTGGATCTGACACTGGGGCCAGAGACACACGTCGTGGGGTCTTCTCCACATTGCAGCATGTAGCTGTGCTGCTGGCAAAATAGCAGCAGCAGGCAGTTCATGGCATGCTGCCTGCATGGATATTTATTCAGATTTTAGACTGAGCACCAACCTGCCATGGCTCCATTCTCATCAATACCCTCTCCAGTCGGTACAAAGCCAGCTCAGACACGGCTCCCTGAGCTGCAGCTGTGCTGCTGGTTGACTGCTCTGCAGCCGTCCCCGTGAGTGCGTGGTGTGCTGGCTTGGAAGGAGTTCCCTGAACACTTAAATAAATGGAGTTCCCTGAACACTTAAATAAATGGGGACATCATTAGTGCAGAGCAGCAGACAAGGAGTGGATGTTGGACAGGCCAGCTGGACATTGTGAAGGCAAATGGAGTGGATGGGAGGGGAGGGGGGCTGGAAGGTGGCTACGTTTGTCTAGACAGTGTGATTTTTTTTATTTTTTTTTTTTCCTCCCAACGCCTAGGTTATATTGGATGTTACAAACTGAAATGCATTCTCTGGGTTGTCAGTGCAGCCTTGGCTGCCACCCTGATGTCACAGGGTGCTCCTGAGGAGAAAGCCTGCAAGGCAGCTCTGAGAGGCTTCTCCCCACTCCTCCCTCGTCGCTGGTGAGGCTGGCGAGGAGAGGATTTGGGCTGAGTCCTGCTGAGCAAAGAGACTAAAGGGCTGTCACTCCTAACCCCAAGATACAGTCGCTTGTAGTTTAGCTGTGAAGACAAAGTGCTTTCACAGCATTTCTTCCTCTCCTCCTCCTTGGTTTCTCTCCATTCTCTGGAGGCTTTCCCTGCCTTTGTGGCTCTGTCCTGCAGGCACATGTCATCTGAATCCAGCCCATGCACTTCAGTGGTGGCTCCTGAGTGCTGTCAGGGACCTGGGCAAACAGCCCCCCACGCTCTGGGGCAGGAGGGCAGGGGGCTCTGGAGCAGCCCGGGGCCAGCAGCCCCTCCTGGGGCTGGACTGAGCGCTGCGGCCACCATAGAGGCGGTACATGTCAGAGTCAGCAGCCCAGCGGGAAGGGGGACTGTTTGTTTTTGAGATGAAAATAATTATGCACCTTTCATGGGATGTGGAACGTTCTTCACTTCAGCTGCCTCGCAGAGCTGACACTGGGCTGTGTTGGCTTGACAGCTGTCAGTCATAGTGGTTTGATGTGCCAATTAGCAAGTCTCATCAAGGGTTTTGAGATTGGTTGCGAGGACGTGTTGGCAAAAGCAATCCTGTTTTAGTTGCCCAAAACTCAGTCTCCTCCTGTCCATGCCAGATTGGAAGGTACTGGGGCAGCACCCCCACTAACAGCCCCAGCAGCCTGCAATACTGGGGTGTATGCTTTTGCTTGGCCCCTCTTCTACAGCTCAAGAAGCCCGTCTGTGTCTCTCATTTTGTGTCTGTATCATTTTCTCTTGTTTTTCCACTGGCAGCACAATTCAGTGCTTTTCATAAGGGGGAAAAAAAAAATAATCCCATTTCTGAAATGCACTGTTTCTTGACCCACCAGTCAGCCAAACCTCTCCAGAATTGTCCAAAGCCTTGCTGTACTCTTGTCTGGGATGGATTTGAGCTCAACAAGAGAGCATTCCTCATAATTGAATCACTTTAATGCTTAATTAGAAAATTCTATGTTTCCTTGGGGAAGAGTGAAACATACTATAACTGAGGGCAGACCAGGCACGCTGTGCTTCATCAGCCCGGCACGGCATCCCCGTGGAAATGCAGCGCGGGAGAGCAGAGCTCTCCAGAGATGCAGGCTGTTTCTTGCTTATTCCCCCCCCCCCCCTTCCCCTCTGTTCTCTGGGGCAGGACAGGAGACTGGGGAGTTTATGCTGAATTTGGGTATCTGTGAGGTAGTGGCTGGATTGCAGGCAGACGCTTTGCAGCCCAGAGGATCTCCTTCCTTGGTTGTCCTGGTTTGAGCAAGAGGGTAGATTTTCATTTTTAGAAAATAGCTTTTATTCTGTCAGGCTCATGAGAAAAGCTCCTTATGCTAATGTGCGTAAAATAATTGAGGACTGAATGAAGAATAATGAAAAGTAATTTTCTTGGTTAACATACTCGCTGGGCCCTAGAGTAAACAAACTAAACGCTAGTCATTATAGTACCTTTAGGTCCTTTCCACAAGTAGCAGCTCAGGCCAGCATGTATAGCGTCCTTTTTTCCAGGAAAACCACACATCTTATAGGAATAATCATGCTGCAAACTTGTGCTGATTAATTTTCTTTGTCCTGACTTACCATCTCTGCTGTAACCATGCAAGGATCTTCCAAACCTTCCAAAGTGATGTCTTTGAACTTGGAAGTCGGTCTCAGTTTGTTGCTCCCAGCCCCATCGAGTATATTTAGTGCTGCTCTCCTGCATTTCCCCCTGGACAGCTTTGGCCATGAGAATTCTCTCTCTTGCTGTTTCTATAGCTCGGAGCCAGCTCCCGAAATCCAGCGCTTGATCTATGTCCAGAGTCAGCACCAGGGAAACTTGGCCCCTGCAATACTCCAGTAGCAAGAGCTGGATGTTGGGGCAGTTACTACAGGACCTGAACACACTGGTTGCTAAAACAAACTATTGCTCTATAGGGTAGTGCTCCATAACACTCCTCAGCCAAGGGATTTCTTCTTACCTGGAAATCCCAGGCAGCTCAGTGCCATACCTCTGTCTCAGCTGCTGGGCTGAAAGTGAGAGCTGTCTTTTTGACCTTGGTCCAGATGAATTCCTATTAAGCACTGGCCCCTAGAGTATGCTGTTAAAGCTCAAATCTTCATTCCAGCCTGAAAGGTAAATACTTTTCAAATGGCCTCCACCACTTAAAGTTCTGAGTACTTAAAAAAAATGGAAAAAAAAATCACCATGACACTAAACCCAAGCATAAACCTGCAGCAAGAGCTGTGGGGTGCTGGTGTAACATCGCTGCTGCCCTGTGTGTCCACAGCCTCCCCCAGAAGCCCCTGCCTGTCCTGGGCCAACAGGGAGAAAATGCAAATTTCTTCTAATGCACAGCCCTTCCGGCCCCGGTGACCTGGAGAAATCAAGGCAAGTTAAGGGTAAATACCAGGAGGCCTGGTCTTTCTCCAGTGGTTTCCAACCAGACAGCTCACAGTGCTTGCCAAACACGGAGGAGGTCTGGTCTGCCTCCTGCTACGCTGAGGTTTGAGTCCAGCGGCCAGAGCCATGGAAAGGAGTGATGCTCAAAGGTAGCCATCCCTGCCTTCTGGAGCAGGAGCATCCTTAAATTCTCTGGGTCCTGCTGAAGTTTTCTTTACTATGGGGTTTTACATAACTCGGTGTCAGGTAGATGTTGAAATGCAGTCAGAAAAGCAGATATTATCATCCCGGTCGGGAGCCTGGGGGAGGGATGCCAAATCCAGAGGTGGCAGGTGCTGAGGATTTCATACGGTGACGACAGCAGCTCCGCTGGCTGCCACTCAGCTGGGGCATCACAGGTCTTTCTGCTTTTCATTGTCACAGTCTGAAAATAGCTCCCGGATAACACGTTCCCAACACGAAGCGACGCGCGGGGCTGAGTACTGCGAGCCGGTGTTGAGAGCCGTGCGGAAACCAGTGTAGGAGCAGACCAAACCGCCTATTCTGACTCCATTCCCAGAGTCTAATATTAGCTCACCTGTGGGTATGACAGCCCTCCTGGCAGGCAGCCACAAGGGTTTTTTTTTTTCTCTCCCGGCTCATACAGTTCCCTTATGGCAGTGACAGCCCAATTATCCGAGCTTTTCCCATCTTCTCTGCTCCTGTTGACTTGGCTTGTGCTGAAGCGTTCTTGGGGAAAGATCAGTGTGTTTTAGCAGATGGACGAAGGCTGAAGAGCAAATTGTTTTAATCAACCTCCCCTTTTTGGGGGGGGACACCGAGTACTTACTGAAGTGGTAAAACAGCATCCGTAATTTCACAAGGCAGCAGGCTTGTCTCTAAGGAGCTTTTTCTGGATGCCGTGGATACGGGCAATTAAACTGTGACACAAACTTGGCCTTTCCCCAAGGGCATTTGTACTTGCTGCCTGTTCCAGAATATGTGGGAGATCCATAGATTGCATTAACCAGTGGGCAAAAAAGGACCAACTTCTCCAGTCCTTCTGGGCATTGTGCTTGTCCCGATGAGATGCCGGAGACAATTCATTTTTTTAGTGGTGTTGGGGACCATGAATGGTGGTCCCATCTGACTAGCTAGCAAGTTGGCCATTTGAATGCAATGATGTAGATGGAGGGGCAAACGTTGTATTCAACGGGGAAAATAAACATGGAAAACTTGCTTCCTGCCCCAGCTGGCTGATGTGGCCGTTTCCAGGAGTGGTTCCCTGTTCTTCCGAGCAGGGCTCCACCATGACCATTGCTCGGTACAGGCTCAGAAGCAAGCAGAAGTGAGTCTTCAGGTCAGACTGCTTTCCGCGGATGTGATCAGAATTTGGTTCCCCTGATGGGGGGTTAAAACCTGGCTTAGTTTGTGCATTCTTAGACGTTGCTTTAGTCAATCGTGCTAGATATGTAGGCTGCTGTATAGTAGCTGATTTCTCTATTTTTTATTTTGTGGTTAGGTGGGGATCCATGGTCCATGAAATAAAACCACTGGCTTGGCAGTACGAGGAGGCAGGCAGGCAGCTAGGAGGATGGGAAGCCCCATGCACCGTGGTCGCTCCAGCAGCTCTTTCCATAAAGGACGTTATTACACTTCTAAGAGGCAGCCTGGGAACCATCCTATCTGCTCCCAGCCTGAAGTCCAGGCTCACCTCTTCTTGGAAGTGACAGTGTAATAAAATAATTATGTGAGAAATTAAGGTATGTCAAGACCCATAGAGAAGGAGAGATGCCATTCCCTCTTTTTGGCTTGACGGCAGGCAGTTGGCCAGCAAACACAGCACACCTCCAAGAAGGGCAGTGCTGCAGATGTCAGCCAGTGCCTTGTACCCCCATGCTTTTGGCTGCCCGAGACAGGCCAGCCAGGTCTTGCCTGGAGGCCCTGGGACAAGCAGGTGTCTTGAAGTGATCAGGATGTTTTTGGGACATGTGCAGACACCCACCACTCCTGGTAGCGTTAGCGGAGTCTCAGCATCATGGTGGGAATTAGCATGTGGGCTAATTCTTGTGGTTCCTGACAGGGATGAAATAATTTTGTCAGCCTACTTGCCTTTTCTCCCATCCCTTCTTATTGCTACACTGCTTGTGGGAAGGTTCCTCATGTCAGGAAACTAAGGCTTGAGGACTCTCACTGGTCATATCCCAAAAGGACTACTCCTACTCCATTCCCATAGTTGGACACTTGAGCCTTGGTTCCTGTGGGTATGCATGTATGGTGAGAAGGGGGGGCTAAAACCCGTGAAAAGCTGTTTGCAATTCAGTGGCAATACGAATTGGGAAGCACCGGTGGATTTTCTTTGCATGAAGGAAACTGCATGCAAGGGAAATTGTTAATTATCACTGCACACATTTTTATTGCTAATGATTTGGGTTGTTCTGAGTGGCAATAGGAACTGTCTGTGGGTGTGTGGGTGGATAACAGATACTTAGGAGATGTTATAATTTGTATTCCTGCTTTTGCTTGGCCAAGACTGTCATGGATCTGCTGTGTTTGTCGCTGTCTCCTGTAACAGTTGACCAAGGCTGTCGTTTGTGCTGCACTGGGCTTTGTAGAACCAGAAAGAGAATTTCCAAACTTGCCTAAGGAATTGGTCCCCTGGTGACAGCCACGGGGATCAACATCCTGGAAGATGTTTTCTCATTTATAGATGTGAAAAGCTGTACCTGTTTGGCCTCCTGTATATCTGCAGCATCAAAGATATTAGCTGCAGGTTGTGCTTGATCCTGTTGTTCTCCCTCTCCAATGCTTCACGCCCGGGCGCTTCAGCAGGGTGGGCATTTTTTGCATGCATCCCCATGGCCCCGGTGGTGGGGAAGATGCTCTGCACCTTTTTTTGTTTGCTCTGCATCTTCCTGTGCCTGGGAGCTGCCTTCGTCCCCTCCTGCCATAAATGCCTGCAGCTAGAGCGATGGAGAAGTGCCCGTCTGAACGCAGCCCGTCTATAGCAGCCATCGTTCAGCCCCTGTGCTGCTGCCATGGCACACCGCGGCAAAAAGGACACGTGCTTCCTCTCTTCTCTCTTGTATGTCTATAGAATGGATGAAGACTGAAAGGAGCTGTGACAGTGCCCCAAAAATGTCCTCTGTGGGCTGGCTGTCTGGTCCCACTGTCACTGGGGACTGCAGCTCACCAGGGCTTTGGAGCCACTGAAGGGACATCAACAAAGGAGGCTCATGGGGGAAAAGAACGGGCTTTTCTGCCTGACACCCACCCCTTTCGACTTTATTTGTAGGCACGGTTGGTTTGTGTATATGCACTTAACCAGTTGTCAGGGTGTCCTTCTGCATCACCCGGAGGAAAGGAAAAAGCGATGGAGGGGGTGAAATGCAGCCCTCCACCCCAGCTCCATGTTGGATTGCTACTGTTAAAATATGACTAATGCTAAAAATAATTCTGGTGTTGCTATAGAAACTTGCACTGTTGCTATGTGTGAACCTGAAGAGGATTGTACCCTCCTCAGTACCTTGTTTTTCTCTTCCCCTCAGCCGTGCTTACCCCCAAGCAGGATGAGCACAGACACACCAGACCTCACCTTCTCCTTTGCACAGCCTTCCTGGGTTGCCCACCGCTTTTTTTTTGTTGTGCCGGGGGACGGGAAGGGAGGTCACTATTTAACCTATCCTCTATCTATGTCTATTTTCCAGTGCTTCCAGTCCCCTCTGACATAGTTTTTGAGTCCATGGCTATCTCCTGTGTTGGCCTCCTTCTGCTTCTTCCTTTGGTCTGGTGAGGCTTTGGGCAGCGCACGCAGGGAGCGAGAGGAATGGGTCTCCTTCTCGCTCTTCCAGCTCCTTGCTTGGCCCTCCTCAATGCACTGCCAGGTTTTCCTTGCTTTCCATCTGTAGTGGAGGAAGAGAATCTGTTGTAAAATTCCTTCGGGTCTGGAGATGAAAATGGCTTTTGTATTTGTTAACTTTTTAACAGTGCCCCAATCTGCCATCCCCATCTTCCTGTCCCTCCCAGCTTTGGTAGTTAATTTGCAGGAAGCTGAAGTCTTCCAGCCTTTTTACAAGAAACCAACTAAGGAATCAGTTTATGTTTTCCAAGCTGGAATGACAAATGCTGGAAACTTCCATTCAATTTGAAAAAGAAACTGGGACTAACTCAGATACTGAAAGATCAGAGCCCCTGAAAGCCAGTCTGGCCTATGAATTACCCTCCAAGGCAGGGTGAAATTTTCCCCTCAGTCCTGCCGGGGCTTTTTCTTAGCTTCATTGGTCACTGGGGCTGCGTACGTAGGAAAGAGTGGTGACCTCTTCCCTCTGCTTCAGATTGACAGCTGGTTCCAAATGTGAGGTGGGGGTAGAGCAGGGACTGTGCTAGCCCTCATGGTCAAATTCATTGTCATGATGGTGTCTCACAGCGGTGATCTGGGAATGATGCACAGGAAAGCATTTCCTTCCCCAAAATCTTTTAAAATCCATTTCAAATCTGTTGCTTTTAAAGCCTTTCTTACCCTGGGAATTTTAAATGGGTTTTTGCTTTTCTTACCTCAGACCTGAGGATTTGATGAAAGTCAGTACCTGGAGTTGATTCACAACAGGACATGGTCACCGAGGTTGGCAGGGACCTCTCGAGACCGTTGAGTCCCACCTCTGCTCAAAGCTGGGTCAGCGAGAGCTGTGCTTGTGGGATAAAAGCTGCCTCTGCCCCAGGGAACAGAGGAGCAAGCGTGATGAGAAATGGGATCCATGCTGCCAAAATGACTTTTTTGACATAGGCATGCATAATCAGACCTTTAGATATCTACAGGTAGTAGTTGTGACCAGGGGATGGATATACCTTCACACAGAAGGTTTCTTACACTGCTGGGTGCAGCGTAACATCTTCCATTTAACAGTGCTGCACTGGATTAGACAAAGCACGGCGCCAGTGCACCTTCCTTTGCTTTTGTAAATATTTATCTGAGTCTTTCCATTCTCTGAAGCACTGTATTGGTCTTTGTGATGTGTGAGATAGCTCACTGAGCCGGGGACTGGCAACTGGAGCATTAGCTGGGTGATGGAGGCGGAGAGAGCTTCCCCCAGCTCCGGCTGAAGCGAGGACCCTGCTCTGAAAGCACTTGTGGCTTGTTTACATCTGTAGCCCGTTTCTCTATAAACAAGGCTTTTGAGGCTGGCCCACATGGCGTCACACTGGGAAAACCATTTTGGCTATCACCCTTCCGGTGCTAGAGAGATGAAAAGGTCCTGCTCGCAGCCAGCCTGGGGAGGGCTGGTTTTTCTGAATTGTTTTTCTGCAGAGCAGCTCTTCTACCAATACCCAGACTTGCGAGGGTGCCAGAGAAGGGTTAAGAATAGAAAGAGAGATGAGGCAAGCTTCTGGGAACTTCCCCTTCTACCGAGACACAGGAACATGTGTTATTCTCTGCCCCTTTGGCAAACATGGACAACATGACTCTCCCCACCTACGCACGCTTGCCAGCTGGTCGTCTTTCTGTCTTTCAGCATCAAGCTGGTCGAACCTGCCCCACAGCCACTCCACCAAATCCTCCTCCTGGCTTGGTGCCACCTTCTTCCCTGCCTTTCAGCAGAGGAGAGGGTCGTTCCCTCGGCAGGGAAAGGTCCCGCGAGCTTGACCTTGCAGTACAAAAGGCTGCACGGTGAGGAGCAGGTTGTGCCCCATCCCATCTCTGCTTTAGATGGGTTGTACACAGCGCTCTTTTGTTTAAAACTTGGCAACTCAGCGTTGCTTGCAATCAGAGGAGCTTTGCTGTTGAACCATCAAATAGTTTGGTTAAATATCAAACTGTGATTCGGCTTGTCCAAACATCATTGAAGCTGGATGGAGTCTCATTTAGGATGTGGCTTAATGAACGAGAATCCAAAGAACTAACATGTTTTGTGGTTTGTAATGTGACTATTGGGTTTGATCTTCCTTCTTTTAAAGTCAGTGAAAGCAGGATCCAGCCCTTTTGCCATGCTTAGGGCAAGCAGATTTGGATAAAGCAGGAACCAGCCGAGACCTATGAATCAGCCTTGACCTGAATCCCTTGAGAAGTCTGAATCCCCCCCCCAAAAATAAACTAGGTTGGCTTTTCTTTAAGTTGTTTCCATTTTCATAACCATCTGTAATTTCTGATGTCGAGCTCCTGACAGACACTGTCCTGTGGGAATTCCAGTCTGACTGGAAGTAGGAGCTAAATCACAAGGAATTTGTTCACAAGATTTATGGCCAGTGGTACGGATGCCAAGGATTTCATCGCAGTAGTATCTAACACTTACGTGCCTAGCATTTTGAGTATGCATAGTAATTAATACACAAACATAAGTAGGGTAGGGACTGAGCAGCCGAGCATGAATCTGAACTCCTTTCCTTGGCTGAAGTTACGATACGCAGGTTCTAACTTAGTCTTTCAAGTACATAACTGGTACATTTTCAACTGGAGTTGTAACTTGAGCTCTCCCTTTTCTCCTGCTGGAGAAAACCCAAAAGGTACAGAGTTGGATTTCCTTCAAAGGACTTTGGACCATTGGACAGTCTGAACGTCCTAAGTGTAGGATGGAAAAGTCCATGAGAACCAGCTCTCTCGTGGTATCCCAGTGTTTGGTGTCATCGTCCCATGTAAGTATAAATAAGCCCTTCCAGAAGGCTTGATTCAAGTTCAATTCCAAAAGTGGCCCCAAGCCAGCATTTCTGTTGGGACAATTTCTACTGTATTTCTGGCAAAACTTCCCCAGCTTTAGTACTTAACCAGATACCAGTTTCACTGATCAGTAATCCTGGACTCCTCAAATCTGTTGGCCTGCATTACAAAGCAGGTAATTAGTTTGGCAAGGAGGACATCGCTAATGTGTCATTCTAGCGCAGAGTTTCAAAGAGAGGAAGGAGTGTTTTGATCTGGAGGAATGAGGCTGGCTTTCATACAGAACTTCATGCGCTCTCTGTATTTCATGTAGGTAATATATACGTATGCTCTCTTTGCCTCAATTTTCCATTTGTAGTTTGGATGTACTGACACATTGCTTCTATCATACTTCATCAGTCGTCTTTAATTAGCTGGTAAGATCATCAGGGTAAGAACATTTAGCACATAAGGGAGCTCCAGTACATTTAATGAATAATAACAAATGCAGTTTCCCAATTTTTTATTTTTTTTGCATCCTCTCTTAGAAAAGAATGTGCTATTAGCTTCTTCAGCAACCTGTCCTGCGCACTGCCCCAGGGACGGGGGTCCTAAAGGGGCTTCGCCACTGGAACCTGCATCGCAGGCTTCGGGTAGACTCCCTAGCAGTATGGGAGTGCTCGTGTGGGCCAATATAACATCTCTGTGGATGTGAAGAGAGTGTCGTCTTCTCACTCGTGCATGCAATCAAACTTTGACGGGTGGCGTTTTCCGGATTTTACGTGCTGTTATCCTGACTGCATCCTGCTGTATGGAAAGAGAGAGGTGCTCTTGCGTACTGTAGGCAGCTCGACGTAGTAGCTGCGAGTCAAGGCTGGGATATCTCAGCTGGGTCGCCCGTGTCTCCTGGCATTGGGTTGTTCATTTTGCTTGGGCTGCCCCTATTTCACTGCGTGTCAATTATCACACAGAGACAGGGGCTCAGGGATGCTCAGCTCCTCTGGCAGAACGCTTTGAGATCAATGGAATAAAGCTGTCATGTCTTAGGAAGTAGTTGCATTAAAGTGGTAATTCTTGGTGTTTAAACAGGATCTGATGACAGATGGGATTAAATGCAAAGCAGCTTGTTACGGGGTTTTAATAACTGTGACAGACCTGGGGAAAGTGGTGTGGGGTGTGTAAGCGATCCAGCGAAGGCAGAAGCAGATGCTGCTGGATGACAGCTGATAGCATTGCCCAGGAAGGAGATAAGATCATTTGCAAGAAATTGTGTGAGTGTTTTGGGGAGAAGGGAAGAGAAACAAACAAACAAACAAATGAGGAGAACTTGACGTACCCACTGTTCTGTCATCTAACAGAGCCACTGCTGACAGCACATGTTAGTGCCAGACAATGTGGCCACTAAATATAGGGGGGGAAATATGTCAGTGTTATTGCCAGGCTGTGAACTAAGGGAACAAGAGACTCTCCTCACTGTTAGACCTGGGGATTTTCAGAATTTGCAGGTTGAAAAACAATGAGTCTCTCTCCTCCTTCATGTGTCTTCCCTAGTCCCTGTTTGCTCTTGTGACATCTCTTGGGAGGTGAGGAGGGGATGTCCCTCGGAGCTGAAAACACTGGCTTCATGCTCTGTGGAGAGCAACGGTGGGGCCGTGCACTTGCAAAGATGCTGCCGCACGGTGTAGAGAGGTGCAGGGATGCACCTGCTTGGTTTTGCTGAGGAAGAGACTTGTGGAGGTGGAGGTGTTGGCTGGCTTGCTTGGAGGGATCCCCTCTCAGCTCCGTGATTTCTGCTGTCAGAGAGGGAGGAATCGCAGCGGCTCACACAGGCGATAGGATCCCCGTGTGCCTGGAGCAGTCGCACCCGAGTGATAAATGCAGAGGAAAAAAGGCGGTACACAAAGCTTAAAGATGGGTGAGGGTGAAAGATCCCTCTGCCCATGGTGGGATAGAGTTGGATGGGATAGTGTTGTGTTGGAGAAGAAAGGACCAACATTTCTGAAGGGTAGAACGGATAAAGAAGTGGTTCAGGTGGTTGCAAGGCTCCTTTCTCTATCTCGCTGCCTACCCTTGCTGTTGATAATAGCAGTCTGATAAGGCTGCAAAAAGGCACTGTTGTCTCACTAAATCTCATGTTGATGAACTAAATATCAGTAGCCCTTGTTTGGACCCAGTGCCATTAATAATCATGGAAGAACTTGATATCGTCTTCCCCTGGGTTTGTAAATAGCACAGTTTTGGCTCCATCACAACAGTTTGGACTTTGCAATGACCAATAGAACAGCAGGACCATCAGTGAAAATGAGTTTGTGACCGGGTGTGTTTTGACCTATTAATGTTTTGGCCTTTTGCAGCCTGGTGGCTCTGCTGTCCCAGTCCTGAAACATGTCCACGATCTCAGCTAGGGACATCCCAAACCCACGTGAGCCAGGGCTGCGTCAGCTCGCTTGCAGGGGGCTCACAGGTTGCTCCTGTGGTACAGCGTAGAAGACGGCTGCCTCTGCTTTTAACGTGAAATTGAGTTTCACCTAAGCAACAGATCCCATTTTGTAGAGTGCATCCTTTACCTAGCAACATCCAAGATGGAGCCCGTGGTTCCCAGGAGCTACTCTTGTGTGCCGGGAGAAGAGGCGGCTCTTTAAGCTGAGGTCCCAGATGCATTCTGCCTCTTCAGAAAATAGGATTTAGTTAAAACGTTGATCTGGAGCTACCCAATTTTAGCAAGTCTGGAGTCCTGAGTGCTGGGGAGCTTCAATGACAGAGCACAGCAGGAAGTGAATTGGCTTCAAGCCTTAAAGGCTGCAGTGATACATCCTTATATATAGCCTCTCTGTGTATGTGTGTGTGTATATATATTTTTTTTTATATATATATATGTATATATACTTATATATCCTTCTAGGTCATTTGAATACTTAGTCTATGGCAATTCCTAAAAAGATGTTGTACAGCCTTCAGCCTACTGTTAAGGAGCAGATGATCTTCTTGTGTCAGGGTCATTCTCTTCCCTAGCCAGCTTGCTTACATCCTCTGTAATTTCTTGCATGGGGAATTTTTTTTCCTTCTCATGCTATATTCTGCTGAAGACAGCTACACGGAACTGGAGTCTCAGTTGATCTTTTTGCACATTTCCACCCACAGAAGTCTGTCTTTTTTAACATCCTAAATACCTTGGTAACAAGATCATGGGTCTTGATTTGAAATGAATCTTTAAAAGAAGATATTTTCTTTTCCTCCCTTTCCTTTTCCAGATCTGAACGCCATCACAGAGGTAAAGACATGCACCTTCACCCAAAAGACCGAGAGGGTTTCAGAACCCGTGTTTCCTTTGGTCTCTTTCCTATTAGGGAATTTAATCAGGTTTTTTCTTCCCCTCAGACAAAGTCTGGTAATTCAAAGCACTGGAGGGAAGGAGAAGATCTGCCTTTTGCTCTCATTCAAAGCGCAGCGAAGCCAGCGTAAAGCCTGGCGTTAGCTTCAAGGGGTGTTAGCTCAGACCTCTGGTCTGCAGCTGTGCAAGTTTTATCCCACTGCGAGCCCTGGGCTTCTGATGGGGCCACCTGAGAGCAACTCTTTCTGCCCAGCTGCGGCAGGGGTACCTGTCCTTGCTGTTCGGTCCCAAATGCCACCTATCAGCCCAGAACCTCCTTCCTGACAGGCAGGTCTTTACGCCCTGCAGCGGCGCGGCAGCCAGAGCAGCGGCCGGCACAACCTTAGTCCTTTTCTTTGTGCCATGCTGGAGCTCGTGACCAGTCGCCGGTCTCCACAGCAACGCTTTCTGAAGTCCTGGCAGGGGATTAGGGATAAATATGTGCAGAAATGGGGTTTCTTTTGATGGATGAAGATCTCTCTTACTAGAAAGCCAGTAAAAATAACACAGAGAATAGTCTGCAATCTGCTCTCTGAATTTAGGTCTGGATTTTTAGACTTGCAACAGAGGGTCTAAAAGGTATGTCAACTTTGCATGGGTGTGTGATTCTGGCAAATGCATGTGTATGTTAAATGCAAGTTATTTGTATTCATGGGCCTTGATGGTTTCATTGCTATTAGTTTGCTTTTGAGAGGGATTACTTTTCTTTCCATGTGATTAGTGCTTTAAGATGATTTGAAGTGGGTTTCCTGAACATAGCTTCTTGTTTGGTGGTTTCCAATCCAAACCTGGCTTGAACACCTTGAAAGTTGCAGTGCAGAATCAAACATGGAGCAGGCTGGAGTGTAGTGATGTGGGAAAGGTCTCGGTAACAGGCTAACGTTGTGAGATGCAATACAGCAAGGTACGTATAGGGCCAGAAGTTTATGGTGTACCAGCCAGAGAGGGGCATAAAAATACTGGGACCACTGAGATCTAGACCCACTCTCAAATAATAGAAAATATCCCTGTGCGACAACAGACAAATTTGGATTGCAACTGAATGTACAGGCAGGGCTAAAATTGGAACATCATTGCTCCAGGTGCCTGATGGATGGTAATACTGTAGGGTGCATGATGCAATTACATAGTTTCAGGTAAACCTTCCTGCCTGCTTTGCACGATTGTATAGATCCATGAACTGAACCAGGAATTCTTGTGTTACAAGTGAGTAAGGCTCGTGAAGAGAGAAGGTAGGGTCAGCCGTTCGTGGGGCTGCACAGCCGCTCAAACACCCCTGTGAGTCAGGGATACCAGTAACGTCGCAAAAAGATTTGTCTTGGTGAAGAAATCGGGAATGGTCTGAGATCATCTAGCACCAGCTCTCACTGCCCTGTAAAATCCTGTGGTTCATAAGCAGTGTCAGATGTGACTAAGGCAGCAAGGTGATTAGTGTCTCTGCCTAGTGTCCCCCAGGTAACCCCACGCTTTTGGAAATTGTCAGCAAAATCTGACTTAATGAGCACAAAGTCCTTTTGGATGAGGGTGTGGGGGAAAAACTTCTTGCTTTTCCAGATTCTTCCTTCTCTGTCACAACAGCTGTGAGCTTTCTTTGCCTTAGTACTTACTGTGCTATCAGACCAAGGAAAGGCCCAGCCTGCTACTCTCCAACGTAGCTAGCAGATACCCAAATGGGAGGTCAGATCCCAGAGGCAGCCAGCTCTGTAGATTAGACCTTCCCTTCCAGCCTCACCCTGCAGATTGAGTCTGTGATTGATCTGGTATTCTTGAATCCCACATCCATGGATTAACGTCCAACATCACCCAGGAGAACAGTGGAAATTCACTGACATTGGTTCCACTTTACATTTTTCCTTCCTTTTTTTTTTTTAAAAAAAACCCAAAAGTCATTCCAGTGACCAGAACAGCTCTCAGGGTTAATCCTGATGGAATGGGAGCAGGATGTGGCTTCAACTGATTTTAGACCCTGTCCAGAGGAACTGCGAAATTTTGGCAATTGAAACTTTGGCCTTTGTTACACATTCTCATCTACCAAAGACTTTATGTAGAGGAAGATAAAGTTCCTAACAGTTACAGCACAATGCAAACTAACTCTAGTAAAGGATAAGAGCCGTACAAGTTGATGGCTATTGTCAATATCCCTTGGAATCATGTGCCCTTTACCTGTCCATCCATGTTTTTGGCTAGCAGGTAGTGTAGCCAGATACATGGTGTGTGTAAGTACCCTGGAAACAATGGGACAATTCATTTCACTGAATGTAATGGTGAGTTTGCCTTTGAGGATGAACATTTCAGCTGAGGGGTAGCTCGTGGTGGGACAAACACCAGCCAGTTCATGATCATTCAACATTGCCCACCAGAAAGCTGCAAGGCAATGGCTATTAAAATGCATTTTCAGTTAGGGAAACAGAATTGATGGTTATCCTGCAAAAACTGAATTAAATGAAATAAGGGGCACCCTAGAAAAGAATGACTGCTCTCACCTGGAGAAGATGGTCAGGAGCTCCAGGGACAGGTACATTTTATGTACAGAGAACATGAATGCACCTGAGGAAGCTAAGAGGGAAAAGTTAGAAAGGAAAAAGGAAAGTAAAACTGTCTTCTGAAATATATTCCACAAATGAGGATTTTATGGTTTGTAAAACCACACTGTGCTACCATCTCCAAAGTTGCACAGATGTAGCTGAGGTCAGATTTTTCCCCAAGAACAGCATCGCAGTAGTTGTGGTAGCCAAAATACCTCTCCAAGAACTGATGCTAATTACATAGTAGGGTGGGGGTAGCTGCCCTCTCCCCTAAGATGGGATGAGGACACTGTATAATTAAGTACATAGCAAAGGTGGATCAATGGGCGCATTCTTCTGAAGCATGTGGGGAAGAAACTGGGTCCCTGCTAATTAGCTCCTGCTCTTTGTTCCCTTTTCTCAAGCAGTTATGCCCCAAACACTGTTTGCTGTCCAGTGTGGCTGGCGTGGGCCCTGCTGCCTCACCTGTGCCCACGTGCTTTGCTATAGTGAAGGGTAGGTGGGCTCCACGTGGGAGAGCAAGTGACACTGGATAAACCTGAGTGCAAAATCCACCAGCTGCCCCAGGCATGACCACGGCTGCTGAGGAGCAGGAGCATGAGATAAACATCTCTGATGACTACCCATAAGCAAAATGTAAGTGAAAAAGAAATTGTTTTTTGAAGGCATTTATGAAGGAGAGAGATGTTAAGGTAGGAAAGTGTTCTCATGTGGGTATTTGTGTGAGAGACAGCAGCAACCAGGGAGTGACAATCACTTAGAGCAGAGTAATAAAGATCCTGGAGGAAACTGCTCATGGAAGATGTGGCAACTGTTAAGAAAATAACTGTAAAAATGACTGCTTTGTTACTCAATAGCTCCTCTCCTTTCTTCTGGGTTGACACATTGCATGTGCTTACTGAACAAACGAAAATTGTCAGATGGATTTTGTATCATCCACAACTACTAAGTCCCAATCACTGACTCTCTATTCCAGGGGATGATCCAAGATGCACAAAAAATATAACTGGGTGATGTCAGCAGTTTAGGGGATCTCTAATCAGAACAGGCAAGGAAAGCATCCTGACCTGGTGCTTTCCGTGCTGACCATCACAGCGGTCCGAAAAGGTGTTGGTGGGACCCTGTGGGATTCGTGATCTCCTCTGTGAGCAGAGCAGAGCATGCCCTGCTAATTAAGAAGTCATGTTGCCAGAGTGTCATTAGTGTTGATGGGAAGTATTGATGCTGCTCTTGAAAAGGACATGAACAAGGCAGAGCTGTTCTGGCACATGGCCCCTAAGAAAGAGAGGAAGTCACACAAGCTGATATTTTTCAAGTGGAAAGGGATGAAATCAATGGGGAAAAGAGTAATTGTTCCAAGTTCAGAAGAGCACGTTCCAAACAGTGGAGAGGAAGGCCCATTTTCCAAGAGGAGTGTGGCTGGGCATTTTTCAGCTGAAGGATCCTGAAAGTAGACATAATTGATTAGGTCCGCTTGGAGGTGAAAACCAAGATAACCATCCTAAAAAAAATCAGGATGATGTAAAGGCTTTTTCTACTCACAATATTTTTTTCCTTATCTGATCCCCACCTGCAGCTGGGAGTTGGCTTGTTTTTATTGTGTTGAAAGATCTAGTTTGTCTGAGATCCTTCCAGTAATACTTGCAGCAAGGTTTCCTTCCAGATTGTTGTCATTAATTTGCAGATACAGCTGGATCTGTGTGAAAATTCAGCTTTCTACCACAGGCATTCCCAGTGACCAAAATACAGCATTGCTTGAAATTTCTAGGGACAAAACAAAGTAAACCAGTTTTCTACCAGTCAGCGTGATAGCTACCCTTGCCATAAAGCAGGCACTGAAGAGGGCGTGCATGTCAAAGATCATTTATGCCCCACAGGGAGGACAAAAACTTCCAAGTCCTAAGATGAGGTTGAAAAGGGAAGAAGCAGAGCATGTTTTTTAGATTTAATTTGGGACCAGCCCAAAGGATACCCATGAGAGAGGTAGGGGGAAGGAAATGTCAAAACACAGCTTTCCAGTGATGCTGATTCTTTTCATTTTGTAGATAATGGTTAAAAGAACATCTTTATTTTTATGGTACATCAGACATGTTCTTTGTGCCCCCAGACATAACTTAAATGCCATGTCCTTGCCCAAAGGAGCCTTGTATTGAACTGAGTCCCTCTATTTTATAGAGACGTTATGTCTGGTGATAAACAAATTGCACTTAGCTTTTCTTTCTACTCATGCAAGCAATTATTGTACATGACATGAAACTGGGCCAACTGGTTGCATTGTCAGGTTCTCAGATCCTTCCATCTCTGCAGATGCTGCCCACAGGGATGTTCCCCAGAGCACAGCTGGGCATCTCCTGAGAAGTATTAACATCAAGCTTTAGTAGGGGAGTTTAATCCCCACCATCTCTGAAGGCTTTGTATAAAGAGCTCCAGGTGGCTACAAAGATTCATCCTTATAACTTCTTAAATGGACCCAGAGTCTCACCTATAAGGGGAGTTAAACTCTGGTTTCAACATCCTTTAGAGATGGCAGCAGTAAGACACAGATCCTGCAGCGATCTGTGGCAAAGGAGAGGGAAGAGGTGTCAGGAGGGCTGGGGAGGAGGCTGGAGCAGCGGCGATGTCTCGGCAGGCTGGCAGGGAGAGACTCCTCCAGGTGTGGGGAGCATGCGATGGAGGATAAGAAGCCGAGCCCATGAGCAGCAGGGAGGTGCTGGTTTCCCCCCACCATGTATATCCATCATGCAGCGGCGATGAGGTGGAAATGGGCTGGTGTCAAAGTGGCCCGTGTTCATGAGCAAATGGCACGGCACTGCAGCTGGCGGAAGGCAGCTCCACGGGGAGCCTTTGCTCACTCTTCCTCGTTTCAACCCTTGGGTAAAGCAGTCTGTGCAGGCACCGCTTCTGTGGGGTGGTTTCGGACCCTGTCCGTTGTGGAACCACATCAGGCGTGCTCTGCTTATTGGTGATACGATTTTTATTTAACGTTCAAATTGTAGGCAGAAGGAAAATTTAGCAAAATATGTGTACCCAGGAGTTGGCTCCTTCAAAAGACTCCAATATCCTGATGTGAGGGATGACTAGAGAACATGAAAAGAATGAGACTGCAAGTTCAAAAGCATCTGCAGGGTGCCAGGGCCAAGCAGGAGCGCCCGCCTCTCCAGAAGCTGTGATACAAACTCACATGCTTGCTTTTCTCAGAGACTGGCTATATTTTATTGAACACTGCTCACGACATGATACCCTCAGTGTCTGCTTCAGGCAATCCTTTTTTTCCAGCCTCTGAAACAGTCGTGGAAAACTTGCTGCTCCCGAGCAGATTGGAGAGCCGAGCTGTGATGGAGAAGGCGGCTGCACACCTGGCGTGGGAGAGGCACTGCTCTCAGTTGCCATTTGTTATTTTTCTTCCCCAGCCATGAGCATTTGTGACCATTTAAGGCTGAGAGGTTTGGTTTCCTGGTCATTATTTCTCCTAACGCTTGCTCTACCAGGCATGTCCTTTCTGTTGGCTTCCTGCTAGATAAGTGGTATATTTTTGATATTAAAACAGGCAATAGCATACATCTTTCTCAGTCAAATACGTTTCTCAATACTGGGTGTACGGGAATGTCATCCTCGTTGGCTGTTTATCTGCCTTAAGTTTCTATGGCCTTCTTATTCCCGCGTCACCTCGGCGTGTTGGGAATAGCCCCTGCGGCGGTGTTTGTAGAGAGCAGGACCGCAAGCCCTGACCTCCTCGGGGAGATTTGGAGGATAGGTGGTTGCGTGCAGCTGCAGATCCATGTTTGCACAAGGAGAGCAATAAATTTCAGACTCTCACGGCATTAAATCGTGCAGTTTGGTCTGGGATTCTGTCCTGATCTCAACAACTGTTTGTTAATAGTTTAGAAGGCCTTGACAGATTCTTAACCGGTTAATAAGTAACTCGGGGAAGAGAAGCTTTCTTTTCTAAATTGCAGGTTAGTTTGCTTTATTTCTAATGATGTTCCTCACGCGTGCCTTATAACATTTCTTGAGAGCGTAAGTCAAACAGCGACAGGCTAGCGGCATGGAAATCACTTGCGCTCTTTTCTCTGTGTTAAGCCAAGGCAACTTCTAGTCACTTGCCTCCTGTGAAATATGTTCTAGGATTAAATATGCTATTGTAACTAAAGATTGAAAAGGCCTATGGAACTTGGTCACAGAGTCTGTCCTCTTGCAAAATCGGATTACAAATTCCAGGTGATGTCATCTCAGGTATGAAATTCTTCCAGCCAGAAGAGATCAGGTTATTTTCCTAATAGCATTCCTGAGAACTACTGCCCGTGAATCTGCGATTCTGCGATTGATTTTGTTTCTCTGTATGTTGAAACAGCCCTAGCAAAGACTGTTCGGTCTCCCACCCCCCTGGACTATTTGGTGAATGTTTCTTTCATCTTAGATCACAGACAGACAAGCATCAGCTCACGAGGTGTCATGTACCAGCTACTGAATATAGAGCTGTAAGAAGCAGAAAACACAGGCTCTGCTTCTTTAATTAGTTCATGCATCTGCTTTGTTAGCTGATCAGAAGTCCAAGAGCATAAGGAGTATTTGGCCCAGGACTCTGACAGCCATGCAGTGAGATCATCAACAGTTCTTTCCAAGAGGGAAGGTTAAGGAGTCCTCCTCCTAGGTCCCAAAATAGATTTCCTGTTGAAAACCCAGATAGTTACACTATTTCAGTATCACATAGCCACTTCTTGCCATTATGCGAAGAGTTGTGAACCTTGGTGGAGTTTATACCCTGATGCACATGACTTCCCACAGACCGTCACCTATGGCTGAAGTCGAATGATCCTGCTCTCTTGCCGTCTCACAGCTGTGCAGATGTGTCCCTCGTAAACTGCTGCTTCTCAGTTCTGATAGATCTCCCAAAAGGCAAAGATGGTCCAGGCATCCAGAAGACAGTTTTGTTTGCTGGTCGATGCAAAGGCTTGAATAATGTATAGAAAGGGTAAGATCAACGATACTTGTATTAGATTTAGTACACCTCGGTGCAGGTATGTTGGGGTTTTCTGGGAGAGGCAGATAGAAACTTCTTTGTGAACAATAAAAGCAACATGAAACAAAGATTGTGCAGTATGGGATATTTTGTAGTGAGTTGGTGGTTCTTCTCTAGAGGGAAGACTAAAACTCTGCAGCCAGCATGGATGTTTTTGTAAGCAGGTATGGCCATGAGGAAAACACCTGAGACATTGGGTGCATATTTTTGCCAAATGTGAGGTGTATTGTTTTCAGAAGCGAGAGCAGCACTCATTTTTTTCCATACATTTTAGCTTGTGCATCCATTTTTGAATGTCTAACTACCTTAACATTGTGCTTTTACTGAGTCAGAAAAGCAGCTCTGCAATAATGATGAGCCATGTGCATAGGAGCACTGAGTGTCTTCTCCCCACCACGTTGCTCGTGTCCGGCACCAGCCCCGCTCAGAGCAGCGCTGCCTTTGCTCTCCCAGCACAAACAGCCCTGATCATCTGAGGAATGGCCAACATTCACCACCGTCCTGCTCGGTGTCAGACTTCCCGGGCTGGGGTGGGTTGAACTGGCTGAGGAGATGGTCTTCCAAATTCCACTAAAAGTGGGATGCTTTGGGGGAAAACCCCTTTGTTGTGGGAGTCATGTCACTGGTGCTTCATGTGAATTCATATTTGTAGCCTAAGAATGTGCAGTCGATAGGTATACAAAGTTAATTCTGTTTTCCAACTTAAGTCTTACACAGATGAGGGCAATGATGTTTTCTTGAAAATATCTGAGCCCCCTAGAAACACCAACTTCTGCTGCATGCTACCCGTATCAGTGTGGCTTTGAGTTAGGGTTACAGCCACGTTTAGCGCTCCAAATGAGAGCAGCCAGTCTGCTCCGTTTGGTATTTGGTTGAGAATAGGATAATTACCTGTGTTAAGTTCCCAATAGGATAAAATCAAGATGTGGCATGGTTGCTGATCTTGTTGTAACCCTAACAGTATGCACAGACTTAATTTTAATACTATGGGGCCCATTCTGTGTCTACCTGCGAAAGGCACCAGAGCTCTGGAAGCGTGTGCCGTGAACACGGACCCCTTCAGGGTGAGGCGATACATCCTCCTCTCTTACCTCTCACTCTCCAGCAGCAGGCACAGACCTTACCCTGCAACGAGGGCCCTTTCTAGGCCTAATTTGAAGGCGAGAACGTAGCCTCACCCTCAGCTTTCCCGCTGAACTTTGCAGGACGTAGCAGTAAATCCTCTTCTGAACCCCGACTGTGCAGTGGGGAGTGGGACAGAAAAGCAGCGCGGAGGAAGCGGGTGCGCGCTCCTGGGTTTGTGAGTGAGAGCTGCATGGGTACCTTGGGTTAAGAAGACCAAGGACTGAGGACTGTGGGCTGTGTCCGCATCCTGCCTACCACAGAAGGATATGTTTAGGGCTCCCTTTGCCAAGTGCGTCCTTTCTGTCTTTAGGTTTTGGGTGGGAAATGTCTTTTTCTTGAACTGCCCAGGGAGTGTAGCACAGGTGCTCTGGTTAGGGGTTTTTATTGCGAGGGCGGGTGATGCCAGGCTAGGACAGCCTGGGCACAGCGTCTCTCTGGCACTGGGAGCGTTTTCTTTAGTCCCTAATCGAATCATGCTCAGCCACAATGAGCTGCCCTGCAGATCGTATTTAAAGCAATAGATTTAGATCATAAACTGTTTGTGGGAAGCACCATGTTATTCCCCGTCCTGTGCCAAGGCTTACTTGACTGCACCTGCACTGTGAATTGGAGTAGAGGCTTCTTTTCTGCAAGCTGGACCAGTTTTCTTTCCCTGATTCACAGGACTCCCGGGGCAGTTTTATTGAAACAAGTAGGGAAGGGGGTAGAGGCGTGTTTTGGCAGGGAACAAGGATGGGAACAAGCAGCAAGGGCTGCAGGCATCCCAATCTTGCACTGCTGCCGAATGCTTTGTGTCCTGTGCCCCGGAGCCCAGGCGCTGGGCTGAGAACGGAGAGCTGGGGAGGGGAGAAGGGGTTGGATGATGCCACATACCAGCACTGCTGTTTGTCTCCAGTCCTTGCATACCAGTCGCATCGTTGTCCCGAGAGGGGCAAACTGGAGCAAAGTTAACCCAGGCCTGGTATGCAGGCAAAAGCACGTGCACAGGGGCACCAATGCACACGCCGTAATTGCCAGGCACGGAGATGCACATTTGCACTTTGCGTGTTGTCCATGCAGTACTCGGTCGCACACAGTAAGTACAGCTCAGGGAAAATGGCAAACCTGTCCAAGGCGAGATGTTTTAACTCTCTCCAACTTTTCCTTATCCTGGGAGGAGATAAGTGGAGCTAAGGACCCCACCTCATAATTAAAGGCAGCAGAGGTGAGGACAATGTAAGACAATAATTCCTAATTAGTAGCTGTGTGGGTTAAATGGCATCTTAGTTTTCCTTCTCAGTGGTAAGGTGAGCAAGTGGCAGAAAGTCCTTGGCTGGGAGAGGGAACTGGTTAGTCTGCAGCTTTCTCCTTCCCCATGAGGAGAGCCCATTGATGTCTCTGAGCGGTGACTCTCAGCCCATTAATTCCAGGCAGTTTTCAGTCTGAAGTGCACGGCAGGCACAAAACAAATAACCAGATGTCAGACTTTCTGCCCTTCCCCAAGTCATGAACAGAGGCTTGAGAACGTCTTTCAGGGCCTTTAAATACATATATTCTGTGTGTGGTTTTGTTTCTCCCTTCCTCCTCCCATTCTGTGACTTCACCCAACGGTCTTTGGAGAACGAGTGGACTATTCTTGGAGACCATCCTCATCCTAGAAATCATAAACCTGGCAGCTGCCCTCGCCCTCTCTTCTTGGACTCGACCCTATCTGAAATGCTTATGGCACATCAAAGGAGCCAACACGTGCTCCCAAAGGGTCTGCTCTCTATTAAGGACACAAGTGTCCTGTCCTCACGCATTGAGCTACTCACGGCTTCTGTTCTCGCTGCTCAGTCACTTTTTACTGCATCCCCATGACCCGGGAGCTGCCAAGAGCCTTGCATCTTTGAAAGGGAATATTTGAAAAATAAAGTCAGGCTAGGATAAATCACAGGGAACAACATTAGCATGCGAATACTATGGATAGGGGAAATTAGGTTGTGGAACTAATAGTTCTGTGGGTGGGATTGCAAAGCCTCCTGCAGTCCAGAGCTCCATCTATATAAAAAGAGAGCTGTGCTCTCTCTTTCTATTTTTTTGTATTTATTATTATTTTAAAAGCAGCCTTTTTGGTCCACCCCCATTGGCATTTCCTTAATAGGGATCATTTCTCCATGCCAGCCCTTTTAAAGATTAAGAATGAGACGATGGCTGCTAGATGAGCGACTCACCTCATGGCCTCGTCTCATCCTCTGCACCCAGAAGCAAATGGGCAGAGGCAGGGGAGTCCAGGACACCGACCAAAGCCTTGGCCGGCGGCTCAAACACAGGCGGGCTGGTGTCCAAACATTCCTCTTGGGTCTTAGAATCATAGAACGGTTTAGGTTGGAAGGGACCTTGAGGATCATCGAGTTCCAACCCCAGTCTTGAAGGAAACTTAGTTAAATGGGGGGTATATTAGTCATTTTAGCTGTGCAGGGTGTGTTGGAGCCCTGGCGGGGAGGCAGGCTTCTGGCAGGGCATGGTGGGCTTCCAGCCAGGCTGGTCCCCAGCGCCCCGGGCACCGCAGGAGTGTGGCCGTGAGTTCCCACCGGGAACCCCCCTCGGCCCCCTGCACGCGGTGGTGGCTGCTGTGCTGCAGAAGCAGGTTTTGAAGTGCTGTGGGCTTGGGCAGCCGCAGGCTGTGTCCTGCTCTGATTTATGCCTCTGGAAACCTGGAGAAAGTGTGTAGTTGTGGCCTTGAACCTGGCCACAGGCGCGATAGTTTGTGACACCTATGAGGGCCACCAGGGGTAACGGAAAATGTGGTGCAGTTGCTTCAGGGGCATCGCTCCGGATCTACCTGAGTACTGTGGATTTGTCCTGATTGAAAAAAAAAAAAAAAAAAGGCTGATTTTAAAAATTATCATTTATTTTCACACGGTCCAAAACTGTGCAGGGTGTGACCCACAGAGAGAAGCGGCAGTGTGATGGAAGTGGTTACTTTTCACTCTTGCACTGCTACTGGCTTGCACTACGTGCTTTTGCAGATGCAGAAAACACCTAAGGGCAGGGTTTTACCCACACTCTGAGGGGTAAAAGCCACCACTTCCATGGGAAGACGCAATCTTGCCGATCGTCCTGCCCTCGTGCTGTCTCCTCCCATGTGTGTAAGTGCGTGAACTGATTAGATAAGCGACCTGGGTTACAGCTAACCTGCAGGGAAAGGTAGGCAAGATTAAAGGAACAATGAGTTCATTTCGCCAGCATTGTTGGGTTAGACCGACGATGAACGCTCACGAGAGCTGCAGCCCGTGAGACCTCGGGTCAGCGGCAGCGTTCACAGCCGGGCTCACGGGAGCGTTAGCTGAGCGATGCACGTACCTGGAGGCTCCGGAAATCAAAGGAATTTGTGGTGTTCTCTTTGCATTTTTTTTTTTTTTGAAGTTGTCCTAATTAATTAAACAGCTGATGGAATGGCAGGGCAAGCACGTAGCGCAAAACCTCAGAGCTGCACGGATTTTCAGCGTGGACCTGATGAAAAGGCTTCTTCGTGTACCCTGGTGTCTCATTAGCATAATTAACTCTGCTCTGAGTCAACTGAAACATCAGCAGGTCGACCATTTTCAAAGCAGAAGCGATTTTACCACAGCAAAGTTGGTATCAGAGCACGCGAAATGCTGAAGAAAAAGCTTTTTTTTCTGCAGTGGTTCCGAGTTTTTTAACAAAAGCTATTGTCGGGGGGTGTTTTTTTCTTGTTGAACATTTTGACAGAGAATTCATCTCATTTTCATTCATTTTTTGGCAGGGAAAAAGTCAGCATTTTCTCAGTGAGAACTCAGCGAAGCAGAGAAAGAGGGCTAGGTAAAGGAGCGTGGCTAACTCTAGGGTAATTATTGAAAAAAAAAAACCCCAAAATGCGTAGCGAGCAAGTGCCTCTTTGGTTTAGCGTTATACCAAATTATCTGTATAAGCCTCAGTTATTCCTGGGATTTTATTTCACTTCAATTAGTTTAATTCCACACTGACCCCGGGCGCAAACTCTGCTGAGGACCTTGCTTGAATAAGGAGAGGAGTGTGGACCAGGCTCGGCCGCCCGCTGTTGCAGGCTTTGCTCAGTGAGTCCCGTGGATTCCTGGAAGTGATGTCATTCCAGTGAGACCTTGTTAAGGGTTCGGGGTTGTGGATCCGGCCCCTGAGCAGCAGATATTGGGTGGTGTGTGGTAGATTTTTGGGATGATGGGGTTTGAAGGATGGGCGGTTTGAATTCGGTACTGGGAAAATCTGCAAAGCAAAGGATGGGAGCTTTGTGCCTTTGCACGACGTTTTCTTCCTGCAGCTGGGTTTCAGGGGGTCAGGATCTGGGAGGCTGTTATCAGAGCAGACTTCAGAGATATGGGTGCTCTGTTCAGGTCAATCACCCAAAGGAAGTCCAAGTTCCTTTCCCAGTCTTTCCTACCCTCCTGCAGATAACCTGCAACCGGTGTCTACAACACTGGGAACAGCTTCTGTCTGGAGCTGTCGGACCTACTGGAAACCTGACATTAATGAAGGGGTCACTGTCCTGCATCTACGGGGAAGTCGGTGGGGTGGATCACCCTGGTAAGGGCCAATCTCCACAGCACAGAAATGACCCTCTAGTGGTTTGACCCAGTCAACTGTCAACAGAGGTGGCAAATGGGTCAGGGAAGCTCAGGTGACTTTGGGAACTGTCCCTCAAAGCATGATGCTGGGTAGATGTAAGTTGTCCTTGAATCCTTTCCTCCTGGAGATGGGGGGGGAGAAAGAGGTGGTCGTACATAACTGACGGAGCATGACCCCGACCAGCACTTTGTCCTCATTCTCCCAATCCACCCCATGGCTGCAATGAGCGCGGTACAGCTGTAGAATGGGGATCTTTTCCTCTCTAAAGAAAAAAACATTCTGAAAACATCTCCATGTACTCTGGAAGGGCCCGTGCCAGAGCAGCAGGGAAGGTTTTCTCCCCTGGTGTTTGGCAGGCAGAGTGGCTGCAGCAGCCACGATACAGTAAGCTGATAGTGTGCTCATGAGTCACTTCTCAAACACAGAACTGGCAAAACAGGCTGCACGAGGCCTCATCGCTGCTCAGGATATTGTAATTACCATGGCCGAGCTCGCTGAGGGAGGGCAAACATGATTATTTATAGGGCAACGTTAGCACGGTTGTATTCTCCTAGGGAAACCCGCGACCGCTGTCGGGACACGGCCACAACCTCCCTGGGTAAGCGAAGACGAGCCTTTGGCGTCCTTGCCTCCTTCAACCTAGTACAATTCAGTTCAGCAGGAGCGTTCGTGGTTGATGATTTTCTCTTACCTTTTAATGACCCACTTCCACTTCAGCAAACCTGTTCTCCCCTCCGCTAAATAATCCCTTGAATGAAGAATTCTGGTAACTGGGAGAATACCAGAAGTTCCACTTTGCTATAATCGCCTTGACTTTATCTTTTTTTACGAGTGAGCAACTGCCGCCTGCGGAGGCAGGTGGGGTTTTGGGCTGGCCTGGAGCAGCCGTTCACATGTGCTGCCGAGAGCCTCTGCCTGTGCAGTGCCCGAGCCCGTGCTGCTCAAACGCTGGCTCCGGCAAAGGTCTGAGCAGTCTCTTCTGCACAGCCCGTTAGTCAGGTTGGTGCGCATTCCTGGGAGCAGCGACTTACCCTTTCATAGCTCCTGCTACAGCCGCAGTCTACTGTGGCATTTCCCCCGTGAGTCTCAAGAACAACTCTTTCCTATCGTTAACTGCCCGGTTAGATTAAGAGATGGAAAAACAATGGGGTCTGAGTTGGGATAAGAGGAAGGTAGAGCCACACGCACGGTATGAGCCCGTTGAGAGCTTGCCCCAGCCATGGTGACCCACTGCACAGCCCGAGAACAATGACTGGTGAGGACAGTGGATGAGCTCTGGCGGCAGCAGCCGTGGGCAAAGGCAACTGCTGTACCCGTGCAGGTCTGGGTGAAAGCATGCAGACACCAGCGTCATGGGCCATCATACGCGCTCTCCATCACCTCCCGTGGATGTCTTCCTTGTCCTCCACGGCTCAGCTTGTTTCTGGCAGGTGCTTAGGTGCAGCCGGTCGGCCTGAGCTGATTCCTGGCGCAGGGGTGGAGGGCCGCGGGGCAGGAAGGGCCGTGCGTGGCCAGGGCTGGATGTGCCCACAGGCATGGTCATCTGCAGCAGCCCGTCCACCGCACCGACCCGTCACCCACCTGTGCTCTCCATGGATGCAACTGTGGTGGTGTCTTGTTCCTCAGAAAAGAAGGTTTTGAGGATACCTGTTCTCTTTCTAAGTGAGGAAAGATGTGTGGGTGAAATGGGAAGGACTTTCCTTGCTCCCTGTGGGGTCTTGAAAAGCATCCTCCATGAAAAAGAGGCCCTTGAGTCTAGATTGACAGCAGCCCGAGCAATTATACAGCTGTATTGAACATCTGCAGCTCTCAAGGAATCTCTTGGTTCCTTACCTTTGCATGTTTTCTTTTCTGATAGTCAGAGGTGTGTGTGCAGGCGTGTGGTTTATTTAGTCTTCCTGATTTAGGTGATACTGTCTTTTAAACCAGCGTGTCCTTGGGTTGGACTGAATTCCCGTTGACTCCCGCTGGATAAGAAGCATGTCCTGCTCAGTGTCTCATGTGGTTTTTTTGAAAGGAGAGGAGGGTCAGCGTGGTGTCTAGGCCAATCCCTCGTTGCCAGAATATCTACATTTAGCCGTTGTTGTCTTTGGAGACCTCTCTGAGTCTGTTTTACATCTGAGGACGTTAATGCACATAAACTGGGCAAAGCTGCAGAGGGAATTAGTGCCAGAGAGGAGCGGGGTTCGGTTGTGTCCCATTCCCAGGGCTATGCATGGGCCACCCCATTCTCTCTGAGCTTGTTCCTGGCCACACTATGTGCCCGAGGAAGGCTGTGTCCTTCTTTGAGTGCCTGGTACGCAGTGCCTGGGCTGCGTTTACCCTTCCCGGACTGTGCTGGCAGCTCACCAGCCTCGCGGTGGGCTGCCGTGGCGTGCAGTCATTCTCCACAACAGCCCTGCGATACGAGTAGCCACTTCCCAGTCCCCGACGTCTCTCCTACTCACAGAAAGGGAGGGAGCGGGAGCCAAGAAGCATCTTATTGCCCTGTGGGACGATACAGCAGGGCTGCGGCGCTTGACCTGAGTCCTCAGTGCTGCCACACTGCAAAGAGTAACCAATTGCTCCCAAGTGACAAGCCCTGTCTTTCCATTTTAAGCCTATTTGTGAAAGGAGGGGTGTTTAAATTATTTTTTTTGCGTTCTTCTTTTGATGCCAATCTCTATTGTTTGAGGAAACTTTTGCTAGGAAACCGGGACTAGGGAAAAGGAAACTCAAAGACAGAGCAGCCAAACCCTTTGCAGGAATCTGCTCTCTTCTGAAGGTTAAAGCTTGTCATTTTTTGATTTACTGGAAATGATTGGTGTTTCCTTTGTTCTCCTTTGCGGTGGCTGCTCTGATAAGCCCTGAGGGATGCTTTCCTTGGACAGATCTGGAACAATTACAGCAAAAGAAATAAGGAAAGTAAACCCATGTCCTGTTTTTCCTTATTCCATTTCTCGTTAATCAGCGATTTGCCTTCTTTCAGAGAGAGACTCGGGACTTTGCCTCTCTAATTGCCGGGGACTTTAAATGGCTGCAGACCCAGAAATACCATCCACTACAGACTGCTGTGATGAGAGCGTTGCTGAACGCACTATGTGGTCTGACCTTTTGGTTTTTGCAGAGTTGGCTTCTGGGGCTGACACGGCTCGGAGAGGAGAGGAGAGTCGTTTTGGAGCCCGATGTGAAGCCTGCCAGCAGCGCAGAGCCCTTTCCATACGCAGTGCAACCCTGAGTCCTTTCCAGGACCGGGGCAGGGAAGTGCTGCAGCTCCAGGCTGAGCGGGGCTGTGTGTGGCCCAGAAACATGCGGGGAGATGCTGTAGGTCAAAGTCCACTGATAAAACCCCACCTATTCTAAGAATAAATAATTTTCTACCAGTCTGGGTGCAGATGGTGAACGGATGGGGACTTGGCTAGTCCTCTCCTGCCGTGATGCCGAAAGCACATCATGTGAAGCGGTGCTGCCATGGGAAGCCAGCTCCAGTCCCGTTCCTTCTTTACGTGGAGTCCTCTCGCACCCCAGGGGAGCTGCTCAACAGGGTGCCATTCCCCTCGCTGTGCAACAGCAAACTTTGCTTAGCTGTGCCAGGGGCTTTCCCGTCTGGAGAAGGCTGGAGGCCCCAACCCACGTTCCCACTGAAGCAGCAGGAGACTTTCCCAGTGACTTCAGCAGGCTGCGACCAGCTCCGTGACATCTCTGTGCCTTGGTTTTGCCGTGTAGAAATGCAATACAACAGCCACCACCTCCTCGGAGTGCTCTGAGGCTCATTGGTATTTTATCATGAAGCACTGAGATGCGTGGGAAAAAATGTGTCGTGAAAACCCCTCCTGAGAAGGCAGAGCCTGAGCACTTGTGACTGCTGCTGCTTTGAGCTGCAGGGACAAGCCTTGCGTATGACGGTACTTGCTGCGGGCAGCTTTGCTTGGAAGCAGGTAGAAGGGGGGACCACTGTCCTGCTATTGGGGTAGAGCTTAGATCAATACGAACTTAGGGGGGACCGTAGCCAAGTGACCCACTTGCCCAGTCCTCCTCCACCCCTCCCTACATCTTCACGGCCCAGGCCTGGCCATGATGAGTTGCTCCATGCTGTGCCGGCTGCTGCAGCACAAACACAACTCACTGAGTGTGAGGGAACATGAGGAGCCAGCAGCTGGTCTAGTTACCACCCTTGTGCCTTCTTTCTCTACCAGCCTTCAAGGCCAAGCTGCAGGGTGATGGCCGTGCCCACCGAGCTGCTCCAGATGCCCCAGAAACCTTCCCTTTTTTTTTTTGTTTTCAGCTGGCATACAGCTGACAGCTAGATGGTGGGAGCAGCTGGAAGGAGATACCCAGCAGCACTGTTCATAAAAGTCCAGATGAAGGATTGAAACACCTGCTAGCACCAGGAAAAATGTTTGCTATGGGACGTTAGGAATTACACCCTGCGGTGCACGTGGCTGCTCGCGTGCATAATTTCCTCATCATTGCCAGTTAAAAAGGCAGGTGATGGATGGGCGAGCGTAAGCCAAGAGCATAGTGAAGGCAGCAGGCTCAGTCCTTGCCAGGCAATGGAGATGATGTCTTGCAAACTGTTGTCTTTAATACCTATAGGTATCACAAGTATTGTGAGACATCGCCTCCTTTTCACTGCACAGAGATACATAATAGATACTGCTTCCTCTTCTCTTTAAATAAAACCCTTCAGTAACAAAGTGCACTGCATGGATGCATCCTTCTGTTCAGAATAGATGTGATTGGGGTTGTTCAGCCTGGAGAAGAGAAGGCTCCAGGGAGACCTTATTGCAGCCTTTCAGTACCTAAAGGGGGCCTACAGGAAAGATGGGGACAAACATTTTAACAGGGCCTGTTGCGATAGGACAAGGGGTAATGGCTTTAAACCAAAAGAGGGAAGATTTGGACTAGAAATAAGGAAGAAATTTTTTACAATGGGGGCGGTGAAACACTGGAACATGTTGCCTAGAGAGGTGGTAGATGCCCCATCCCTGGAAATGTTCAAGGTCAGGTTGGATGTGGATCTGAGCAACTTAATCTAGTTGAAGATGTTCCTGCTTATTGCAGGGGAGGTTGGACTAGATGACCTTTAAAGGTCCCTTCCAACCCACGCTATTCTATGATTCTATGATTTTAAACTGCACAGAGTGAATTCATAGCCATATAAAAATCAATGATGGATTTTTTGTTGATTTAATCTCAAAACTTAGTGCAGTTCTTAGGCTGAGCAAACCCAGTCCAGGCCAAAGGATCCCACCAGTGAGATGAGCTAGAACAGGTGCATAATGAAGAAAGCTACCTGCCACAACCAAGGGACTTGGAGCCACATATCTGCTTGCCAGTGTGAAGCTGGTCCAACAGGAAAAGAGCTGGGCTAGCTGGAAGATACAGGGACTGAATGCTTCTCCCATGCTACGCCCCTCAACACAGCTTCCCTCCAAGAAGCTGCTGAAGTTGATAGCTGCAGAGCTTCTACTGCAACCTGTGAGATCTTTGAACTGGCCAAGACGGCCCAGACAGCCCTGTGCCAGCGTACGGTTCAGTTCGCTTGCATGCACATCCCCACCCCTTGGCACGTCCAGGGGCAGCAGCAGCTCTCCTGGATCCATCCCGGCTCATGTGCACACAGCTGAGGTGTCCCAGCACCACCTCTCAGGTCAGCCCAGAAAGCCATGCCTTGAGCCCGTGTCCCTTCCTGGCTAGTATCGCCAGCCTCCTTGGGCGGCTGTGGCTCACCTCACTGTTCTGGATGTGCTGTCTGGGCACTGAAACGGGAAAACTTACAAAGAAATTTCTGCCAACGTTTTGTAGATATTGCTGCTTGGGGAGACCTCGTTTTTCTCATGCGTCTGGCTGAGATGCTTTGGAAAGAGCTTTTTTCCAGAAATTGCCGAGCCCTGCTCCTTGGAAAGTCAGCTGCACGTCAGCATGGGCACGCGTTGATGCTGGCTGCTTCGGAAAAGCCGGAGCACTGCCTTACCTCTCACGCCCCGCGCTGGCTGTGGTGTGTGCCCCGCAAGACGCGGATGCGCTAAGTGACTTGCCAGTGTGGTCCTTGTTTGTGAGTGTGCAAAGCCTGGGAGGGGGCTCGGACTTTTCAAAGGGAAGGGTTGAATGTCAAGCCAAAAGGCTGGTTCTCTGGCACCGCAGAAGAAAGGCTTTAATGTCCTATTAAGTTTCGTAACATCCCCGTCATCTGAAATTTCTTTGAGCCCAAACCCAATCTGGGGGCGTAATGAATTCAGCGTTCTCCCTCTATTAGACAGCTCTGATTTCTGCAGTTTTGTAAACATCCCCAAATCCACGTGGCGCTGTAGTAGTTGTCCTTCAACCGCCTCTCTCAAAGTGCCCCTCAAAGGGAAAGAGAAACCTTGTACCCTGCCACAGGTCACAGAGGAAAATGCACCAAGATTCAGACCTCAGCCTTGTATATGGGGAAAAAAACTGACACAGGTGTAGGGTCTTGACTGGTGCAAACTCAATCTTGAGTGCTCACTGGGACATAGCCGTCTGTGTGAAGTGTATCCTGAGCAGACAGTCCCTCCGCTGGTATCCATGGGGGACCTGAACCGACAGGCGCATCCCTTTCTGCACGCACCCACACGGATGTTGGAGGTGTGCACTGCCATCAGAAACCAGCTCTGGGGAACCTCCCTGCTCTCACAGTTAGTCTCAGGCTTGGGATTCATTACTAGAACTTGTTAAAAATTTAAATGTAGGTAAATAGCCATAAATCAGGTCACTGAGTTCAGGGGGAAAAAAACCAAACAGCATTGCCAGGCTTATCGTACAGTTACTGCTGATCTTCAGGAGGGCTGGCACTGCTCTTGGCTGACATCTGTGCTATGAGCTGGGCTGGGACGATGCACTCGCTGCCCGTGCTGTCGGGTGCCCTGTGCCAGGAGCTGCAGTGACCCGCCTGGAAGCAGAGCAGAAAGTTGGGTGATGCGGAGGTGCGCGTTGGTTAAAAGGATGGATTTCTGTAGCTGGCTGGTGGAAAGGGGCTTCCCCGTGAACTGAGACGGAAGAGTTTGCCTAGCATGTGCAACACAGAGGCAAGATCTAGTAACTGGGGCTGTTTATTGGAGTCTCTTTAAAACCGTGTTTCGTGGCTGCAGGGCTGTTATCTTCAGTCCGAGTTGTTGAGTCTCATGGGGGTGTTTTGGTTTTTTAACAAAAATATCCTGTCTCTTTATTTAATAGCTGAGATAGCAGGTTTAGGCCAGTATCTCCTGGGAAGTCTCTAAAATTGGCAGCTAAAAAAATAATCAGTAGATTTTAAGCATCACTGATGCTTTATAGAACATGGATGTGCATTTAATTTGGAGACAATTCTGCAGATGTAGCACATCTTGGTAATTGTTTTCTCCCCTTTTTATTTTGCTAATAAGAATGCATGGAAACAGGAACGTCATTCATTAGGAATCTTTCTGCTTTGTTCCTTTTGCCTGTTCCTTACGTGGTCTCCTAACCCCCTCCCAGCGGCACATGGAGATCTCCACCTGTCTGTGTTCCTGCAAACTGAGCGTGCAAATGCCCGGTGTGGTGAGTCAGCCAGGTCTACACACCAGTCATTCTGCAGTGGTTTAAGATGACTTGTTACAGTGGAATCACCCTTGGTTTTTATGGTTGCTCCACCCAGGCTCCAACACCTTTTCCTCATAACGGGGATGCAGAGGAAAGGCTTGGCTGGACCGTTGCTGGGGCCACCGCTGCCATGGGTGGCATGAGAGGACAGGGAAGGATTGAAACTTGCCCTGTTGTCCGTTTGTCCGTTCTGCCAGCTCTGCGGGGACAGTAATGCTGAATGATGCTCTTAGACTCAAATGTGTGTAGCAATTCCGATCCTGCTGTCACCCATGCTATGTCCAAGGGAGCTACATCTGGTTTTAAAGTCTTTATGAGAGATGAATCAGATGTTTCTCAGAAGGTTTATTATTGTTACTATGGTTATAGGTGAGTATGCAATAGCCCCAGCCATTTCCTGGGAATCCCTGTTGCGTTTGGTGCTGGACTGCAGAGAATAAGACAGGCTGTACCCCAGAGAGCTACCTGCCCTTTAGGTTGCTGTCAGGGTGTAATTTGCTTTTCATTACGCACAAGCACTGGATAAATTTCTAAAAATTTCTGCACTGGGCCTTTTTGACAAAAGGTCTAACATGAAGCCTCTTGCAGATTTTTTTTTTTTTTAAATTAAAACAGCTACTATGATTTTTTTCATGGCAGGGGAAGTGGCAACTCTCTAGGCTACCTGCTACAGAAGAAAAACCAGGCACCATATGCAACGTAACTATCGCTCGCTCTCTATCTCAAAAATGCCGAACTATGGGAGAGAATTCGTCCCACCAAACGCCCACTAAGCACATTTTTTAAATCTGGTTTCTCAGCCTTTCAGGAAAGGAGAAGCAAAATCTAGCTATGTTCTTCTTGCCTGCTGGAACTGGGCCTCATTTCATGAAATTAAATGGCTAAGGAGGAAAAAAAAAATATACCCAAGGCAAAGATGCTATTCTCAACAAAGGGAACAGTATATGCAATAGCTTCTGCAGCATTCCTGCAACATGATGTCTTTCCCTGCAGACTCTCAGTTAGGGATTGATTGTCTAAGCAGAGAATTGCCCGATTCAGAAAGGCTTAAGGCACACTTCATGAACTGTTTGCAAAGAGGATGAATAGATGGGCATGTGTGTATATAAATCTATAAATCGTGTCTTGTTCTGCCCCAAAGAGGACAGCTGAGATTGGATTCTTTGTCATTTGATTGCATGTTCTCGGGGCTGGGGATAAAGGCAGCAGTGTTTCACACATGGGGTCAGGATTCGATGCCGCAGCTCCAGAAGGACAATCTGTGGAAAACAGGAGATAACGTTTATTGTGAGTGCTAGAGCTGGAGCTCACCAAGGGAATAACAACGTCCACACTGCTCTGATGTGTTCACAGTTAAGGGAAAGTCTGGTGAGTTTGTCTCATTTGGGTTGTCCTCTATAACAAAAGGCTTTTTTATACGAGCAATGCACGGGTTATGGTTTGAAACCTCGGGTGTTTGATGGCAACGCTGCTGTAAGCTATTGCTGTCCATCCTGGTCCTTGCTCCACCATACCCATTGCTGCCTCTTCCTGCTCTTCTGCTCAGAGATGCTCTGCTGTGTTTGTGCTGATTTGGCTGAACTTTTTGACAGGCTTTGTCCCACTTTGGCGCTGGTGGGTTTTGGAGGAGGGGTGTTGATGGTGGGGGTTGGCACCAATCTTAGACCTCAGAGAGGCGCTGCAGAAGAACCCTGCAAGCACCTGTGCTGAGACCAGGGGTCCTCAGGGAGATGCTCTGAGTGGGGAGGGGAGGGTTCAGTAGCCAGCTGCCCTGAGGAGCTACCACATTTGTCCCCAAGACAGCCCTCCTGCTGCCCAGGCTGGTGGCCTTCATGCAGCACTGGGGTACCAGCAGAAATGATGCTCTGCGTGGCCTGCTCCTCGGGGCAAGCTAAAGGAGGAGCCCACAGGAGGGGCAAACCCGAATCCCTCAGCCAAAGACATATTTTCTGCCAGCTGAGGCTGTGCCTGGGGGTCATCTCTTCTAGGAAAGCACCCAGAGAAGAGCCGTTAGACCACACAGCAATCCCTATGGCGCCCGTGCGAGTGAATATGAACCCCAGGCCCAGAGCAGTGCTGTGGCAGTGGGACATCCTGAGCCTGCTCTCGCGCTGGTTTGCGTTCTCTCCAGAAATCCCCATGGGCAGCTCTGCGATCCCAGGAAAACGTCGCGGTGCCTCCATCTCCCCGGCAGCTCCGGGTGAAGCGGGCACCGGTGGCGGGACGTGCAGGCAGCAGGGGCGAGGGTGCGGGCGGCACGGCGCAGAGCCGCCGCGGCGAGGCAGACCTCCACTTGTGTTGTTTTATCCTCCGAGATGACACGCTGGTGGACGGCCGCGCGCAGTCCCCCGTGCAGCCCTGGCAGGGCAGGTCCAGCCGAGCGGAGGCGCAGGGGCTTGGCGGGCTGTGCTCTGCCTCCGGCCCGTGCAGAGCTCTGCCGCAGCACATCAGGCAACAGCCTTGTGCCTGGGTAGCTGGCACAGCAGCACGGGCATCCCCCGGGCACAGAGCTTCCCGCTTACAGATTAACTCCGAGCCATTCAAGGGTCAACTCCCTTTTGCTACAATATGCGTGAAAAGATTGGGAAGGTCAAGCAAGCAGTGAAATAAGTTTTTTTTTCCTTGATAGTTTTCTGTACTATCCAGCATCCCTCTGCCCCTTTGCGCTCTCTTCCGATTTAATTTCCAGAAAATAACTCCCAAGTAGAGACTTAAGAAGTTGGTCCCATATTTAGAAGGTGTTAGAGGTAGTATCCGCAGGTTTTGTTTTGTTTTTCCACGAGCTCCTAAGATGTAAAATATTATCAGCGCCTGCATTTAGAAGTGGCCTTTCAGTCATTGCCCTGTCTGGGGAAATGAGTAACAGGTGAGAGAGCTCAAAGCACGGGCAGACACCCTAGGTTTGTGTTTCTCGCTTCTCATCCCTTCCCCAAAGAGCTCCCAGAGGCCAACCGTTGCTGTCTGCCTGCTTCATCTGTCACAGCGGCCTCTCTTCCGTTACTAGGAAAAAGTTGGTCTTTACTCAGCCCCAGGAAAGGCCAGTTATCTACCCCAGATGCGTCCCAATTCTGACAGATTCGCTTTGGCAGCAGCGTGCTGCTTTTCAAAGAGCTCAGAAGAAACCCTCCCGCCAGCAAATATAGATCGTGGGTTTTTTCATTTCTCCTGGATGGGTTTCTTTTTCTCTATGGGGAGTCTCCCAAAATTCTTCCTGTGGTATTTGTGTCTCATAAAATGCATCATCCCTGCCTGTAGAAATACTGCTCCCTGCTACTGCCGCACCAGGGACTGCGTGGACGGTGCAGACAAAGCCAGACCGCATGGACTCAGACGGCAGCCAGCCGAAGGGAACGGGAGAGCTTTGGAGATGGGTACCCGGTCTCCTCCCTGCCTAGTGACCCTTTGCTAAATATGGGCCAGTTTATATTTACCAAAAGCAGAGGGAATGGAAAGCTTAGGGGGGTCAGGAGTAACAGTTGCAGATGTTAGGCTCTGGGTTTGTTTGTTTGGATCTCCCGAGCACACTCTGATCCCAAACTTTTCCGCTCTGATGAGTGGGACTGGGTAAACGGTACTTTTAGTCCAGCCTGAAGTGGACAAGTGTCCGCAGCTCCCGATTCACACGCACTCCCATTTCCTCCAGGGTGGCTGCTCATCATCCTAATTGCTCATCGCCCTACCTGCCAGGCGCAGCCTCTGCCCCCGGAGGTGGCAGTTCCTCCTGCTGCTGCCCCTGCCTGGGCTTCCCTGTCAGCAAACCATAGCTGATCCCACTTCCAGGGCTGCTGAGCCAACGTTGCTTGTCAAGACTGCGTTACCATGCAGTATTTGGGGGATGGGAGAGGAGTTTCCCCCAGGGTGCTTATTTATCTTCTGCATATCAATGTTTACAAGAAATGATGCTCATTTTCTGAAGAGTCCCAGTTTGCAAATCTCTAGGCATCCTGTTAGCACTTCCCATTCCTTGTGTTTCTGAACATCATTCATTATCTCCAATTAGCTTGTGCCTGGTATACAGCACCCAGAGACTCTGTCCCGGTGGTGCTGATAGTACTTCCCAAGATGAGCCTGTTGCATCCGAAACGAAGTCCTTCTCCTTTTCTTCCCTTATTAAAGTAATTGCTTGCACTTATGTAACGTTCTTCAGATCTCCTGCGCGAACATTAGCTAACCCTGCTGTAAGACACAGGCGTCTTTCTGCTCTGCAGACGGAGAAAGTAAGGCAGAAGGAGGGTAACTAATTTGCGAAGGTCACACAGCAATGCAGGAGCAGAGCTAGGACTGTAATTCAGATAACCAGTCGCTGCCACACAGCACTCGCAGTCCAAATTAAGAGATTATAATGCATAATCCATACTGGTGTGCCAAGAATTCTCTAAATCATATTACACTGTCACATAAAATGATGACTCATTTGATAACACAGCCCACAACCGGTTCCTTTATGTTAAAATTACGCGGACAAGACTGGATTTAAAAAGAAAAAGGAGAGCTTGTTATGTGTGTAGTGAATGCTGAGTTATAGATGCTTTCATGGATTTTATTTTGGCCGATGCTGAAGGAGCATTTGTGAGCCTGTTTGTTGACAGTGGTGCTTGGGGCCAGAGATGCTGACATTCCACTAACAATAATAGGAACTGCCTCTGTTTGTTTCTAAATTGGAAATTCTTCCTTACATGGGCCCAGCCCACCCTCCGCCCCCACCGAAGGAAAGGGCATTCGTCTGGGACTTGCACGTGGAGCATCTCCCGGCAGTGGTGGTGCCTCTGGGGCTGCAGGGTTGGACCTGTGTTCGGTCCTTGCCAGAAGCCCCTCTTCTCCCCATGCCCTATGGAAAGGGTGGGGAACGACCCAAGGTGATCCTTTTGGGTTCTCTGGAGACAAAGAACTGTTTATCTAAAGTAATTAATGACGTGGCAGGACAATGAGCCCAACTACACTCTTCCCAGAAAACGATGCTTTCACCGAGTTGCCCCATTGATGCCTCCTCTCTGCGGGCTTCACTCTCCTTCCTCCTCCCCACAGCCTCATTGTCCTCACTGCAGCCCCGGCTTCTGCCCTTCGTGACTGCCTCTGTTGCCAATTGGGGACTGTGTTATTATACTTACCAAAGTCATTTGGGATGTGGCTTCTGCAAGTGACATTGAACTGCGTTTGCTGCTCTGTGGTTTCACCGTTTCCTTTTCCTCTTTCTGCCTGGGCTGTAATTCCCGTGGCTGAGGAATCCATCGCGGAGTCCTTCTTGCCAGGAATGCCCACACGTTCTCCAGCTGAGAGTTGCTCTGGCATCTCGTCAGAGATTACTTTTCCGTACGCTGCGTGGCTGACGCGTGTCATAGCCACTTGCTGCACTTTTGAATGTCGAAGTGTGGTCAGGGCAGATGGTCACTGCTTCTTTTGAAGCCACAAAGGTCTTGTTTGACCATGGGACCGGTCCATCTCAGTGGGGGCTGCATTTCCCTGTCTGCGTCAGATCCCACGGGCCACCTCTGGCCCAACACCATTCCGCCCTGTCTCCCACAAAATGTAGTTTAATCTCGCCAGCTTCGGGTAAATAAGCCTACGGCAGCCAAATCTCCAGCAGGCAGTAAGGACTCGGATCAGGAAACAGCTTCAATTGCTGCGTAGTCAAGGCCAGTTCAAGAAGCTCTCTGGAAGATTTTCCTACTGTTGTGCTGGAAGCTCCTGCTTCCCTTGATTTCTTAGAGAAAGAAAAAAAGTAAAACGCAGTTTCTGTGCATGACCTGTGGAGACCCTGCGCATCCTGTGCTAGTGCTGAGAGCAGGGGAGGAAAGTAATTGCTTTCAGCAGTTGGAAGGCGTGGGTGGCAGGATGGCTTTGCACGGTGCCGGAGGACGCTCCGTACATGCATCCCTTCTAAACAAATACCTCTTTAAATGTGTATTATGGGAATTCAGGGAACAGTTTGGTGTTGGTTTTTTTTTTTTCCTCTCCAAGTAGGAGCGAGGCTTATTAGTACTCTCCTTCCATAGGTGAGGTGCAGAGGCTGGGAAGTTGTGAGATGAGTAACGTTTGCTTTTATCGGTCAGATCTGCTCTCTCCTGGACAGTCACTTCAGCCAGTAGGATGAGGAAAGGAAACACAAGGTGCTGGCAGGAGCGCGACTTCTATAGGGCGAAGCACATAACACCGTTCAGCACAGCTACAGAAATGAGCCTTTTGCTGCGGGTGTGTCAGTAGGAAGGAATTATGTCCGTGATGCTGCTTGGTGCATCCATGCTGGATATGTACTTGTTGAAGAAGATGTATTGCATGTCACTGACGTGCATGTCAGAGTAACTGTACTCTTTTAGACATGGTGGTATTTGCATGCTGGAAGAGCATCGGAGGCTCGTGCAGTCGACTCACGTATTTTTTCGAGGGTATCTTTCGTCTGCAGTCTCTGAGAATTCCCAGGGAGCTCCTGCTAAGTAGGGGAGGGAAAGGGAGGTTTCAAGGTGAGATGTGATGGAAGTGGAAGCGGTTTGGACAGTCTCAGAGCTCCAGACAGGTGGGGCTGAAAGAGAAATGGATGCTCCAAACGTCTACTCAGATTTAGAGACACGGAGAAAAGGGGGGAAAAAAAAAAGAACTGAAGGTGCAGGGGTGTTAAACCGGAGCGCGAGCTGACAGCCCCCGGGCTGTGGAGCGGGGTCACACACAGCTCTGGAGGGAAACGTCTGCAAGCAGCAATCTGGCCTTTGGTAAAAGACTGAGATTTAGGGAGGTCCACAGGTTTTCAGTGGAGCTCAGCCGTGAACGAGAACAGAACTGGCCGGTTTGAGAGCGGAGGAGTAAAACTGGTGCTTGCTGGGAGGCAGCCAGCGGCAGGGGCGACCGCAGCCGTGCTCTGCGGGGCAGGGACGGTGCATCCCGGCGGGCAGCTGGACACTGGGATCGGAGGAGATGAGGACATCACTCCGCTCAAGCGCAGGAGGGCCGGCTGCCCTGACGGGGGAAGACAGACAGATTTTTTCAGTGTTGTATCTCCCTGTTGCTGAAAGAGACGAGTCTGTCATTATTTACTGCCATCTGTTAGATAGACAAGAATGGCAGCTGCTAACGGTGATACCTTACATCTCGTAACGTCTCTCATCCCCCAAAACTCGAGCCCCCGAGGGATTTACAAAGACAATGCAACCTGTTTGATGCCATAAGAAGAGTTACACCTCAGGCTGGTATCAAACGGTGGAAATTTAGCTGTTCTTTCTAAGCTGTTTGCATCTCTGGAAACATTACATTTATACAAGCGCGTTTATGTGCCCGCTGACAGTCAGTACCGCCCATACCCTCTCCTGAGAGGTCTGCCCTGTGCACGTGGTTCCAGGAGGGTTTTTGTCTGTGACAAACCTCAGGTGGAATTCATCACATTTTTGATTCAGAAAGAAAATTGTCTCTCTTTTTTTTTTTTTTCCCTCATGTTTTAAAGGCCTGGGTACGCATCCACACACAGTAAGGTTTAGAGGTGATTCAAGTGAGCTGGGAAGCAGATGTCTGACATCAGTGCAATACAGAACGCCTTCCAGACTTTTCCCCTTTGCATGGTATTACCCTGATCTTACTCCACCGATCGCACTAAGATGAATTTGTTACTGGGGGCAATAGAAAACGCAGAGGGAGAAGCAGCAGTAGAGTATGTGCGGCTAAAGCGCCCAGTCCCACCAGCTGGACCCAACACAGTAAGTGGTTTGTGGCTCCTCTGCGCCGGAGCCCGGCTCCCGAGTCTGCTGATGGCCGACGGGGTGACCTTGTACGTGTCTCCTGGGTTCCTTGTGCCTCGGTTTCATCACTTCTTATAAAATAAGGATAATGTCACTCACCTTGTCTGCAAAATGGTTTAAGATCTAGTAATAAAAACTACTAGGAAAGCGCTTAGGTGCTATTACTATTTTATATCTGTGAGAATGCAGATGCCAAATCAAATGACGCGCGCGTGCAGGTCATCCCGTCCCCCGATCAAAATGAGGGTGAGAGGGGGAAGGGGAGTTCTTAAGAGGAGCAGCCATCTGCCAGGCTCGCAGAAGGAATTACTGAAGTGTGTTATCAATAGTTATCAAAACTTGCTGGAGCGGAAAGAATTTCAACATGCTAATGAGCTTTCATTTGTGGTTCTTTGGTCGGGACAGTCGGTTTCCTTTCTGCATTTCTCCAGGCTGAGCAGTGACTTTGCATCGCCTTTCAGTCCCCCCTCGGTGACGGTTTCTGGTTCTCTTGTACTTTCTCAGTGTGGTTTTTGGAGAGGGTGAAGTCATCCCCGCCGAACTATTTCTCATGCTTATTGTTTCGCATTGTGTGAAGAGGGTTATTTTAACAAACTCTACATTTTTACAATGCCAAGAAGTAAGAGCGTTGATTGCATTCCTGGAGGCTGCCTGCGTGTCCTAAGGATGTGCATTTCCATTTTATTGTCTTCTATTTTTACCTCGTTTTTGGGGAGGAGGAAGGGCTGGAACACCCTTGGGACGGGCAGCGACCGTCTCTGGGCTGGTGTGGTCGGGGTGTGGGAGGAGGGACGTGGCGCGTCCCCCGGGCAGCCCCCGGGGAGGTGGCACTCAGCCCACACATGGCACGCACATGAGCTGCCCTGGCAGCCCCCCCGGGCAGCCGCAGAGACCCAGCTGCGGAGAACCCCCTCCGTCGCCTCTGGCTTTTTTAAGGCTCATTTAAGCCCTAAAATAACAACTACCACTCCCTGCTGAGGGAAACCGGCCGGGATTAGCCAAAGCCTCCCATTCCCCGCTGTCTAGTGAAACAAGGACTTTCCCCTCTGTGTCAGTGGGATGACATTGCTCCCCTGCCCTTCTCCCTGACGGGCAGCGCTCTGCTCCGGTGCGCCGCTCCGGCCCTCTGACAGCTCCGGCGTGTGGTTTACGGCTCAGGGCACCAAAGACGGTGGGAGACATATGCTAACCTAAGAAGACAGCAGATGGGTGCAAGCGCTTTTAAGAACAGCTGCTGGTGTCTCATTCGATAATCCCATTTTTAACAAATCCATATGTTGGCAAAAAATACTGGAAGTTAGGTTTTTCTGTCCCCTCTCATCTCCTGAGCCATACTTGACCCGTTCAACATGATCTAGGGATTAAAGGCTTGTTATTTTAGCTTCCCTACGATAGATCAGAGCCTGATCTCTGCCAGGCCGTTGAGCGTCCGGTGCTTCGCTCTCCCCCTCGTTCCACTTATTTTGTGTCCCAGGAGATGGGATAGTCCACAGATGTGGCTTCTGCGAAGGGGCACGGGGGATTTTCCCAAGCACTGTGCACCGCAGCATCAGCCCACCATGTTGGTTGCAGCACGTTTCGTAGCTCTGATCCTTCCCTTTCTCCATTCTTAAAACTACGAAAAGTGCCTCAGAGAAAGGCCCGGCAGCGTCACCCCTCAGCAGCACAAGCGCGGCCGGGAAGAAGACGGAAGCCCTTGCTCATCTCTGATGGGGCTATAGACACGTTTTTACGTCTGAGATCAGAAGACAGAGAAATTGTGAGGCAGATCTTGTCAATACTGCACTTGAGGCTGTCGGCTGAGGTGTCCTTCGTCACCATGGTATCGCTGTGCTTCAAACTAATAACGAATTTGCCAACACAACTCTCCTGCTAATACCCTCAATTCCCAGCTGGGGAAGCCGTGGCACTGAGATGCAAAGTGGCTTATCCAAGGTCACTCCGTAAGTAACTGGCACGGAGGGGAAAAGTGCTGGGTTACCGGCTCCCAGTGTTTCCTAGGGCAGCTTGTACCCTTTGGGAAGGTTTTCCTGATAGAAAGGGCTGCCCTGAGGATAAAGCTGGAATTGCCAGCCGTGCCCTCCTGCTCTCCAAACCATTTTTTTTTCTGAGGAAGATTTTTTATTTTTTCTAAGGAAGAGAGATTTTTTTTTTTCTTCCTAAGGGAGAAGGAATTTTTTTTTTTTGAAGGGATAAATAAGATTTTTTTTTTCTAAGGGAGAAATATTTCTTTTTTTTTCCTAAGGGGGAAGGAATTTTTTTTTTTTTAAGGATTTGTTTTTTTTTTTTTTTTTCTAAGGGATAAAGATTTTTTTTCTAAGGGAGAAAGAAGATTTTTTTTTTCTTTCCCCTAAGGGAGAGCGGCAAAAAGTAGTTTCCTGGGGTCGGTGGACCCTCTCGGAAAGAGCCGGGTCCGTGTTTACCCAAATCCCCGGGGTCCCGCGACAGATGCCAGCCGGTTTTCCCCGTCGTTCCCCCCCCTCTCCCCCCCCCCCCCCGGGTACCACCCCCCCC
>VUYV01000025.1:1117659-1136702 GCA_008711295.1 Anarhynchus alexandrinus
GCTGCGAGTGCTGTCCCGGGAGGTGCTGGGGGCCAACCGGGGAGGGGTCTGCCGCCGGCGGCTCCCAGCCCCGCGCCCCTGCCTAGCAGCCCGGGGCAAGCCGAATATTTAAGAAAAAAAAAAAAAAAATTCGTATTATTATGAATGTTTGTAATGGTCCCCGCCGCGACGGGCAGCGAGGCGGTGATGCTTAAGCGGCGGGGTACGGCTTCGCCCGTGCGGGAGCGAGAAAAGCAGGAGAAGCAGCCGAAGCAGCGATCCCCAGCCTTTCAGTTGGATCCTTTCTTTTAGGGGCTTTCTTTCTCATCTCCTTCCCCCCCGCCTCCCCCCCCCNTCTGAAACGTCTGGTAGGCTGCCCCGGCTTTAAACTGCCTTTTTTAGCGAATTCTGCTCTTACACGAGAGATGTAAAGATTCTTTTCCTTTGCAAGTTCGTAATCGTGGGGCTTTTTCCTCCTCAGAGAATCAGCGCAGTAGTAAAAGCAGTTGGTCTCTATAGAATCAAGAGTATTGAATTACTGAGCCCTCGCCAGTCTGTATCTTCGGCTAGTTTGCTTTGCTTTGCTTTTCTGCTCTTGCAGAGCTCCTGCGTTGCATCCTTTGTACTTTGGGCTCCCATAAATAAAAAGGGTATTATTAAACTTATTTAAAGAAGCAGGAGGACCTATTGAACACACACACACATGGCTCCCTGTAATCAGCCAGGGAGCTGAATATACAAATAAAGAGAGGAATAGATTTGCATTTGGATGTGCCGTGTATTGTCTTTGCAAAGAGAGGGTGCTTGGGACCTTCGAGGCACAAAAGAAAGCTGCTAGGCTTGTGGTTTAGCTATGAACCTGTGATTAGATTTCTAGTTGCATCTCCTCTCCTTCTCCATTACATTTAAATAGGAAATGAGCTCCTTTCACAATAAGAAAGTTTTCATTTTTTTTTTTTAAATACCTCACCAACTGGCCAATAAAGGCATTGTAAGGAGTGCATGACCTTGGTGAAAATTCATTTTGTGGGTCCGCTTTTCAGCTAGAGGCAACATCAAGGGGCACATGCAGAAAAAAAAACCACCTGGGAGAGCCAGGGAAATATCCTTGGGTCAGGGGAGGTTACCTCGGTAAGGCTAGAACTTCCCAAAGAAAAAATATCTGTACCTTCTGGGACGTGGGATCTAGCTGTGAGCTCTGTTCCAGAAGGCTGCGAGTTGTATCAGCCGTTCTGCCTATTGCTAGAACAGTCTCTCCTGAGCAGCCCTCATACGCACAGCCTTACACACGTGAATTTAAAAAAAGGGATGACATCAGTTGTACCGCAGTTCTGTGATTAAAGAGTTCCTCGCGGTGCTTTCAAAAGAAGTCGTTAAGAAGGAGGAAAAGTTTGATGGAAAAATCTGAAGACTTGATTTATGTAGACCTCCCAACTCAAACATTGTTCTGGTGGCCTAGAAAATTTCCGTCCAGAAAATCCAGCCTAGAAAATCCGTCCTGCCAGGTGGAGACCGTCTGTAAGGATTGCTTTGCTGGGGATAGTCCATTTGCAAACATTTGTCAAATTGCGCAAGGCAAAAACATGCAGGACGCTTGAACACCGTTTGCTAATATGCTGGAAGATGCTGAAAATGTGTCTTTTCCCCAAATTCAGCCGTGTTGAGTTTTTACAGAGCAATGACAGTCAAAAGAAGCTGTTAACCTGTGGCTGCAGAAGAGATTTTGGATGTTTGCAATTTGGAAGTTTATAAACGTATTTTGTCAAGTTGGACACAATTCAGCAATTTTTCATATTGATGTGCTCGGATGCATTGTTTGTCTTTCATTATCCAAATGGCTTTGCAGAGGGAAGCAGGTTTAGAACTGTTCTTGGAACAGTCCATTTGAAAATTATAAAGTTTTTCTGGAAGACTGCTTTGTTGGATGACATCCTATTTATAAATGCTATGACTGTTTAGAATTACTCAAAGATAATCAATCAGAATTAAGTCTTTCCTCTTCTTTGTCCAAAATGCACCTCTTTCTTCACCCTGGCAGTCTGAGCAGTGCACTTCCACTCTCATTTTAAATTTTAAGAGGAATTGCTCTCCCCTGTCCCGTGAGCTGAAGTAGTTTATTTAGTAAAAAAACCCCAAAAACCAGAACACCCCAAATGAAAATTTGCCTACCTGTTGTGTTAAATCGATTAACTGTAGAAGCCTACAGATGTTGTTCCCCTTTTGCCGTTTCATTCACCGTTAATAGCTGAAGGTGGAAAATGTCTTTCCATTCTGATCAAATGTAGAGGAAATGTGGAGGGACTGTCATCATTTGGCTCCTGGAAAAGCCGAACAATCAACAATTCATGTTTTATATAGAAATAGAAATATTCTTCTCAAACAGTGGAATTCAATTTTAAATCCTATTGAACTCAGTTCAACTCATTTTTATGCCTAAATTTGCTCGAATATGTTTTCTGTGCTTGTTGCATCTTTAAATCCTTGCACAGCCTCACCCTTTCTCTCCACATTTCCATGCGATGATACAAGAGCACACGCTATCGGTGCCGGAGAAATTTGTATCAGGAGCTTGGGAAACTTGTGTTTGCCAAGTGTCTGATGGTTAACACACAATGGGTGAAGGCTTTTGTCAAATTAACAGCGAGGTTTCTAACCAGAGTGGTATTGAAATGAGTAATAGGCTAAGGCTAATGAAAGGCAGCTTCTATATTTGAACCGGTTGAGGAGGCATTTGAATGGAAAAGAGCTGAGATGTGTCAGATACGCTTAACAACGGTCCTGAGGTGGTGGTGGAAATCGCTCTTATCTAGATGACAGCTAAATGATACATGACACATTCCTCCAGCAGGACGGCTGCCTCTGTTGCGGACCCTTCCTCTGTCTCCAGCGGCAGAATCTCCCACTCCATCTCCAGCGCAGTGTGGGGATCTACGCGTGGATGCCGATATTTTCTTGCCTCCCTTCCCCACACCGCTGCCCATTGTTCCGAGACGGTTTGCGGGCAGGTGGTTAGGCAAGAGCGAATTCTTTATTATTGAGGCACGCCGTTTTTCTGTCTCCTACAGGTGATAAACTAGGTGTGCAGCATTGCAGCCGACGGGCGGAACTTGTCCTGACCTGCAGCGTGGGCTGGGAGGCCGCGTGGATGGTGGTGGTGGATGGGTCGCATACCGACATCGGGCTTTGTGGCTTTGCGGCTGCTCGTACCCGCGGTGCTCCTCACAAGAGTGGCTCTCTTGAGTTAACTCGCCGGTGAGCGAGGCAGCAAGCGGCGCGCGTCTGCACCCCAGCGTCGCGGATGGGGCTAATTTCTCCGTGCTAATTGCTTTCCTTGGCAGACGCTTTGAACAGGGCTCAGAAAATGGTTAGTAGCCAGACGGGGGCGTGAAGCCTCCCCCTGAAGACGCGGGGAGCGCCGCGGTCCGCGAGGACGGGCAGGCTGGGAGAGGTGAAAACTCCCCTGACCCGGCGAAGCCCTTACACGGAGCTGCAAGGTGCAGGAAAAAGCAAAGAATGACATCTAAGAGAGTTGGGCGGGCAGCGGGTGTCCTTGCGGTGCACGGCAGCTCGTGGTGGCAGGGTGAGCAGGGACAGCTGCTGCCGCGGGCAGGCAGGGCAGGCAGGGCACACAGGGCAGGAGTCACTCACTGGCCAAAAGGACTTTCCAGTTGGGATCCAGTTGTTGATCCTGGCCCAAATAAGGTCATTGGTATGTAACAAAGGAGCCAAATTCCCTTTTAAGAATCCGGCTGGGATCTGGTTGCAGAGCTTCTCCCACCGCCTTCCTCACAACTGCGAGGAATACCAAGTATGAGTGGCATTTGTGTCTGGTAAACACAAGGGAGAATGGGGCTTGTTCTGGCAGAAGTGACTTCAATTTCTCATTTTCGAGAAATTATTTTGTGTTCTTAACAGAAATGCTTTCTCAGCGAGTCAGAAATCCCAAGTTTAGACCTTCACCGGGCTGGTGCTCCCATCTGCCAGTCTTCTCCAAAACGGTGATGGTTGTAGGGTCCCGGTTGCAGTAACGCAGTGGGAATTCATAGCTTGTGGGTAAAATATGATGTTTCTGCTCGTCCTTTTTAAAATACTGATGCCTGTTATCGTAATAGCGAAGACCGTGTAGTGGGAAGACATTCAGTGCGTTTCCCAGGGGTTAAAATCTCGGCTTCAAAGAGCATTTTCATTTAGATTTGTTCTCTGGTCCCTCCTCCCCTTTAGTTGCTGGTGATACACTGTAGGAGGAGTTCTCGGTATTGTGAGTGGGGAACACTAAATTGTTTGGTTTGGTTCCAGTCTGACTTCAACAAAACTACAAAATAACACTTCAGGTTGTTCTGGTTTGAGTGAAAAAGGTACCTGTTCAGACCAGTTTTTGGTTTGGGTTTGGTTCAACTCCGATCAACGCTGATTACAGGTGTTAATCCTGCCTCAATAACAGCCCTATTTTGCCTCTTTTCTGCCTCTTTTAGTCTGGGAGTTGAGCTTTGTGGATTCTGTCATTGATTTTGCCGCTGGCTGCCTGTGTGACCTTTGAGCAAGTGGCTTTATCGTAGTCTTGCTTTGTATGTAAGGGAGGTAGGAAACACTGTTTGGCTCACACGGGTATATGAGAGTTAATTAATTAACATGCAGGCATGAAACATCTCCAGGGGGAAGGTCATAGAAGCGCAAAAAAAATAGATTAATTCGCTGCTTCTTTCTGCTTTTCCACTCTTCAAAAGGAAACCTGTGAGACCGCTCAGCCTTCCCTGTGATTTAGAGCTGGAACAGGTTGATCGTACACTGAGGACTATCTTTAACCAAGCCTCGCGCAGCGCATACCCAAAAATGTGCTGCAGCCAACTGGCGTGATTAATTCAGCGCGACCGTCGGCATCTCGGCTGTTGAGAGTGGAGAAACAACTGCACTTGAATGCGGGAAGGCATCACCTGCCGGGACGGTGCTAAGCGGGGCTGTGTGCCGTGCCCCGTGCCCGGTGTGCCGTCAGACGCACGCAGCACGCTGCCAAGTGTGTCATTAAGGCCAGAGCTTTTCCTCGCTCCCCGCGCTCGCGCTGGAGAGCGCTGGGCAGGTGCCCTCTCTTCTGTTTCATTGTTTACGCTCCAGAGGGGAATTGCTTTCCTAAGAGGTAGGATATCTGGCAACCAGCGCTTTTTCCCTTTTATTTCTTTAGCTAATTGCGGCCGGTCGGAAGGACCTGCGTGTCACCAGCTGACCCTGCTGTCGATTGCTTAAAATCACACCCCTGAGTCCGTGTGTGTAGGCAAAACTCTTACAGAGCCCTCACCGCAGGCAAAGGAAATTGCTGCTTCCCGGCACAGTATAATTTGACAACCTATGGAGGTGCTTAAGTATGTTTAAGGTGTTTAACTTTAGGCAGTCAAGTCTGAATGTGCGGGCATTAGTGTTTTCTTGACATGAAAAGGATGAGTCACCTTGAAGCTTATGCCGTGCTCCTCTTCCCATTCGAGTAAGGATCCTCTTTGCGTATCACGTTCAATGGCTTTTCAATTAGGAATGCAAATAAGCACATTGGTCCTCGTTAGCTCCAGTGGAGTTAGAATTCAAGCTCACTGAATGTCGGAGTTGCGCATTTGGACAGTCCGTGTCCTGCTGCAGAGTTTGCCTGGGAAGGAAGCGTTGTCTTTCTCTTCAGCATCCCACTGTTTACAGACCGATCTGTGCGGGTTGGCAGCTAAAATAAGAGCAGGCTTTCCTAAGGTGGAGCGTGCATGTCACCGTGATGGATGTGGTGGGTTCAGGAGAGAAGCTGGGAAGCAAATCAGCTGAAGCGGGCAGGGGTAGAGCTAGCGAGAACCCGGGAGCGGGGGTTTCATGAGCTGCAAGACAGGACGGGGCCAGGTGTGATCCCCTGAAACACGCGTCAGATCCCATCTGAGTTTCCTTATGGGGAAGGTGTGTGCAATCTCCTCCATCTCTTCTCTTTGTGTTTCCATCTGTCTTATCTCCTTTGTTTGTCTCCTTTCTTGGGCCCGGAGCAGTTTGGCATCCCCGCGCCTGCTCCTCGCCACGGCAGCCAAACCGCAGGGCTGACTCACGATGTGCACCTTCCCTGCTCCTCATGAGCTCCTCGGCCACATGCTCTTTTGGGGCCTCCTGGCATCAAAATACAGCTTCACTGGCAAACCGTCCTCCAGACTCTACCCAGCGGGCAGATGTGCGCTCACTTTCCAACAAGCGCAGCGAGAGGTGGGAGCCCGAGGGCTGGCGGAAGGACCCGGCTCCCTGTCGCATCTTGGGGAGGTTTTTCCGTCTGAGGCAGCTGGAGGAAGTTTAGCTATGGGAGCATTTCCATACTTTGTTCTGTCTTCTCTTTTAGGCAGCTTCTCCGCCCTTGCCCTTGGTGTCACTAATCTGCTGTGTCCTGGAGGGGACTGACCCTGCGTCAGTAGTCCATATGTCTGTTTGGTGACCCTGGTGCCCTTAGGTTGTGAGTTCCCACCACTTGACCATGCTGCAAATCCAGCAGATGCAGATGCCCAGAGACATTAGCTGGGGCAGTCCCTTCCCGATGGTCCCTTAGATAAGATGTGTGACCATGGAAGGACATCCTTGGTGGGAAGGAGATGCTGTTTACTCTGGTTTGGTCCATGTTTTGATGATGGCTGTATTTTTTTCCCCTCTATATGTTAAAAAGCATGAATCACTGGCACCGAGATGTCTGGTTGAAAGCTGTATCTCAGCACACCTATGCCAGCTTTTCCCTTCAGACCTGGATGCCCGGTTGTCTCAATTACCGAGTGCTGGAACATTAAATTCCTGGTGTCTGAACAGTTGAAGCGGGGCTTTGGGGAGGAGTGAGGGAGGGGAAAGCAATTTCTTGCTTGTTAATTTGTTTTTCCCTCTGTGTCCAGGGAGATATCTTCCTCTGCTTTGTGTAAGCAGGGCTTGCTTTCCACCCAGGAGGTTTTTTTCTCTCTCTCGGTGCTTTCAGACCTCTGGCAGTGGAGCAGCTCAGGGATCTACTGAGAGGATCAGGCCCCATCCCTTTCCCTGCACAGCAAAACCACCACGTCCTTTTTTCCTTTCTACACCAACTGGACTGGTGTAAAGAAACGAAATCAGAAGATAAGAAATGAGTTCTTGCTTGCTGCTGGAACAACACAGGAAGATTCTTTAAAGAAAAAAACGGTTTAACTGCATTTCAAAGCTTTTCAGTGCAGCAGGGAAATCACATTTAGGATTTTTTTAAGAGCTACTGATGCTTTGAAGGGAGGAAAATGGATGGAGTTGTGTTTGTAGCGTTGCCGGCTAGATAGTTGCATGTAACAGGTTTCGTTTTCACAGTTTTCTTGTTTGACTGTGGATATTTAAATAATAATGAGATTTTTGTACGTTAGGAATTCTATTTTAACCATCCGTTTGTCTGTGACTCCAGGTTTTTCGTGATTGCACTCCTGATGGCATAAAGTCTTATGGCTATGTGGGAGAAATAAATAGACCGCATAACAGCAAAGCTCTATTTTTCGTTGCCCGTGCAGCAACACAGGGAAGACAGTCAGTCAAGAGAGACTTTCCCGGAGTGAAAGTTTTCCGTCAGGTTTCCAAATGTCAGGGAAAAAAGTTGTTTGATTTTTGCCCTCCTCCATAACTCGAGTGTTAAATCTGCCAAGCCCTGCCTTGACGAGCCAAAGATAAAAGACAGAATATCCCATTTGGCAGCAGAAATGAAATAATTTCATTCAGGTTTATCTCTCTTTCCTCGGCGATAACTAGCACTGTGGCAACAGCTTTTCTCAGCCTGTTATCTGTTTTGGTCTCATCGGGGCACCAGCTTCTCAGCTTAACATCTTGTGTAATTTACGGAGTGGAGTTCAAAAGTTATCTCCTCAGCGTGATGCTAAGGCTGAAAGCATAATTCCTAATGAGGGGAAATTGCTATTTCTTGGGGTCTTGAACTTGACACGGTTGGATAGAAGTTTTTTTTGGTAACAGAAAACACTTGGCGTTTGAGATCTGTCTCGTCTAGTGTCCTGATGGTGGCCAAAATTGCTGCTAAGAGGAGCATCTACGAGGCTGCAGTGAATTACAGGCTTTTGGGGAGAAGACAGGACCAGGACCTCCGAGCACGTGCTGTCTAGAAGGCAACCGAGGAGGTTAACACTGAAGGAAAATGTCGGTGGAGTACAGTATATTGGAATATCTGTATCACTGGAGGTCTTGAAGAAGTTTGTTATTCATCAGCTAGGAATGGCATTAGTAGAGGTGGTCCCATCAGAGGGTAAAGGTGGGCTAGATAATCCCTGCAGGCTCCTGCCAAAGAGGTGTGCCCCCAAGAAACGCCTCTTCAAGGGGCTGTTCTTTGGTGGTCTTCCTCAAGACACTGTCAAAAACTCTTGATTACTTTGTCCTGCAAAGTGAAGGGGTGTCCAAGTATGAAAACTGAAATAATTTGCTGACTGGCAGTTGCTTCACTTTTAGTGATGAAGAGCGTTGGCTGGTGTATTGTGCGGTGGCCGTTGTGCCGGCACAGAGGTAACTTGCGTGTGATGGTTCATGGGGACAAACTACACAATGGAAAGGGTGGCTCGACTTTTATCTGACGATCAGTGTTGGGTTTGCTCTGGAGCACGATGCCCCTTGGGACTCTGTGGTGGACGTAGTCCTGAGCAGGACAGGCTGGGGACGAGCCCGCGGGGACATGGGGACACGGCACGGGGTCTGTGTGAGAGCCTTGTGGGCAGAGAGGGCTGAAAAATAAAAAGTTCAAACTGAAACCATTCGTACAGGGAGGGAAAGCTCGATGCCAGCGGAGCTTCCCCGCACTTGCACGGAAGAAGGCTTGCAGATATTTCAGTGTGCCAGGCATTTTGGTTGATCTCTCCCGGAAAGGAGATGTCCTTTGAAGAGTACGAGGCAGATCTTCACACTGGCATCTGATTTGTGAGTCTTAAATAGCAATTACTGGGTGATTTGCCAGCAGCAGAACAGCACTGCTTGCGCTGCTGATGTGATCAAAGGCAGAGGGTGAGAAGGACAGATGCTTCGCAAGTCAGAATTTCAAGGAAATCCATCTCGGTTAAAGTTTATAAAAACTGATCTTAGCCAACAGGCCCTATAGTGTGTCTTTAAATACCACAGCCTTGAACAGCAGTCTGTACTGAGTCATGCCTGGGGATTGCTGTTATTAGGGGAAATTATGAGGGCTAGGAAAAGACAGAGCAAGATACAACCGCGCACACACACAGACACAAAAAGACCAAATGCTGTTAAGTATCCAAAATCAATCTTCTGTGTCTGGGTGCCGTTTCCAAAAACGTCTGAGTGGCTCGGGGCAGACTTGGTCTGATTGCGGTTTGTTGTGCCCATCAGCAGCGGTTGTGCCGCGCGGTGGACACTGTCCTCCCATGGACTGGCTTGGCACCCGCCACCCCGCGGGGGAAAACTTACGTCTCGCTTCACCTTGTGGGTTCAGGGATCTGGCAACAAGTGCTTTTATATAAGACCTTTTGTATACGTGGGATTGTGCAGGAAGAGATATTTTTTCTTCTGAAATAAGAATGCCTTCTTCCAAGTTAGCTCAGTTTACTGCTCACGGTACCCGCTTTGAAAAGGCATGTGAGGATGCCAAATACCAATGTCTGCACATAGACACTGGCAATAATGAATCTGCTGTCCATTTGCACCCTGCCTCGCTCCAAAATAACTTACGTGTCTAGACAAAGGATGCAGCTCACCTGCAAGGCTTGGCTATCCCCTCTGTTTGTTTTGCTATTGCATAGTAATTAAGATATTAATTTATTTTAAAGGATTCCAAGGAATGCCTCTGCAACCCCAATGTTTATGTAAGAGAGAAAGAGAAATTCATAATTTATTGAATTTGTATGTGTTCTGCGGGGATTATTCATTGGAGAAACGTACTAAGTGATTTTTTGTATCCTAGTAACCAACTGTGGTTGCTTTTCCATGAATAATCTTTGTAGTTTAACTTGACCAGCCAAATCTAGAAGGGAAAACTCAAGTAAATTAAATTTATCAAGGCAAATAATTACAAGGCACAGATAGCTTTTTGCAGGTGAGAGAGAACACATTTTTTTCTCCCTCATTTAACTACATAATAATCAGATTGACAGATGCCGTCTGGAGAGTCGGATTTTACCGAGTAGAACAATAGCGGAAGTGTGAGTCGTTAGGAACTAAACTTCAAAACTTGATTTGTTTAATATTCATAATTAATGAATTGCTTAAAACAGCGCCTTTCCTCCCTCAGACAAGAAACGCGACGCGTTTCAGCACTTCCTAACAGCAGCGCAGACTCTGTCCCTTCCGCGCTGCGGGGGTGCCGGGGTGGGGAGCGCAGGGTGGGGGTCCCCCACGGCTGCCAGCTCGGGGCTCTGCCGCCAGCTCCTCTGCCTCACAAGGACGCCGTGAGGCTTAGTTAGTGAGATGCTTTGCGAAGCCCTTTCTCCCTGAAATGCCAGCCCCGCGTGGAACAGCCGGAGTTTATCACTTAATAGAAGCGCTCGCATTTTTCCTCCTTCAAAATTTATTTTGATTAAGAATGAGCCCCTTTTCAAAACTGAGTTTCAAGGGATCACGTTTCTTGTGAAATGCCTCTTGCTCTTAGATATATTAAATCTAGTTTTAGAAGCAAAACAAAAATAAAAATTTGCTTTGCAGCTCTCTGAACGTGTTTACTATTTCTCCCACCCTCTTCAAGCATTCAGCTGACCATCTCTGAGCAGAGGGCAGAGGTACATTCCTTCCAGAGAGGTCAAAACTGCTTCTCATTTTAAAACAAACTATTTTCAAACCATCTTTTTGTATGCATTCCTATTTAGTAAATGTTTATATACCCATGCGAAATAACTGCACTCCTGTAAATACTGAAATCTATGGGCACGCCAGTAGAATCAATCACCAAACCACGTCAAGCAGCCCTTAGCCAGTTGCTCAGATTTTCCTTTGAGATGAGATTAAGGGTACAACCTCTTGAGACAGTCCCAGAAGGAGGGAGAAGCTTTCCTTGTGTTCCTCTGGAGCTTGACCGTATTTTCCCCCTCCCTGGTGTGCTCCCTGCCTCTCCTATCCTCAACACAGCCCTGCATTGAGCAGTCCTTGTTTCTGCCTTTACAACCGACTAAAGGTGATGGGCTGAAATGTTGGGTAGATCAGTGCTGAGGACCTTTCTGTGCTTATATTCCTGTATTTTCCCTTTCTGTGCCGACATTCCTGCCCTGAGCCAGGGCATCACTGTGGAGCGGTTGCTGTTGTGCATCTCCCGCCGTCATTCGTTACCGCAGACTCATCACCCCGGGGCTCTGCCCTACCGAGTCAACGCTCTTCCAAAGCTCTCCCTGCCTTTTTCGTAGTCTTTTTCCGCGGGGCTAACAGTGGTACTGGGAGCACTAGCTGTGACTTGGCTCTCTCTGTGGCCATGAAAAAGTATCTGAAGGGAGTGATGCTGCCTTATAGCTCACCACTCCGCTGCCTTTGAGGGTTGTGGGTTTTGGGACCTGAAATGCTTTTTCTCCAGGGAAGTGACCGTTTCCCCGAAGAGGTGTTGTGGCAAGACATGGCTGGTGGCAGAGGGGGTGTGTGGGGTGCAGACACAGCACTGCCTGGGATCCATGCTGGGAGCAACCCCGGGACTATGGTGTGGAGGTGATGATCAAGGCAGCCATGCCAGCTGAGCTCTGTCCTTCTGGTGGCCCCGTGCAACCCTGGGTGCATGTGCCGCACCGGGGCTTTGCTTGATGTGGACATGTAGGTCTGACAAAGAGAAGGAAGAAATCTCCCCATCCAAAATGCCGTGGGCCTGCCCTGCTGTCTCAGGATGGGGAGCTGCAGAAAAAAATACCAAATTCAGCAGTTACTGCTATGAGAAATGAGACATCAGCGTGAGGCAGATGGGAAAGACAGGAGCAATGGTCTGTGCTTTGGTATTCCTTGAGGAATACCATTCCTGTGCTGGGGGAGGCTGCCGGTGCTGCCTCTGGCTTGGAGAGGTCCATGGCTTGGCTGGTATTGCCCCACCAGCAGCTCCTCCTTATTAAGCACCACCTCAAGCTAATAAGATGCTGTTTTGCAGCATCTTCTGTTCTCCAAGCCAAGGAAGCATTGCAATCAGAGGGCTTTTATATACCATTAATACCTGATCCTGTGGCACTGCGCTTGTGTGCAGGTGAGGTGGTTTAGGAACGGCAGGAAACGTTTGTGCTATTGATCCTACTTGACCGGGGGGGGCCTAGAAAAACCTAAAGGGGCACAGGAGGACATGCTGCCATCTCACCGAGCTCTGCGTATGTCGGAAGCTGGACTGGAAAGCATCCCCAAATTCGCTGCCGTCAGGCAGGCACCTGCTCCGCGCTGGGGCTGTGGATGGGCAGAAGCTTTGCTGGTCCCATGTCCCAGGCTCTGTCTGAAAAAATCCCGCTGCGGTGCTAATGAAGGGGCTTTCTCATTAGGAACCAGTGTTCTTAAGCATATCAGCATGCACAAAAGTGTGGAAATGGGGGTGTAAGGAGGGCTATGTCGGCGGAGGCGTTTGGGGCATATGAGGTACATCCCAGGGTGATGCTGAGGACAGGCTGTGCTGCATCTCCGCCTCTTTCCCTCCCCGTATCTGCCACGAGGAGCTCTTGTAAGCAGAAGGCTGGTTTCTCCAGCAAAGGGTGATGAGCTTGTCTTTGGTGGGTGCTCTGGTCTGCCTGTCCATCAGACAGGTACCAAAGCGCATGCACACCTTGCTGTAGTACACGCAGCACGTCGGTGCTGGAAGTCCTCCGTGGACCTGAGCCAGCGGAGCTGTGCCAGGGTGGACACTGGCCACTGCCCTTTAGATGATTTTCAGTGTTATTTTTAGGCATCTTGAGTGCAATTCGCCCTAGCTGAAGCCAATTCCTCGATGTGCTGGCAGGCGGGGGGTTGGGCGGAGGGGAGCGTGCCTCCTCGGGGAGAACGTGCCTTTCTGAGGGATGCAGGGACGTTTCGGGGAAGTCGAGCATCTCCCCTCCTTCTGCCAGCAGCAGATCGCTGCAATGGGTGAGCTGCTCAGGAGAGGGCTCTCCTGCAGCTCTTCCAGTGACCGCTCACATTAGGTATTTCAAGAAGGGTGAGCGGTGGCACTGGTAACACCCAGTGCCCTCTGGATGCGGAACCACGGGAAAGCCCCTGTGTGGATCCGTTTTGATGAATTCAGCCTTTCCGTACATTTGGCATCGCTTTTTCAGCATGTTTCCAGCTCAAAAATCCCTGGGAGATGGTGCGAGTGGCGCTCGCAGCATGGGAGACGCTTGGTGCCATCTATTTCGAAGAAACAGAGGGACACCGTGTAGTCATGCCGCTGCCCGTGTTTTATTGGGGCCAGAACCACCAGAGGCTCCAAGCTGTCAACATGTAATTGTATATTCTTTGCGTGGTAATAAAAATTTTGTTCTACCAAAAAAGAGAGGAAAAAAGAACCAAGAGAACCACCCAAAGAGAAACAAATTCTTTCTCTCCGCAGTTTTTCATATGTGATTTATAGGTGTGTTTTTCCAAGTAAATCCAAACAAGGCCAGTGAGTGACTCGGAATTAGAGTTTGATTCGGTTAATTGAAACAAGAGCCATCTGGGTGGAAATGGGAGGTTTCAGACAGCTGTTTATATTGTTTCATGTGGGATTTCTAAAATTTCCAATTCCATAGTTGCTAAGGAGTGTGCTGTTTGACTGTACAGTGGGGTTTTATAGGTGTAAATGATCTATGAAGAATTAAAAAAAAAAAAAGTAAGACTATGAAGAATATATAAACAATAAAAAATATATAAAAAAATAACAACAGCTTGCAGCTCCGTGGTAAACTGTTTTGAAGGCGTTGACCAAGCGTTCTCTGCTGAGCGATGGTCCAAGCTCCACCTTGAGAAGGTGGGATAACATGATGAAACTCGGTGTTTTATATTGCCTGGACCCCTCCTGGCAGGCAGGCAGGCATCCACGGGCGATCGCTGCTGAGGTTGCAGTGCTGTTTGTTTGCTGTAGAGTTCACACCTTCGCCCCATCCCTTGGGAGCGATTCCTTCCTCCAGGGGAGGGAGCAAAAAAAAGGCTTTGGCCTTTTTCTGGCCAAAAAAAGCTGGCATTTATCTTCAACAGTGCAAGGAATTGTCTCTCATCTCCAGGTTTCTTCGGTTCACCTGCCTTTATCATCTCTTGGCTGGGGTACCACAAAGGGAGAGTAAAGGGAGAAAAATGTTGATGTTGACTTAGGTGTGCTGGGATCAAATCCCACTGGCGTTAAGAAGATTGACGTGGAGGCTTAAAAATAAACCTCGCTTGCTCAAATGCTTTTTGTGTTGAAATAATTGAAGACATTTGAGATGAAGAAAGGGGCTGAGGTCATTGCGTGTCCAGTAATGGTATGACTGTATTTTCTTTTGTTTGGACAGTTTAATGTCTTGAAGTGGCTCTTGTTTCCTCTTATTAATTCCTGTAAATATCATGGAAAAGGATCTCACAGCTCAGCCACGCAGCAGCCAAGTGTTGCACAACCACCTGCCTCTCCGACTGACTTCATAGCTTAGCAGAAAACTATGCATTTTAAAAAAAATTCAACCAAGGAAAAAAGGATGCATCTTTTTTTAGTGGAACATTTTCCTTTGTTTCTGGACCAGCAAAGAACTCTCCTCTTCTTTCTTTTTCTTTCTCCTTTTTTTTTTTTCTTTTAAAGAATTTTGGCTTTATTTCTGAAGTATTTAGAAAAAGCTATAGCGTATTTGTCTGAACATTAACTAAAACAGCCAACAGAACATGTGATGTTATTGCACAGGTTGGGCTGTCCATGGGTTGAGTGAAGTCACCGGCCCTTCAGATCACTTGGAAAGACAGTTTGGCCGGTATTAAATTTTTTAAAAATCTCCCCGCTGGGAGAGTGTTGGCCTCGGGCACCAGCCCACCCAGCGCAGGTTGGGCTCAGCCCCTGTGCAGTTACCTGTAACCCGTTACAGATCCCATCACCACAAATCCCTTTGTGCTTTGCGATGCCCCCAGGGAGAGTGGAAGAGCTGTACTTTCCCCCTCACCCCCCCCACCTTATTTAATTATAACCAGTTATTCCCATCCCTTTGCCCTGTTTTGGATTCTTTACATATTGTTTCGGAAAAGCTTAGTGGAATCGCAGCCTTTGTATATATAAAATATAGGATGATTGAAGACCTGGCCACTTCTTTATTTAGCTTCCTCAGCCATGCGTTCCTCCCAAAGCATTTTCCCCTCTCGCTGCCAGATCACTGTTTAAACTGTGTGTAAATATAAAAGGAACCGTGGACAACATTTAAAAATGCTGCCCCATGTTGGGCGCGGGGCTTGCTGGAAAGAACATCTTCCTAGAGGCCTTTTTTCCCCTTTTTCCTGTGGTTTTGCGGCTCCGTAGGACAGATCAAAAGCCCTGTGTGGGTGCCACCGTTAAGTCTAATGGCTCTCTGGTTATCCATCCCTGTTTGGACTGAAATAGCTCCAACGTTTTTTCTTTTAAACGGAATTCTTTCCTGTCCTCTGAGTATAGAGAAGTTGTAATTAGGAGAAAAAAAAAAAGAGAGAGAGAGAGACCCTCGGAACCACTATGAAGAGAGGAGATAAAGACGAAAGAGGCTTCTATAACAAATTTGAGGTAAAGAAAAATAGCAGGTTTGTTCCTTTTATCAGAAGGTTTTCTTGGAAAAAGTTGAAGGCAGAAATGACTGGCCAGGCTCTCCTTTCCGCGCCTGTAGCATCCCTCGGAGCGCTGCTCTTGCCCTTCGTCTGCAGCTTTTCTTCCTCTGTAGCCCTGGCGCTGGGCAACTCTCGTGCTTACGGGGAAGTTTTCTTGTGTTTTTACTGAGCGTGGAAAACACGCTCAGCTCAGAACGCTTCTCGGCTCGAGCATCCCGCACCTGAGCATCCCGCACCCGAGTCTCCTGCGGCACAGCTGAGCCGTGGCGTGGTTCGGGACGGTGCACACGCGGAGCGGGGAGGGCTCTGACAGCACATCTTGCGTTCTGGCCTTTCTCCAGACGTGCTTTTTTGGAGGTGGGAAGGGCATCAGTATAAATTGTACACGGTTCGAATTCAGAGGGATGAAGACAACATAAACGCTGGCTTTTAGGGTGTTCTCGGAGAACAGTGCGTCGAAAGCCAGGCTAAATTACCACTATTACTTTTCAAACCTTTTTATTTTCCTCCTTGTTTCCCAAGCTTGCCTTGCTGGTGCAGAGCCGTGACGCTGCCTGTCTGTAGGGGATGGGTGGGTTTCCTGCATCAGGGAGACAACAAAATTCTTTCCCTCGTTTTGTTCCTGTCTGTGCTGGAAGCGACACATTGACAGGCTGTGGGAAGGACGTGCCAAGCTCCAGCACTCTTTTCCATAAGCCCTGCACTGAAACCATGGGATGGGATAAAATTGCCGCTCTAAGGATATTAAAAGGGAATGCATTTCATTCTCTGATTTCATTAAAAGCCATTAACATTGGAAAGACATGGTCACTATTTATAAATCCCCGGTGCGAATGACTTGGTACAGCTGGTCAGAGGAAAAGAGGTTCGATGGAAACAGGGAGTCTCTTTGCATTAATGGTCGTTACGTGCTCCTCCGGCGACGAGGGGAGAGGGTGAGGGCATGGACCATTTCAATGTCAGTGATTACGCCACTCACATGTTCTTGTAACACTTCAACAAATCACATTCATGATTGGAAAAGGAAAACACCAGTTCGGAACAATGCTTTTTAAACATAAAGCATTGCTCTGAAAAACAATCGTGAGCTGTTTATACTGTCTGTAGGGGAAAAGTTGTCTTGGAAGTTAAGAACTAAGGAATGGAGAAAAATTGGGGGCAAGGAGGCAAACCCAGATTTGTTTTTTTAATCTGTGAAAAATACTCTAACTAGGATCTTTTCTGTGCAGCGTGATTAACCAGGAACATAGGATGGGTCACATGCAGATGCAACAACGGGGTCCCTCCCCACCTCGAAGCCAGAGCCACGTGGTGGCCTCAAGCCTCGAGGGACCAGCAGCACTCAAATACAGCAGGTTTTTGGGTGCCTTGGGTTGTTCTTAGGCTGTGTCTGTAGTCTCTGCTGCAGCAGTGAATGGTGCTGGCCTGGAGCAGGGAGGAAGGGATCTCTGAGACACCCCAGTGGCATAATATCCTATAAAATTAAGAATATCTCTATGTCTGTCTTGATGCCATGAAAATCTGTATTGGCTCTGTGCTGTAGAGCTCTGAAACCACTGAAGACAAAGTCCTTCTCCTCTAAGGACCGTAACGAGGAGTCATTAGAGAAAAAGGTGCCTTGACACAAGTGCTGTGGGACTGACCTTGAGTCGGGCTGTGGAGAAAGGGAATGCACAAGGAAGATGGTGCTTGACATAACAGCAAAGCTGCTGTTGAAATGGGATCCTTGCATGTTGGCCTTTGAAGCTGGGTTTAACTTGCAGTGAGCACAACACACTTGGTTTAACAAAACTGATGCGTCAGAAGATGGTAGTGGGCTTCAGACCTGCCCGAAGTAACAGCCATTGAAAAAAAAATAGTTTAGCATTGTAAATCCATGGAAATTGCATTCTATTTCTGTATGAATTTAGTAAATGAAAGCAGAACCCAACCGCCCCAGAGAACATGAGGGGTTTTGTCCACATCTCTGCTCTTCTCCTCCCATCTTTGGGTCTCCAGCTGAGTTCTTTCCTCCAGACCAGACTTTCCAGCCTGGTGTGTTACATCTTTTAGTGCTCTCTGCTTTACGGTGCACTTTATTGTCTGTTTCTAGAAAACAATGAAAATAATAAATCGCAACAATACCTATCACTGACTGACAAGCTGAGCATTTAGATTTGGCAAATATTTAGTCTCCCAAGCTAGCAGTCCTCAGAAACCATTTGTGGAGTTGCTTAAACAGATGTCAACTGCTTTCTTCTGATTGCTTTTGATCACCTCCCAAAACTGTGCTATGGACTCTGAGTTTAGGACTAGAAGATAAAGTGAGCTGAGCAGCCCCCTCTGCTCTCCCCAAGTTAAACTTAACTTTCTAAAGAAGGTAACAATTTTGCAAAAACATAATACATCAAGTAAGAGGCACAGGTTTGCTCTGCCGGTGTGTGAAATCATACGCGCTGCATATGCAGCATATTAGTGAGAACGGAGTCCAAAAATTCCCGATAAGAGCTATAGTAAGAGTGGCTGACTGATTATTTTTGACAAGATGTTTTTATCATTAGCCAGTAGCCAAAAGTTTCATCTAGTTTTGCCTCCCATATTTTATGGCTTTCAAATCCCTGACGTCTCTCGAAGCTCTTTGGCTGGCGAGCGTGGCCTTCTGACTGACACGAGCCAGTGGACGTGGGTGTCGGGGCCATATAACGGATTACAATAAGCTGTACCATTTCCAAGGCTCCTCATCTATCACGCAGCCGCTTTCATCGCTCGCACTGAAAGACTTAAGCGGGGATTATGGCACGAACCCTGCCTTTCCTCCATCTCTCTCCCTCCCGCTCTCCCTCTGTCTCTCATTAACCAAGTCTGAGAATTTGTTACTAGAGTTGCAGACTCATTGACCCAGATTCACTAATAATACGGGGGAGATGAGATTTTTTTTTTTTTTTACGTGCTTAATCGTTGGCTTCTGTGTATTCTTAGTGCTATTTATATGCAGGAGAACTAAAAACCTGTAATAAAGATGGGGCCAACTTCGCAGCAGAATTCATGCGTGAACACAGTGAGAGGCACAACAGGAGAGGGACGGGGGAACAGGGAGACGGAGGTGAGCGTAGGTGGACTTACCTATACCTGCAGACCCAGCAGCAGATTTTTTGATAGCAGACCCTGCTTCCGCAGCCTGACCCACAAGACGGTATTGGTTTAGGTCAGGGCTCCCCGCTTTGCTCTGAAAATGCCGCACCATCAAAGTCGTGCCCTGGCTTTCCTTGTGTCAAGTTTGAGTTCGTTTACCACCAGAGCATAGTCTCTTGGCTGTCTCACTTCTGCAAGGAAATAAAAAGCCCTCTACGTTAAAGAATACTTTTCCTTTTTTCCAGATTAGGAAATGCTATTCTGCCTTTTTTTTTTTTTTAATTATTTTATTTTTAGACACA